>QVTF01025118.1:240000-370000 GCA_003573665.1 Oxygymnocypris stewartii | reverse complement strand
AATGAGTGAATGAGGTGCAGGTGTGGTGAGGCAATCAGGGTTGATGAGTGAATGGTGACAGCTGTGTGATTGGTGTAATGGTGGACGGGAATGTGTGAGTGCAGTGCATGATGGGAGATGTAGTCCATGGGTGATGTGCAGTTTGAGTGAGTGGTAACCAGATTCATGACAGAGCCCCCCCCCAAAGAGCGGCTTCCAGACGCTTACACACACCCGGCACAATCCAGGAGGGCGGTGGAGCGGAGGTGGAACCGGGGGAGGGAACGGAGGGCCAGGTCCATGTGGGGCCAATGAGACAGGAGCCCACCAGGGCGGGGCGGAGGAGACAGCGGAGACGTGAGGTGACTCTGGCAGGTCGGCGGAGACGTGAGGTGACTCTGGCAGGTCGGCGGAGACGTGAGGTGACTCTGGCAGGTCGGCGGAGACGTGAGGTGACTCTGGCAGGTCGGCGGAGACGTGAGGTGACTCTGGCAGGTCGGCGGAGACGTGAGGTGACTCTGGCAGGTCGGCGGAGACGTGAGGTGACTCTGGCAGGTCGGCGCAGACGTGAGGTGACTCTGGCAGGTCGGCGCAGACGTGAGGTGACTCTGGCAGGTCGGCGCAGACGTGGGGTGACTCTGGCAGGTCGGCGGAGACGTGGGGTGACTCTGGCAGGTCGACGGAGACGTGGAGTGACTCTGGCAGGTCGACGGAGACGTGGAGTGACTCTGGCAGGTCGACGGAGACGTGGAGTGACTCTGGCAGGTCGACGGAGACGTGGAGTGACTCTGGCAGGTCGACGGAGACGTGGAGTGACTCTGGCAGGTCGACGGAGACGTGGAGTGACTCTGGCAGGTCGACGGAGACGTGGAGTGACTCTGGCAGGTCGACGGAGACGTGGAGTGACTCTGGCAGGTCGACGGAGACGTGGAGTGACTCTGGCAGGTCGACGGAGACGTGGAGTGACTCTGGCAGGTCGACGGAGACGTGGAGTGACTCTGGCAGGTCGACGGAGACGTGGAGTGACTCTGGCAGGTCGACGGAGACGTGGAGTGACTCTGGCAGGTCGACGGAGACGTGGAGTGACTCTGGCAGGTCGACGGAGACGTGGAGTGACTCTGGCAGGTCGACGGAGACGTGGAGTGACTCTGGCAGGTCGACGGAGACGTGGAGTGACTCTGGCAGGTCGACGGAGACGTGGAGTGACTCTGGCAGATCAGGCGCCCACCAGGGCGGAGCAGATGAGACAGACGCCCACCAGGGCGGAGCAGACATGACAGGCGCCCTCCAGGGCGGAGCAGACGAGACAGACGCCCACCAGGGCGGAGCAGACGTGACAGACGCCCTCCAGGGAGGAACAGACGAGACAGACGCCCACCAGGGCGGAGCAGACGAGACAGACGCCCACCAGGGCGGAGCAGACGAGACAGGCGCCCTCCAGGGCGGAGCAGAGATCCCTGGCCGAGACTGGGACCTAGAGGAAACGGAGACACAAGAGGCAGAGAGAGCACATTTGGTTTCAGGAACCGAGGCAGGGAGTTTAAGCGGCCATGGTAGATCCGGGGACTCGGGCAGCCATGATGGATCAGGGGACCTCATGGGCCATGGCGGGTCCGGGGTCTCCGTGAGCAATGGAGGGGAGCTCCCTCCATGAAAGTTCTTGGTAAACTCCACCACCTCGAGGGGGCACTCTGGAAGCGCTGAATCTCGGTGGCGCTCGGGCGGCTCTGACTCTCTTGGGCACTCTGTAGAACTGGCCGGAACCAGCAGAGGCATCAATGAGCTGGGCGGGACCAGCGGAGACGAAGGAGAGCTGGGCGGGACCAGCGGAGACGTAGGAGAGCTGGGCGGGACCAGCGGAGACGTAGGAGAGCTGGGCGGGACCAGCGGAGACGAAGGAGAGCTGGGCGGGACCAGCGGCGAAGGCGAGCTGGGCGGGACCAGCGGAGACGAAGGAGAGCTGGGCGGGACCAGCGGAGACGAAGGAGAGCTGGGCGGGACCAGCGTAGACGTAGGAGAGCTGGGCGGGACCAGCGGAGACGAAGGAGAGCTGGGCGGGACCAGCGGAGACGAAGGAGAGCTGGGCGGGACCAGCGGAGACGAAGAAGAGCCGGAAAGGGCCAGCAGGGGCTCTGGGGAACCGGACGGAACCAGGAGGGGACCCGGAGTGCCGGACTCTGTGAGCTCCTGGATCGGAGCGGCCTCTGGAGCGGATTCTGTGAGCTCCTGGATCGGAGCGGCCTCTGGAGCGGACTCTGTGAGCTCCTGGATCGGAGCGGCCTCTGGAGCGGACTCTGTGAGCTCCTGGCACGGAGCGGCCTCTGGAGCGGACTCTGCGAGCTCCTGGCACGGAGCGGCCTCTGGAGCGGACTCTGCGAGCTCCTGGCACGGAGCGGCCTCTGGAGCGGACTCTGCGAGCTCCTGGCACGGAGCGGCCTCTGGAGCGGACTCTGCGAGCTCCTGGCACGGAGCGGCCTCTGGAGCGGACTCTGCGAGCTCCTGGCACGGAGCGGCCTCTGGAGCGGACTCTGCGAGCTCCTGGCACGGAGCGGCCTCTGGAGCGGACTCTGTGATTCCCACGGTAATAGGAGAGCCACTCAGCTGTAGTGCTACATCAATATAACTCTCCAACATCCAGTTGGGATCATGCAGCGGCATGATTGAACTGAGAGGTTCTGATAAGCCCCCTCGAAAAAGGATCATTAAACATAATTCATCTAAATGAGTCAAGTGTGCCAGTTTGATAAAATCCACAACATAGTCCTCAATGGAACGTGTACCTTGACGAAGAAACATCATCCTCACTGCTGGATCCATTTTTGGCGAAGTCTTCTGTAAAGACTGGTCAAAGGCAGGGGATCCAAGTGCAGTAATATATATTTATTGGACAGAGGCAGAATCACACAGGCAATGGTCAGAGGGCATAACAGGAATATCGGAGGCAGAGCAGAGACGTAAACAATACCAGGCAGGGGTCGAGGTCACAGGCACAGGTTCAGAAGTCCAAGGTCAGGCAGTCCGGGGTCACACACAGAGATAACAGATACGGGGAAGAACGCTCAGAAATGTAGCCAGGGCAAAACAAGACTTCGCAGTGAGTGAGTGTTTGTGTGCTGCTTTTATGTGAATGAGTGAATGAGGTGCAGGTGTGGTGAGGCAATCAGGGTTGATGAGTGAATGGTGACAGCTGTGTGATTGGTGTAATGGTGGACGGGAATGTGTGAGTGCAGTGCATGATGGGAGATGTAGTCCATGGGTGATGTGCAGTTTGAGTGAGTGGTAACCAGATTCATGACAGTAACTAATATAATGAATATTAATTGTTCGCTCTCTATAGATATTCAAAGCTGCATGACTTTAATTATTGCGCAGAACAAAAAAGGAGACACTGTATTATGATTTCTGATTTTAAAAGTGATACTGACTGACAAAAACTTATCATAAGAGTAGGTAATGAGACTGTAATTTATATCTTCTGATGAGAAGGAACAGAATGAGTTTAACTTGTAATTTGATTAATTTCACAATTCAAACTGCTTTATTAACATTACAGAAGTACATACGTACAGTTTGAATCACCAAAGCATTAAATACAGACAGAAAATATGATTTGAGAAAGTAATATTATTTGTCAGAAAGAACTGAAAATTGTATTTCAACTGAACTAAAAATGATAAAAGGTGTTCCACAAGGCTCTGTTTTAGCACCAGTTTTGTTTTCTATTTATATTAATGATATTGGTTTTGGGATAGTTAATTTATATGCTGATGACACAATTATTTACACAGCAGCACATTCTGTGAATCAAGCCATAGAGCTCTTGCAAGAATATTTTCAGTTACTGTCATTGTCCAGCTTAAAATAGGTTTTAAACATAAAATAAAACGGAATGCAAGCTTTTCAGTCGTTGCCGCACTGAAACAGATCATTCTATTTTAACTTGAATCTATTGAAAGAGTAAATTGTTTCAAATACTTGGGTAAATGTTTGGATGACAAACTGGGATTTGATGTACACGTTGAAAAATAAAATGCTTGCGTTCTTTCTTTTTCGCTTAAATTTTGAAGCAAGAAAGATAATTATATAAAGTTGTTTCCTCTCAGTGTTAGATTATGGTGATGTGATCTGTATGCATGCAGGCTTATCTTCACTTAAACAGTTGGACTATGTTTACCATGCTGCTTTACGTTTTGTGACGAGTGCTTCTTCACGCGCTCATCATTGTGTATTGTATGAGTTGGTGGGATGGTCCTCTTTGTTTCAAAGAAGTAAAGTGCATACGCTGTTGTTTATCGCTAAGGCATTGTTAGGTAAATTACCGATGTATATCTGCAGTCTTTTATCCTTTTACACTTGTAATTACAGCACTTGATCTTCTGCTAAACTGCTCTTAAATGCTCCAAGAGTATATTCTTCTCTCTTTTTGCTCCCTCGTTATGGAACTAACAAACTTTTATGGTCAACTCTAAAGGAACACATGTACTTGCTATGAGTAAATTCTTGTTGTTTTTTAATGTATTTGTAATCACCTGAATATTTGTTTGTTTTATGTGTTTGTAATTGTTTTGTTGTGAAACTTTTTGTGCTGGCATTTTGGCCAGGACTCCCTGGAAGAAGAGATTTTGCTTCTCAATGGGACTATCCTGGTAAAATAAAGGATAAATAAAACATATATATTTGTGTGTTTTTATGTATTTTTCAAAGACGTCTATTCTTCTGCTCACCAAGGCTGCATTTATTTGAATAGAGTTAGAGTTGAAACGGTAATATTGTGAATTTTATAACTATATTATTACAATTTAAAAGAAGTGTTTTCTTACTGAATGTCATTTAAGATATATCTTTGAATAAAAAAAAATATTCTGACTTTAAGTAGAGTTTTGAGTTTTTGAATTCAAAATCAAAGTTCATAATAATTTCAAGTGTTTACCCAGGATACATGTGTCTTAGTGTGTGTGTGTGTGTGTGTGTGTGTGTGTGTGTGTGTGTGCATGTTTATGTGGTTTATGAGGACACAAATTTGTATAATGACATAGGTATGACATAGGTATTACAAGGAGAAGGTGATTTATGAGGACATTTTCAGTGTAAAAAACATTACGCCTATGGAAAGTCCCCGTAAACCATAAAAACCAACATGTGTGTGTGTGTGTGTGTGTGTGTGTGTGTGTGTGTGTGTGTGTGTGTGTGTGTGTTTCTGCGCTCACTGAATGCTGATGAGCTCATTACACACACGGCCGCCCGGAAACACACCGTCCTCCGGCGCGACCCTACATTCATGAGACTGAACAACACAGTGACCCGCCGCTTTATCACTCAATATATAAAGCAGCAGAGCTCAGCTCAGAGTATTCCTGAAGAAACACGGCACAAGATCAAGTTCGGTAGATTCAAAACATGAAGCAAAGCGTTTGGGGTCAGTATGATTGTGTAGTGTTTCTGAAAGAGTCTCTTCTGCTCACCGAGCTGAGAGTCAAAGTCTCGAGTCGCTGTGTGTATATCAGATTAATTTAATCAGCCATTAATGACACGATTAATGTAATAAGACCTTGATGAACTCATTGAGAATCACAGACCTTCATCCACTCAGAGATGCTCTGACTCACGACGAGTGACATCGCTTCCTGAAACAAACAGGAAGCCAACCACCAACAGAGAGGAAGAAAATAACAGGAGGCAGATCTCCAATTATGACAATTACTGACCCACGAGTATAAAAGCGGCCGATAATCACATACTTGAGACACAAATCTTACCCGATGAGTCACAGTCTATCATGACAGGAATGTATTTCACATCAGAGGGATTTCTTCTAGAAAAGGACGAATGTTTGCTTCAGAAACACCACACTGGAGTACTTCTGTTTATTTGGATCTGTATGGACTCAAATCAGAGTATCAGGCGATTCAGATCAAATCAATGAATCACATTCACACGGACCTCAAACTCATATTTGACACATACAACTCATATAGACATAAAAACAGACTTTAGCAAGAGTTGTGAGATGTTGTTCATGTGTTAATTACAGTACGGAGACGTTGTCTAAGCTTCATGTTTACTGAACCTTGATTAATGAATCGTTCTTGTCTAATGAGTCATTGGAGCTTCACAGATTCGCTTTGAATCATAAACTTTAAACACCAAAAACTCATAAAATATTTGTTTATCTGCATTCTGTCCACAGGTTCCTGCCACACATCAAAGAGTCATCTGCAACAATGTAACATTTTAACACAAACTAGTTACATTGTGATTATAGATTGAGTTTAATTTGAATAAAATGTAATGGAGCAACTTAATTGAACAATTAATTCTTATTTTTATTAAAAATATATTAAATTAATGTATTTTTTAAAAAAATTATAAAAATGCATATGTTATTATATTTGTATATTTTAAGTGATGTCTCCTACCTTCATTCTTCATTAATTTTCATAACTTGTGCCAAATTTCTGAATTTTTCGTGTATCTGACTTTATTACAGTCTGTGGTGTTATGCAAATAACTCACATATTTGGCGTATTGTAATTAAAAATGTAATAAATGTACTCTTATTAATTCCAAAATGTCCTAAGATCATAATGGCAGCCCACATTTTTTGAAAAGTCTGTATGTGTTTTTGTTTATTTGTGACATTACTGTCAGCATTTCACAAAAATGTCCTCATGTTTCCATTTGAGCACTTTAAGTAATGGCAAAACATTTTATTAATTAGTATTTAATGAGTATTTGTACAACCTCTGCCCTCGTTTGTCACTCCAATTGAAGTATGATGTAAGAATAATTTTCTCTGATAATATTTCAGTCATTACGTTGCGTGTTCTCCAGAACCGGTGATGCTAGAGCTGCAAAAGATTCGCTGTCGATGTAATCGAGTTTGCTAAAACGATTCAGAATGATTCATTCAGACGGTCGACTCGACTCACTTTGAATCGTTTCTCATTGCAGGCTTCATAAAAACAATAAAGCCAGCGGATGCTCGTGATGCTCTAAGCAGTGTTTTCTGAGCAGGTCTGAATGATGGTCACATGAGATGTGATGAAAGGTGAGTTTGTGACTCACATCCGCTATAAAAGAGACTCACGTCAGCCGAGGTTCCTGAGGAGATGTTTGACACCATCTGTGAGCCGTGAGTCACGACACGGTAACGTCATTAACACAGAAACACGGCAGGTACGTCTGAGATCATGAGTCACGAGAATCACAGATTCATATCCATTCACGAATACAACATATGATGATCAACGGCGGCTCCAAACGAAGATGAGTCCTGAGGGGATCCTTCTGTCTTCATTTAGTCGCCTGCATGACTTTCTTTCTTCAGTGGGACACTAAAGCAGATGTTTGACAAAACACTGAGACATTCCTCAGAATAGCTTCATGCAGGCCTGAAGGACACGAGGAGTAAATGATGACAGATGTGTGTTCGTTCATCTGCAGGATCAGATTCAATCTGCTCAAGCGACATGATGCTTTCAGAGTTTACACTTATTTACTCAATCTGCTTCTACATGAAATAAACTGTTGGGATGAATCAATGCATGAATGAATGAACACATGAATGGACAAATGAATACATGACTTAATTAATGAATGAACGAAAACAAATGATCAAGTGAATGAATGACCGAATAAATACATTAACGAACGAACTACTTGTAGCATGAATGACTACAATAATTAATGGTTTATTGAAAAAAGGAATGAATGAACAAATTAATGAATGATTGAAAGAACTATTGAGTGAGCACATCAATGAATGATTAAGTGAGCGAGTGAAGGAATGAGTGAGTAAGTAAATAACTGAACGAGAGGATGCTGAAGGGTCTGTAGACGTGGGAATGTTTGACTCTCAGAGGAGCTCAGACTCTGCAGCGGAGAGAAGAAACGAGACATGTGTTAGCGAGGAGCTCCGTATGCATCCATACGTGATGGTGTGGGACGCGAGAGAACGTCACTCTTCTTCCAGTGATTCAGAAGAAACCTGACTCACCTAAACACAAGATCCTTTTCTGTAATTAAAGGCTATAAAAATCAGCTTCATGAACTCTAGAAATGAACTTTGGCTCAGAAGCAGGTCTAAATAAAAGCATCAGATGCGTCTCTGGCATCAGTGTAATGAGTGGGTTTCATTCAGGCCCCCTCTGTTGTTCTTTATTATAGCATCAGTTCCTCCTTTGCCAAGACACACGCGGGGCGTCTATCCACCCACTGGGCTATTCACGGCTCATGGGACGAGTTCTGCTAAAAATACTGCTCTGACACAGATTACATTGTAATTGTGTTTGACATGAGGACAGGACTTCATGACCTTCACGTGTGACACTGAACACAACTCAGATCGAGATTCACTCACAGATGATGAAACTGTTAGATATTCATTTCTGCTTCAGCTTAAACTGCACTTTTAGTAAAATAGCGATGGACTTTAGCAATCTTTGTTGCATTATATGTCAATGGGGACATAAGGACATTTCTGGCACTCAGTCAGCACAGGATAAAAAAAGTACGCTTCCATTATGTACTTAACGTGCTCTATATTTGTGCACTAATTTTGTACATAATATACTAAAAATATTCTTTGTTACTTATTAGGATCATCTAAGTGTACTCAACTGTGCTATTTTGGGACACAAAAATGAATTATAATTGCTTTTAACATACTATCTCTTTATTTAAAAACATATAATTAGTACACTTGAACTATCTTTCATACACTAGTGTACTACAAGTGACTAAATACTTTTTTAAAATACAGAGATAGTGTTTTAAAAGCACATTTTTAGTTTATATTGGTGTCCCAAAATAGCACAGTTGAGTACACTTAGATGATCTTAAGTTTATCTTAAGAAGTACTCAAGAATATATATTAAGTACAAAACTAATGTGCGGAAATAAGTACATTATAGAAATGCACTTTATTTATTTTTTTATTACCTGGGAGGTTTATTCAATGCAATTGTTTAGAGAAATTAGATACATTACAATTGTTTTTGGTATTAGACATTCCTCTTTACAGTTTTTCTCAATTGTTTACACACAAATTCTGGTACTTGAGACACAATGACCACAACATGTAACTCATTCACCAACCCCTGAACCAATTCTGCTAAACTACAAGCACATTTCCTGCTTTACACTCAAATTGCAGTTCTAAAACACACTTTTTTCAAAACACTACACACAATTCTCTGCTTTTGGCACAATTTTCATGCAGAAAATATCTTGTTTTCACAAGGAACACACTGCCATTCAAATATGCACACTGACTCATCCCAAGGGCAAACACCCGTCACACAGTTTTACAATTAGCAATCAGAGCTTTAGCATAAAAGGGCAACAGGTGAGCTCTTCTGTTTTGGAGCAATGGATGCCAACATTGGAAACAGAGGCAGAGCCAGAGGAGTGAGAGTAAGAGGAGGAGGACGAGGAAGGCCAAGGACCGTAATCTCTGATGAGATCCGAGCCACTTTGGTTGATCATGTGGTCAACCATGGTCTAACAATGAGGGAGGCTGGGCAAAGAGTACAGTCACATTTGAGCAGGTACACTGTAGCATCCATCATCCGGACTTTCTGAAATGAGAATAGGTAAGAAATCTACTCACTAGAAAATTGCAGTACTGCATATCAATACAGTACTCAATGAGTACAGTAGTACAGTATTGCCTGTGGACTGTTCTGTAGGACTGTACAAATACTGTAAAGTATGTTTCAAGTATTTAGGAAATGTATACCTACTTTGTATTTACAGTATTTTACTATTTGTTTGGCAGAACTGAAAGATTACCAACACAAGGTGGTCGGGAACGTGTTCTGTCTCCTGAACAGGAAACTGAAATCATGAACATGGTCCTAGAAAACAACGCCATAACATTACGGCAAATACAAAGAAAAATAATAGAAAACAATGACATGTTTCAAAATATTGATAGGGTAAGCTTATCAATACTGGACCGTGTCTTGTGCAGAAATCATCTCAGGATGAAGCAGGTCTACAGGGTGCCATTTGAACGCAATTCAGAAAGAGTCAAAGAATTGCGATATAACTATGTGCAAGTGAGTCCCACAATTGATGCATACTCTCAACACTGTATACAGTAAATTATACATATTTCAATATTGTAATTATAATGATTGTGCTTCACAATATTGACCACTCCATGTCTATTTCTGATATTGTCATGTGTGTTTCAGAGAGTCCTTGAGATAGAGGTGGCTGCAGTGGAGCAACAGTTCATCTTCATTGATGAGGCTGGGTTTAACCTCACAAAAAGACGAAAGAGGGGAAGGAATATCATCGGCCAGCGTGCCATTGTTGAAGTCCCTGGCCAGCGCGGAGGGAACATCACAATGTGTGCAGCGATTACCCACCACGGCGTCATCCATCACCATGCTACTGTAAGGCCCGGCTCGATCGACCCAATGACGGCAGTCGTTCAGCGGGTGAAGGCCTTTGCGTATTACAGTCTTTCCTTTTCACGACACAACAAGAACATTAAAATGGAACACTTTCTCTTATATATTTTGTCTCGTTATTTCATCTGACTCCATAAAATGAAAAGGTTTTAATGATATCTGTGCATCATTAAAATATGAACGAATGATTGATTATTCTTATCAGCTCTTTTTTAATACTTTACCCGCTCAGATGTAGGGAAGCTATATCGCTCAGAGGCCCTGTTTTCCACAGGTCTCACGGACACAATCTCGTCAGGCCCGGTCATCAGTCAGAGGTAAATTATGGTTATGTATCTAAGATTTGCCGTAAATTCACACGTACACAATCAGAGACATCGAATAACCATAATTTACCTCTGATTGATGACCGGGCCTGACGAGATTGTGTCCGTGAGACCTGTGGAAAGCAGGACCTCTGGGCGATATAGCTTCCCTATATCTGGGCGGGTAAAGTATTAAAAAGAGCTGATAAGAATAATCAATCATTCGTTCATATTTTAATGATGCACAGATATCATTAAAACCTTTTCATTTTATGGAGTCAGATGAAATAACGAGACAAAATATATAAGAAAAAGTGTTCCATTTTAATGTTCTTGTTGTGTCGTGAAAAGGAAAGACTGTAATACGCAAAGCCCTTCACCCGCTGAACGACTGCCGTCATTGGGTCGATCGAGCCGGGCCTTACAGTGGTGACCCCGACGTGATTCTCGCAGAGACTAATACGTCATTCCAGCCGCGACATCCGACTTGAATTTTCCTTGGGACATGAGGTTTGATCTCTTTCTCATCAATATCCAGCTGCTGTGGTAAGTATATATTTTTTTGCCTTTTAGAAGTTGAGGGAAATATTGTTTACACCATATAGACACATTTGTAGTACGGGTCGGAATACCCATTTTTGAGACCGGAACCGAAAAACCCGGTGGTGATAAGAATTAGACGAGAAACAACATGTCTTTTCAGGGAAAGCACAGCAGCACTGGATGAAACCGAGTTAGAGACTCAAACTAAAATCAAAATCTGCGTTAGCATGTAACATTAGGCTATACAGAGAAACTCGTAACCGAGCTCTTGTGAGCCTGTGGCCAGAAAAGCCGAGCCCGCGAAGCCCGATAAAGACCCGAACAAAATCAAACGACTCGCCAAAGAAAACAGTTAAAATCTGTGTTAATGTTATACCCATTCATCTGTCTAACAATTTCACAGGTCGGTTGAATTAACATTTGGTTAAAGTCTTTTAACATTTGCGGGTACCAGCTTAATAACTGGTGGGTTATTAGAAGATAATTTAGTATTACCTCATCGTCTTGATAATATGGTGATTTTGATTTCATTCAATTATAACCGCTTTTCTGATTTTAAACACTTCAGTGGATGAGTTGCTACTGTTAGGAACTTTTAATTGTTAATTAAATGTCATAATTGATTACAAATTAATTTTAAATTAATTTCATTGATAAAATGATTTCAACATTATCCATTGATTAATCACAAGCGATCTTATAATTTGACAATCACAGTAAAACCTTTATTATTATCAAGAGGGCCAGAAATTTTTAATTTAGTCTACAAGTAATTAGGATACAGATTATTTTTTTTTTTTTTTTTGATGATGATGTTAATAACACAATGAGGAATGATTAAGTTTGGAAACTATTTTAATTATTATTATGGGAATCCAAAACTAGTGATTTAGAAGCCGTAAATTAATGTAATAATTAATTATGAATTCGAAAATTCTAATTACATTTAATAATTAATTACACATCCTGTTTACATTTTGCAACAATATTGGTTTATCAACTCAATTGCAAATTACACGTGTAAATTATAATCCTAAGTGATCCTATTAATTTTATTTACAACATCATAAATTTTAATTAGAAACCACAAATTCTAATTTCAGACTTAACACAAGTCTGGCACTACCTGTAGGCCATACTTCATTTCCCTAGGTGATCTGGTTAACTTAAAAAAATAAAAAAATATATAATAATTAATAAAAATAATTTTATTAAGTTAAAATTAAATAAATGCATAAATGTAAAGTCATCTTTACTTAGGCCTGAGAGTAGATAGTGCTCCCGCTAGTGTTGTGTTGGAGAAGTGACAGTGACACCATACAATCAAAATGGCATCAGACATTCAAAGATGGTGTGACACATGCATCGTATGTGCCACCATTAACCAAGGCAAGCCTGGCCGTACAAAACTGTGTAGACCAGAGCCACCCAAGGGACCTTGGGAGTTACTCCAATTGGATTTCATAAGCCCACTACCTAGTGCCAAAGGGGGATATCGTTATTGCCTTGTGATAACTGACAAATTTTCCAATTTAACAGTGCAAACACAGTGGCACGAGTAGTAGCGAATCAAATCCTCCCACTCTGGGGAGCACCAATCACTCACACACAACCTGAAATGTGGGAGGTGGGTGTTGCGTAACACTCCAAGGGGCCATTCACACAAAAATCACAGTCGCACCAAAAGAGACAGTTACATGGCCTCCCGGATTAGTACCGGATCCAAATTGCACACCACAAATTTGTTGTAGTTCAGGTAACACCCACCTACAAAGAGACATTTCAGGACACACTCGAGCACCAAATTCATGCACAACCTCACTGCCTGGTATCGACTTAAAATAGATCCAGGTGACACAATAGGTAACATGCATACACTACACGAAAAAACTAAAACAATGGCATAGACCCAAAATTGTGCTACTATGTTAAAAATTTGGAACCTGCAACATATAGGTGCACACATACAGAAACACATAATGACACATATGAGATTCACCGAGCTAATGTACGTAAACAAAAAACTTTTGTCTGGACCAACCGGAAGGAAGGAATATATTGTGTCGGGCAGAGGTGGAAAGAGTACAAAAATATTGTACTCAAGTAAAAGTACCATTACATTACTGAAATTTTACTTAAGTACAAGTAAAAGTACCAGTCTAAAAATCTACTCAAGTAAAAGTAAAAAGTAGCTCATTTAAAATTTACTCTGAGTAAAAAGTACTTAGTTACATTTTAACAATGGGAGGGAGGGAAAAATGGGATAGACCAAAGGTGTCAAACTCAGTTCCTGGAGGGCCACAGTCCTACACAGTGTAGATATTACCCTAATTAAACACATCTAATACAGCTAAACTAATCATTTAGGCTTATTTGAAAACTACATGGTTTGTGTGTTGGAGCAGGGTTGGAACTAAACTCTTTAGGGCTGTGGCCCTCCAGGAACTGAGTTTGGCACACCTGGGATAGGCCTATAAATCTCAAACTAGGTGTTTTTAATTAAATTAATCGGTTAATTAGAATAATAAGACATTTGGGCTGTTACCAGGCAAATTAAATCAGTATCAACAAAATGCATCTTTGCAATGCAGAGGAAACGCAGAAGCTTCATCTGAAGTGGCATAGATGTATTACACACTGACATGAATGCATTTAGCCTCAGTTACAAATGCAGAAATAATGTTTTGATAAATAAGACATAAAATGTGACCCTGAACCACAAAACCAATTTCCTAAATTGCGATTTATACATCATCTGAAAGCTGAATAAATAATATGTCCATTGATGTGTGGTTTGTTATGATCGGACAATATTTGAAAATCTGGAATCTGAGTGTGCAAAAAATCCAAATATTGAGAAAATCTCCTTTAAAGTTGTTCAAATTAAGCTCTTAGTTTTGATATATTTACAGTAGGAAATTTACTAAATACATTAATGGAACATGATCTTTACTTAATATGCTAATGATTTTTGGCATAAAATAAAAATGTATAATTTTAACCCATACAATATATTGTTGGCTATTGCTACAAATATACCCCAGTGACTTAAGACTGGTTTTGTGCTCCAGGCCAGGGTCACAAATGTTAAATAGTCATTTGAAATTAAAAATAAATAAATCAAAAGATACTTTAAATGTTAAATTAGAACCACCAGCAGGTGTCAGTAAGTCACTCATAAGAGAGTCATTGCGATTGAACAGAATCATTTAAACGGTTAATTCATTCAGGAACAAAACACGTCATTGCTCAGAGTCAGAGACGCAAAACTGTGTATGGAATTATTTTTGTTGTCGAAATAGAGCAAAAACAGGCAATGTGTCTAAAACGTAAGTCTCTTAATTAACTTGTTTTTTTAACTGTGTAAAAAGCAAAACTACAGGCCTATGTAATCATGGTGATTTTTTGAGAAAAACGGCATTCTTCATGTGATGTTGACTTACTATATTAAATTATATAAATATATACATTTTCTGCTTCTATATCTTCAATTTTGTGATCATTCTAAACGCATTTTAACAGACTGAATCACGCAGTGAAAGAAAGCACTCCAGATGCACGCGGATTAGTCTAATCTAACGTTACTAGATTTCACAGCACACTGTTTAGAGCAGCGATTCTCAATTCCAGTCCTCGCGCCCCACCGCTCTGCACATTTCGTATGTTACTCTTATCACTTCAGACGTTTGTTCTATTCGAACGCAAGTGCCCTGCGAAGTGGACATCACACGATATTCCTCCATGATTCCAGTTCGAAGCGAACGTATTCCATTCATAGTGCATTGAAGTGTGCGAGACGTGAATTTAAATTGTATATATTTACAGACGTATATGATGTCACACTCGTCCGTGCGTAAAGATGTTGCGCAACGCAAATCCATGAATGAATGTTCTGAAGTGAAGTAAACTTCAGCGGCTTTCCCCTGCTCAGGGAGTAGGGAGCAATGGACACTGTGTAGGGAGCATGTCAATCGGAACACAGTTCATTCATGGAGCGCACTTCTAACGAGCTGATTATCTGAATCAGGTGTGTTAACTAAGAGAGACATGAAAAATATGTAGAGCGGTGGGGCGCGAGCGAGGACTGGAATTGAGAACCGCTGGTTTAGAGTGATTTGTTTGGTTTTTGGCAAAATACTGATAATGTCAAATCGCACATCGTTAAAACAACAATTACTATATTTTCGCAGACGATATTGCACACCCTGCAGCACTGTCTTTTTGGCTCATTTGTGCAAAACCTCTTGCTAAACCGTAAAAGCTTCATTTTAACCACCAATGCAACGATGCAAGTATTTACCTTATCTCCACATGCTTGCGAAGGGTGATGTCGATATATTTATAAGCTGCTAGTTCGGTCTCCCGAGGCAAACACAACTAACACTGCATAATAGAGCATGAATATATGGCCAGGGGTTTACTTCATTCCTTCAAGTTCAACTTCAGCAGAGTACGACGGGGTCTGGTTTTCAGCTGGGTCTGCACCATTAACGCCTGTCTTGTTCGTCTGCATCTTTCTTGTGATTTTAGCGCCAGTTTCTTCTTCTGCTCATTATTTGCTGCAGTTGTTTCCACGGAGCGATTTTTTTTTACTCAGTAACGAATGAGTTTTAAAATGTAGCGAAGTACAATACTTCGCACAAAATATACTTAAGTAAAAGTAAAATTACAGATTAAAAATATTACTTAAAAAAGTACAAGTACACAAAAAAGCTACTCAATTACAGTAACGCGAGTAAATGTAATTCGTTACTTTCCACCTCTGGTGTCGGGGAATGTTCGCATAGCATAGACAATTTCACCAATCCACACAACTGTTCATGGACTGTTAAGTACTGTTTTAATTTGACCACCTGTGGATACACTAAACCCAAAAAGTGTCCAGAATTGCACTCAATTCCTCCTGGTGGACTGATTAGAGGAAACATCAACAAGACTTTATTACATGATGTAAATTTGGTAATGACACATGTAACTTATAACATTTCCAATATACTCTCTGCCTATACAAAACATTGTAATGCTAATGATGAGTCGTATGCATGGCTACAGTCACGAATCGATGATTTAATTTCTGATTACAAAGACAGACTTGCCGTCCAAATTCCACCTGCTCGCTCAAAACGAGACCTGCTCAGCAGTATAGCCGGCCTGTTCGGATCAATTAATTCAGCAGCCAACACTTATAAAATAACCAAACAATCTCAATTCTCCACATGGTTGACAGATCAGATGGCCACTGGTTTCCAACACATCACCAATAGCAATGATAATATTATCAAAGCGGTTCGTTCCGAGGCGCAGGCGCTTCTAACGATCAGCCACACATTGTTCAATCAGACCCGTACCATCGAACGTGACTTAGCCTGCAGATCATATGCACAAGATTTATTCACTGCAACAAGACAGGAAATTTTAGATCTTTGTCTTCACAAGACCCCGAGACATGTTTTGAACGATTTAATTGAGGTTTTAGATTTACATAGATGGTTCTCTTCGGAAAAAATGAAAAATGTAAAGTATTCTGAATTATTATCCACAATTACGATGTATACTGAAAATGAATGTATTGGTTGCATTGGACTTTTTGCCACTTTTCCTTTAATCCACCCAGATCAAGTTTATCCAAATTCCACTAATATTCGATCCATTGGCATGGTAGTTAAAGATCAGGTAATTAAATGGGATCACCTCACTGGATATATGACGTTGAAGGGTACTGAGACCTTATTTACCAGTCGCACTTGTTGTCATGAAACTCACAATTATGTTGTCTGTACATGTAACACATTACAACCTTTCTCTCCCAATGATAGCAAACTCATAAGTGTTGAATCTTTACATGGCCATTCAAATGCGATTCAGGTGTCTCATACACAGTGGTGTGTCATCAGTGAGATGAACTCGTTCACATATGGAGGACTGACCTGTCCTGCTGATCACTCATTTTGCTTGGAAATGACAGAGGACTTTTCTATGGGCCAGATCGACATCCTCGGAAGGATGCCAAAGGACGCAGAGGTCTCCCCATGGTGGGACGACACCTTTTATGAACACGGAACACAAGCCTTGATCGACACGATGAACCTGGTACAGAACGTCATCCTCCAAACAGAGTACCACCTTTCTCAAGCGCAGGTAGAGACAAACTTGGCGCGAAAGACTGCACAGATTCTGTCTAGCTCATCTACCCGATCGGCACAGACCGCATATACCTGGTGGGACTGGGTACTTCGAGGTTGCGCAGTTGGAAGCGCACTCATCTTCTCCTTCACGCTATTCCAATGTTGCTATTTCCGATACCTCATCAGATCAGTAAAAGCATCCACCAACACTATCCTAACCCTCAGCCCCTTAAGACTGCCCACCTTACAACGACTGAAGTGACACTGCAGGAAACCCCGTGAGTGGCCCAAAACAGTGCCAGAGAGAGGAACTGTAAGCCTGGTGCCAGTGTGTCTGGGCCCCCCCCCCCCCCCCCCTAGAGGACAAAAGGCCCACCTGGAATCCACAAAAAACTGTCTCTTGCATATGCAACAGCAGCATCCAGGACGCAGCACACTGGGGGGTCCACACCCTGCACTGGCGGTCTCATCATCCCCCTTTACTTCCCCCCTCCCCTCATCACCTAAAATTCACTGAAAAACCCATGCAATGTAATATGTACAAAAAAGTAACCATACATGTTTGATATCTTTTGAAATGTCTCAGTGCGCCTGGTAAAATGGTCTCATTCTCCCAATCATAATGAAAAGCTAAAAGAAGTTCTAAAGTATGAGAGAATATAGTGCACAACTTAAAGGTGTGCCCTCCCCCTGATCTCCTATTCAGATCACCTCCTGTATGTAAATAAGCATTCTCTGCCACAGGATCTCAAGAAGCCATTTGGTTGCAAATTCTAAAGTCTAATCATAATAACAAAGATGCCACCATTTGGTGGGTTTATTGAATTATCTGGGTATATAAGGAAAGGGGACACAGAGTTCTGGACGTCAGTAAGCAGATTGCCCACACAGATCACTTGTGTGTAGTTTCATTTCCAGCTATGGTTAGGAGTCTGTAGGTTTGACTGCCCGCACAGATCACTTGTGTGTAGTTTCATTTCCAGGTATGGTTAACTGATGATTCTATTCTTGTAACATTGGAACTTTGAATTATTGCTTCGATTACCTGGTCAATAAATTGTAACGTTTGATTCTATTCTAACTGCCTCTAAAGATTGCTTTTTCCCTATAAGATTAGCGGATCCGTATATTTCCGCAAGCCTGCGTCAGTTTTAGCGACGGCTAATATCCGGCATCTTTTAAGTGTACTTGGATGCAGGGGCGGGTTAATTCCATTTAGGGACGGCGAACGCCGTCTGATCAGACTAGACTCGGGTACGCCCATACCTCTGACTTTTGATTTAATGTTACTTTAAACAAAGATTAGACCAATCTAAAGCTATTACGAGTGTAGTACATTGATTTGCTAACATATCTGATAGTGGCCAAAACCCTTTACTGAAGTAAACGATTGAACTCAAGTTCTGAGGGGGCTCCAAGAGGGTTATTCGATGTCTCTGATTGTGTACGTGTGAATTTACGGCAAATCTTAGATACATAACCATAATTTACCTCTGACTGATGACCGGGCCTGACGAGATTGTGTCCGTGAGACCTGTGAAAAACAGGACCTCTGGGCGATATAGTTTCCCTATATCTGGGCGGGTAAAGTATTAAAAAGAGCTGATAAGAATAATCAATCATTCGTTCATATTTTAATGATGCACAGATATCATTAAAACCTTTTCATTTATGGAGTCAGATGAAATAACGAGACAAAATATATAAGAAAAAGTGTTCCATTTTAATGTTCTTGTTGTGTCGTGAAAAGGAAAGACTGTAATACGCAAAGGCCTTCACCCGCTGAACGACTGCCGTCATTGGGTCGATCGAGCCGGGCCTTACACTACCCTTGGCCCCTACAACACCGCCCATCTGATCACATTCCTTGACACCCTACACAACACACTCATTCCACCAGATCAGGTAGATGGCCCAGAGCAGCTCAGGTGTGTTGTCATTTGGGACAACGTAAGTTTCCACAGGGCTGCTCTGGTTCGTAACTGGTTCACTGCCCACCCACGCTTTTTAGTTGTTTATCTCCCTCCATATTCTCCATTCCTCAATCCTATTGAGGATTTTTTTTCTGCCTGGAGATGGAAAGTGTATGACCGAAATCCACAAACGCGTATACCTCTTCTCCAAGCTATGGAGGACGCATGTGGAGATATAGCAGCGGATGCTTTTCATGGCTGGAATCGCCATGCTAGGCGATATTTCCCCCGCTGCTTGGCCAGGGAAAACATTGCTTGTGATGTGGATGAGGTGCTGTGGCCAGACCGCAACAGAAGAGAGGATGCAGCATAGTTTTTTTTTTTAACTGTAACTGTATACAGTAAATTCTTCTGTTGTTTTGTATGTAGTGTATGTGCAACTTTGTGTTGGTTGGGAATGGGATGTACACTGTGTACATTGTTTTTGCGGGAAAAATTAAATTAAATTTTACCATGTATTTGTGTGTTCTGAGTATAAAAACAATATTCTCAAATATTTTACAACACACTTAAGTTTGTACTGTCTGTAGTAAGTGTAACACTGAACCAAAAAAAGGCCTAAGTCATTCTGATGAATGGAGAAGAAGTGTTTCACATTGAGCACATCAGTGTTCAGCTGGTTCTTATAAATGTCTATACATATGATGGTTTGTGTGTCATTTGAAAACAAAATCCCATTTTGAGAAGAAATAACATTGTTTTGAATGTAAAGTTTCATTTTGCAGGAGAATTGAGGGGTTTTGCCCATTGTGTGTGTTTTTTTTGGATTTGTGTGTAGAGTTCTGAGAATATGAGGCATGCTTTCAGAAAATGTGTGTAAACAATTGAGAAAAACTGTAAGTACAAAATGATAATCTGTATGCAAAGTGACCCCCGTTTGGCTTTTGACCATTGAAAACGGGTAATATTCAACTATTCACTATTATAGCCATATTTAGATCTCAATATCTCTGGAACTGAACCACATAGGGCCTTAAAAATAACTATAATAAAATAAAATCTAAAAGCATATTCAACATCTAAAAGCATATTAGGGTCTCTTTAATATTTCTTGAGTTACAGGCATGCAAACTTTGGAAAAAGGATATTTTTGTCACTTAGACAGGTGTGTTCAGTACAATTGTTTTGATGGAGAGAAACATTCGATCCAATGGGCCAACTCTCTTCATGCTTTCCAATCTTCTACTTTCTTTTTCAGCACCTACGTCTGTGTCACTGCTAATGATATCAAGCCAATGTGTTTTTGGTGGCCTCTTTTCCTTTTTCTATGCCAAGCATCATTTCATGTTCTAGTGAAGCTGTTGGCCGGAAAGGGTAAGACGCAGTTTTGTAATTTTGCCTTGCAGTGGATACGCTTCAGAACTTCTTTATTGGAAACCCTTGCTGTTCATGGTATCCTCAAGAGCCTTCTCCAACACCATAACTCAAAGGTGTCTATCCTATTCACATCCGTATATTGATATAGGAAATACAACCATCTGGACAAGTCTACATTCGGTCGTAAGATTGATATCTTTACACTTCCAGATTAGTTACTGTCAGACTTTGTTTCCCTGTGTCTTGTGTTTCCATGTGCTTCCTTGTGTTTCCGTGCCCATATTTGGTTTTCCTGTCCTAGTTTTGTTAATTAGTTTAGTAGTCCCCAGCCCCATGTGATTAATTATCTAGTTTGGTCTCCCCTTTAATAGCCCTGTGTTTCCTTGCCTCAGTGTCCGGTCTGATCGTCTTCATGTCTGTTTCCATGTCTCCAGTCAAGTCACCTTTATTTATATAGCGCTTTTAACAATACAAATTGTATCAAAGCACTGCACAATATCAAAATAGGCAAATTGTGTCAATAATGTAAAATGACAGGATTTAACATATTTTGATTTGAAACCCAAAATATCCTGAGATGGTGACTTATGACACACAATTAAAAAAAATTGACATATTTAAATAATAATTACAAATAAGAGAATGGAAATAAGAGTGTCACAAAATTAATATGATCAGATATTTATAAAAAGCAAGCAGAGAGAGTGTTCACAGGGAAACATTCAATAATTTACTATCTCTGAAACGCCCTGAATTTGCCACTGTGCTCATGTGTAGTCTCAGAGAAATACTCTTCAGAGAACCACTCTTCAACTTTTACTCTTCAGTGTCCATAACATGAGCTACAAACCCACTGTCCAGATTCAGCTTATGCAACAAAAACCATTCATGCAATCACACATAAACACATCAGATCCCATATCTTTTGTGTACCATGAGACAAAGACGCCGCTGCAGTCCAATGAACTGCGCTGCTTCAGATCATGTTATTGAAGTGAATGGAACAAACAGCAGCTGTTTGTGTGAAAGAGAGAGAGAGCGGTTTTCAATCAGGTCTTGGCTTTCTCTCACAGAGACTGCCAGACACCAATCAGAGGAGTGATGATGAATCCTGAACAACATCGGAACATCACAGCCGGGTAAAGCTGAACATGTATACTGTCTCAGCAACGGATGCCCTGCAGTGAATGGGTGCCGTCAGAATAAAAACATCCCAATAATCCACAGCACTCCAGTTCAGTTAACATCAGAAGCTGAAAAGAATCCTGCATTAAGACGATTTAACTCATAATCCATAATAACTCTTCCTCCAGTGATAAAGTGTTCTGGTCTGAATCAGGAGAGAAATCTGCACAGATGAATAAACAGCTCTAAACTAATATATGGCTGTATTTTGATGAGAGACGACAGCAGATGCACTTTATCACTGAGGAAGAGTTATTATGGATTATGAACAATATGGTATTTGAGTTGAATCATCTTAATGCTGGATTAGTTTCAGCTTCTGATGGTAACTGATGGACTGGAGTGCTGTGGATTATTGTGATGTTTTTATTCGGACGGCACCCATTCACTGCAGAGCATCCGTTGCTGAGACACATGGGTGAACCTTTTTAGCAAACGTACATTTTTGGCTGAACTATTGCTTTAATATTGTATGCAGTGACTGTAAATCTGCAACTTCAGAAGCTTCAACCAGCGTCTGCAGACACTGACGCACTTCATTCTCCTGCATCATCATCATCATCATCATCCTCGTCTTCCTCTGATCAGCTCGGGTGTTTCTGGATAAAGCATCTGCTAAATGAATCAATATCTGCTGCATATGAACACGTCTCACACTGCTCTACAACTCTCTCTCTATTTCTCTGTCTTTCCATCAGACCCTCATTTTGTCAAGCACTCTTTAAATCAGCCATCTCATATTTACATCTCTAGAGAGAGAGACGGAGGAATACAGAGCGTCTGTCTGACTCACAGGAAATCCATAGCAGGCTGTTGCCATGGGGACAGATGTCTGTCTGCACTGACCGCGTGCCAAAGCTCAAACTCTCTCTCTCTCTGTGTGTGTGTGTGTGTGTGTGTGTGTGTGTGTGTGTGTGTGTGTGTGTGTGTGTGTGTGTGTGTGACCGGATGTGAACATCAGCCAGAACTCAAGCTGCACCACACACACACACACACACACACACACACACACACACACACACACACACACACACACACAGACAGACACACACACACACACACACACACACACACACACACACACACACACACACAGACAGACACACCTGCAGAAACACACACACACACACACACACACACACACACACACACACACAGTCAGACAGACACACACACACACACACACACACACACACACACACACACACACACACACACACACACACACACACACACACACACACACAGACAGACACACCTGCAGAAACACACACACACACACACACACACACACACAGTCAGACAGACACACACACACACACACACACACACACACACACACACACACACACACACACACACACACACACACTCACACTCACACAGACAGACACACACACATACACGCAGAAACACACACACACACACACACACACACACACACACACACACACACCTGAGCTCTTCTGCAGCCTCATAATCTCTCCGTCAATAAAGCACGTGTGTGCTGCAGAAGAGTTTATAGAGCAGGAGTGCATCTAATGACCTGCTGAACTCCACTGACTCAGAACTTCTGCAAACTCAACTCAACTCAAACTAACTTCCGGTGCGCGAGCGCGGAGCAGCGGCGCCCCCTGCAGGACACGCGCGGAACAGACGGAAACACGGGCCATAAGAGAAGAGAACACCCCCCCCCCACCCCCTCATCTGTCTATCTGTCTGTGTGCGTCACACTGCTCTCACTGCAATCCACCCATGTGTGCTTATATCCACTCATATACACCCATACTGTAATGTCCTATCATCGATCACTTCTGCACGCTTCTCGCTTGATTTGGTGCTCATTGTGTGTTTTTCTAACATTGCTATAAACTTGTGAAAAAACACCCCCCCCCCCCATCCCTAATTGTTCTCTGAAAGCTCTAAACATCCAGTTTTAATTGTACTTAACTTAATGTCAATGCAAAGAGAACATTCAATTGTATCATTTTATGAACATCTCAACATTCTAAAACATGATATAACGGTTAGACTAAAGCATTTTAGACCACAGACAAGTCCTATATACAAGTTATTATGGACACGTTACTTTTGAACGTTATCTAAACAAGTAGTAACATTTAAAAATGTTAATAAAACATCTCACGACTGACGTGTAACTATAACATTGTTGTGCTAACATCATCTTGAGAGCTTGATTAAAGACCTGAATGAACACTCTGTTAATGTTAGTGGAAGACTCTTCACTGGTTTGGCACAGCAGAAGCAGGTCCGAATCAAAGGCTGTTGTTTCTCTCTGGGATGTTGTTCTGGGGACAACAAAGCAGGATCACAGTCAGTGAATCAGAGAACATGTCGTCATCCAGACGCTCTCAGAGGGTTTCTCAGCATCCCTCGGCTCCACACTTCTCTTCAGAGTCATCCCAGATAGCATGCGGGTGCGGGACACTTAAGGCAATGATACGGCACTGGTGGCCTTCTAAATGGATGTAAGCCTGGCCCACATGCAAAACAGCAAAATGTCTTAATCACATGTGGGTCCCCAAACAACAAGCAGTTTTCACATGCATATGATACGCATGTGTTCGACAGGCATATAATACGCAGTTTTCATATGCATATGATACGCATATGTTTGACGTGCATATAATATGCAGTTTTCATATGCATATGATACGCATGTGTTTGACAGGCATATAATACGCAGTTTTCGTACTTAGTCAAGTCAAGTCAAGTCTGCTTTATTGTCAATTCTTCCACATGTACAGTACATACATACAGAGAATTGAAATTGCGTTACTCTCAGACCCATGGTGAATACAGTTAACATTAAACACTGACAGTAGACATTCAAATACAGATAAATACGGTTTAACCATATGTACATACAAACTATACAGATATACAAATGAGGACATTGTAGAACAATAAAAAATAAATAAAAAAGAGATAAAGTGACATAAGGCACATGGCAGATAGAGTGCAAACTGGTTAAATAAAACAAAACTGTGCAGATGCGAATAGTGCAAGAAAAAGAAAAGTCTTTTATCAGACTGTCAGAAGAGGTAGATTACAGACAATGCTGGATGAGGTAGAGATCATTCCAGTGCTGCACAAAGTGACTGGTGCGGGTCACAGTTTGTAAGGGGGGGGGAGGGAGGACCTGGGGGTGTGGACATTGGGGGGGGGGGGGGGTGTAGCGTCAGAGTTCAGTGTTGCGTGGGGTAAAGAGGGGAGGGGGGGCAAGGACGGGAGGGAGTTCAGCTTCCTGACAGCCTGATGGATGAAGCTGTCCTTCAGTCTGCTGGTCCTCACCTGGAGACTCCGCAGTCTCCTCCCTGATGGCAGCAGACTGAGAAGCTGTGTGTCGGGTGGGTGGGATCACCTGCAATGCTGAGGGCTTTGCGGGTGAGACGGGTGCTGTAGATGTCCTGGAGGGAGGGGAGAGAGACACCAACGATCTTTTCAGCTGCTCTCACTATCCGTTGAAGGGACTTGTGGCAGGACGCGTTGCAGGCACCATACCACACAGTGATGCAGCTAGTCAGGATGCTCTCGATGGTGCCTCTGTAGAAAGTGCACATGATGGGGGTCGGGGCTCTGGCTCTTCTGAGTTTGCGGAGGAAGTAGAGATGTTGCTGTGCTTTCTTGGCCAGTGCTGCAGTGTTGTTAGTCCAGGAGAGGTCCTCTGTGATGTGCACACCCAGAAACTTGGTGCTGCTCGCTCTCTCCACAGTCGCACCGTTGATGGTCAGAGGAGCATGCTGAGTGTGCACTTTCCTGAAATCAACAACAATCTCCTTCGAGTACAGGAGTTACTCTTATATGTAAAATGCAAATGGACTCCTGTAACATGAATGACGTGTCATTTTGGACAGGTGACGTTACTCTTTATAGAAAGTAGTGCACTATGATACGATTGCATTACTTTTTGTCACCTGAGCTGGGCTTGCTTATATTTACTGTAATAAGAAAAATAAACCAAGAAAAGGTGATATTTTTGGGGACTATAAAGGCTCTTTCACACCTAAAGTGAGATGAATAGTCCTCCGGCTGAAGAAAGAGTCTCTGTCTGATTGCTCTCAGATTTGAATGAATATTAATCGAGGTGATTTTGACTGTTTCTGTCATTTGGTAAGTAGAGCAATATCACCATCTGCTGTTTAGAAGCACGAAGAGCATCTGAAGCTCATGTGGTGAAATCAGGGAATCTTTCAGTCTCTTCTGTTACAGAAGGACATCAGACGGGTTTAACAATCGGCACTAACATCTAAACCTTGACGACTATTAGACACAAAACTCACAACCCAATGATCAAGTGTACTTTTTTGTTTCTTCACTTTTTGTAAACATAAACCTAAGATCATTTGAGCACAGAACTAACGTCACCTGTCCAAAATCACCTGTCCATCCACTGTCATTGATGTTACAGGAGTCCACTTGCATTTTACATGTACAGTAACTTCACAGTTATTCTCAATCACTTTCACTCAATTCTAGAATTAGAGTTTTCTTTCTCAAAATGATACGTTCAGATGTCTGAACAATTAGTTTTTGTTCACTTCAGATTTAAATTTCTTAGTGTGTGTGTGTGTGTGTGAGTGCGTGTGTGTGTGTGTGTGTCTGTGTGTGTGTGTGTGTGTGTGTGTGTGTCTGTGTGTGTGGATAGATAGATAGAAAGATAGATAGACAGACACACAGATAGATAGACAGAAAGACAGACAGAGAGAGAGACACACCTTCTCTCTCTCTGTCTCTCTCGCTCTCTTTCTTTCGGTTTTGGCGGTGTACTGTAGCGTTGAGCTTTGTTTAAACTCTCACGATGACCCACAGAACAAAGATCAGAAGATGCATCCTAATGTGCACATGTAAGTGTGGTTTCTTTTCTCATGTGTTTGTGAAGCTTTACGAACCGGAGCTCATTTTAAAAGCGAAAGTAAAAAAGTTTCTTAAGCTAAACGCCCTGCTCATTGTTAACTTGTTAGCAGGGAAGTTCATGTTGGGACATTCATGGTTTTCTGTTGACGATTAAAAGCCAAACTCACTCTCTCATCGTGGAGTTTAATGAGCGGTCTGATATCTTCTTTGATGATCGTCTTTATCAGATCATGATAGTATTCATGTAGCTCATGGCGCTCGCAACACCAGCATCACGGGTTTGATTCCCAGGGGATGCATGAACTGGTCAGGTGTATACTTTGAATGCATTGTAAGTTGCTTTGGATAAAGGTGTCTGCCAAATGCAGGAATGTAAATGTTCACCAGACAACAATTTAGAACCCAGAGGCGTCACAGACGAGCATGTGCGTGAACCACATGTAAGGAATGTAGTACGCCATACAATCACACTTACACCGTGTGGGTGTAAAACCACAGTGATATAAAATATTATTGAGTGCATGCAGTGCTATTGCTGTAATCACTGTCTGAATTAGTACATTAATAATAGCTAACAATACACTACGGCTGAGAGAGTCTGAAGCATGTGAGCTTCGGAAACCCACCGGATACTAATACAGACAGGGTTTCCTCAATAACAGCAGGAGGTTATTAATGGCTGCCGTATGGTTTCTTGTAGATCTGCTGGCGATGGCGTCTGGACGAGACGCTCTCTTGTGCTGCAGAAGAGATTTCACCAACAGCTCGTCCTCGTTTGAGCTGAGTGACCGTCCAGACCCGAGCTGTGGGACGCACTGGAGCGCTGACGTGAGTCTGACCGTCACCAGTGGAGCCCATTCCTGACACATGCCAAGAAATCAACTTATAGGACATTAACAGACAAAATGATGGCATACAAGGTTATGATTATGAGATTAAAAAGTAAAAAAATAAAAATGAGATAACATCAGAATTACGACAAAAGTCAATTGTGAGATTAAAAGTCAGAATTATGACAATGTTGACATACAAGGTCAAAATTATGAGATATAAAGTCAAAATTATGAGATAACATCAGAATTATGATAAAAGTCAATTATGAGATAAGAGTCAGAATTTTAAAGAGATTTAAAAAGTCAGAATTATGACAATGTTGACATAAAAGGTCATACTTATGAGATAAGGCAAAGTAATGAGAAAACATCAGAATTATGACAAAAGTCAATAATGAGAAAAAAAGTCAGAATTAAAAAAGGTTTAAAAAGTAATAATTATGACAATGTTGACAAAAAATGTCATAATTTTGAGATAAAGTCAAAATTATGAGATAACATCAGAATTATAACAAAAGTCTATTATGAGATAAAAAGTCATACTTTTGACATAAACATTTACATTTTTGATATACAAGGTCATAATTATGAGATAAAAGCCATAATTATGAGACAATAATCAGAGAGATTATGTTATAATTATAAATCAATTATGAGATAAAAAGTACAAATGTATTACAAAGTCATAATTATAAGTTAAAAAGCCATAATTATGAGACAAAAAGTCAGAGAGAGATAATGTTAGAATTATAAGTCAATTATGAGATGTCAAAATTGTGAGATATTATAATAATTATGACAAAATCGTGAAATAAAACGTTATTATGAGATAAAAAAGTCAAGATACACAAAGTCATGATTATGACACACTAAACCACAATTATGAAACGAAAAAGTACAATTCCTTCCCTTTTTCTATATCTTCATCTTTCTCTTTCTCTTTCTCTCCTTCCCTTGCTAGCTTGTACTTATTTGAACAATGCCTGAGACTTGGTGTTATTGGCACTTCCTCTGTATGTTTGCCTCTTCAAGATTAATCGCTTTATGTACTCCCCAATTGTAAGTCGCTTTGGATAAAAGCGTCTGCTAAATGACTAAATGTAAATGTAAATTCTAATATATTATGCCCATTATGAGATAAAAATAATCATGAGGAGGAAGTCGTACTTATGATATAGAAAGTCTAAATTATGACATACTAAGTCATAATTGAAATGACATACAAAATCATAATTATGAGAAAAAAAATATTTTATTACAAACGGTCATAATTATGACAAAAATAGAAAATTATGAAATATTGTCAAAATTATGAAGTTAATTTTTTTTTAAATTATGACAAAAATCTAATGTGAAACATTTAAATTCCTACTTTTTAAATGTTATTTTATATCATATTTAAACTTTTTGTTATGATTATGATTCACCAAAGCATGACGTGTTTCTTGGAAATGGGCTTCATTAGAGTCTTCATCGTGCTCTAGAAGTATTATTATGATGTTTTATTCGGTGTTTATTAATCAGAAACAAATATGCTGATACTCTTCTCAGCTCTGAAGTTATATATGAAGGCTTTATGATCTGTAGAGTACAGCGGTGGTTGATGAGACTGGAGAAGTGGAGAAGACCAGAGTTCATCATGCAGGATCTCAGAGCATCATTCTGAGAGGAAAACACACTAATGTTGTCTTCTGGATGGACTGCACTCCACCCAAGGTGAGGAGTTCTGTTCAGTCCATCATATCACACTGCGCTTAACCCCGGGTTATCAGATGATTCACGATTCTGCTTATCCGGGGTTTAGGATGACCCAGGGTTAACCATTTCAAGTGTGAAAAGCCCTAATGTGTGATGAAGTCTGTCATGGAACGTAAGGTTTTTTCACACTGCGCTTAACCCTGGGTCATCCTAAACCAATGACTTGTACATATGGGTACAGTCCTTTCATACACTTCAAAACTGTTGCAACAGAGCTGGAAATACAATTTTTAAGTACATTAATTTATTTGTTGGCACAGTTTGGAAGTGCCTTTTTCTCTTCTAAAGCCAATACTTTTGTCCATATAATGAATGTACATTCATTAGTGTTTGGTGATGAGTTTGTGGCTCATTTAAAGTCACACCAGAGGTGTTCATCTGCTTTCTGCAGACCAGTCAAGTTCTTCCACACTGACTGAATCATCATTTCTCTTTGATTCTTGTCTTATACACAGAGACACTGTCATGTTAGAATAGAAAAGAGTCCAAACTGTTGCTATAAAATTAAATTCCCTAGAACATCATTATATGCTTAAACATTAAGATTTGCACTCATGGAGATTACTAAAGTAGTCAAACCTTTCATTAGAAGTGCTGATTGGCAATATAGTGTATCTCGCAATCACATTAATGAGATAAATATGACGATTCTACGTATACATATTTGGTTTACAGCACTTCTGTTTACATAAACGATCGCTCGTGCAGGGTCTTCCGTGCATCTGTTTATTCTTATATATAAACAACTCGACAAATAATCTTAATCACTATTAACAACACTATACAAGATAAAGAAACACTTACTGTTGGTCATTAACGCAACACAACAAGGAATCAGGAGAAAACAACACACGAACCATCTCTTTCTGACAGAGCAAAACGACGCTAAAAGGTTTTATTGTAACAGTCGTCAGACAATGCAGTGATTTGATTGGCTGTCCCTTCATGTGATCGGTGCATGGTAACTACGGTGGCCTGATGCATGAGCGTGTCCAGCAGATGGCGCGGTTAAATTTCCTCTTCTACAGCAGTGAAACGTGTCTTTACCGGGGTTAAAAAGCGGTGTTTAGAGCGATGATGATAACCCGGGGTTAAGCGCAGTGTGAAAAGCCCTGTAGTGTTGTTTTGGACAGTGTTAATATATATAAAACAGCGCGTGTTTCTTATGTCTTCTCACCTGTGTCTCTGCAGAGTTCTATTGAAGTGTATTGTAAAGGTGAGTGCAACAATTATTTACTATATGAAAATCAAATCTGTGTTGCTTCATCTCCACAGACTTCCGTATTAAATACACAATTTTGGGGTTGGTAAGAGTTTTTTTCCTTTTTTATAAGTCACTTATGCTCATCAAGGATGCATTTATTTGATCAAAAATAATATAATATTAGGTCACACTTTATATTAGGTGGCCTTAAATACTATGTATTAACATAAACAATAACTACAATGTGCTTATTGTGCTCATATTGTATTGCAAAACACTATTTCTGCCATTGAGGTGGATACGGTTAAGGTTAAAGATTAAGTGGTGCGGGTCAATAGTGTAATTATAAATGTAATTAATTACAGATGTAATTACATATAGGTATTTTTACAAATATAAGTACGGTGTAAAAACATGTATTTACACAATAAGTGCTTTGCATCAATTTATTAATTTAAATGTAAGTACATAGAAGTTAAGGCCACCTGATATATAGCGGGACCAAATATTATTATAATCTAAATCAGCTGTTTTCTATGTGAATATGAGTTAAACTGGAATTTATTTCTGTATTTTCAGCATCATTACTCACACATGATCTTCAGAAATCATAATAATATTAAACATTTCTGATTATTATCAATGCTGAGCACAGTCGTGCTGCACGATTATTTTGTGGAAAATATGATGCATTTTATTTGACAAGATTCAATAGAAAGTGCAAAATAACTTATTTGAAACATCATAAATATTATTTCTGTCATTTTTGATCACTTTAAGAATAAAAATATGAAGTCTTTGAATGGTAGTATACTGTATATCATTAAGGATCAAATATATTATGGGTATTTATTAGATAATATCATTGTTATTATAACAGATATGTCTTTGATGACGTGATTATTGTATATTCAGCTCTATTGTCTGTTCCATCAGTTCTCTGTAGGACTTCAGATGAGATCAGCCCAGCTACAGGTGCGTCTGATGAGAATATTATAATTATGAAAAATATCTGAATACTTAATTCACACTTAAAAATGGCATTTATTGTATAGAAAGATGCAACACGGTATGAGAAGATAAAACAATGCATGTTTGTTTTCCAGAAGAAATGCAGCGCACACGCCGTCCGAATAACGCTGCAAACAGAAGCACTTCTGATCACATCTTCATCATCATCATCATCATCATCATCATCTTCGTTTGTGTCACCTAGTTTCATAGGGTGAGAGGATGAACGTGTCTGATATACAGTAGCAGCGGGGGGGTGAAAGTGACTCATTTCTGCTTGTTTCAGGTCTTTCTGTGGGTTTTAAGGAGACTTTGGATTCTGTGACGTGGAGACCAGACCCAGAGATGAACCATAAAAACACAACGGAAAACTATCATTTTAGTGAAGAAAATTTGTCATTTTTATTTGTTAAATATAAAATATAAAATATATATATATATATATATGCTATATAAAAATGTTTTATTATATTACATTATTACTAATTATATTATATTACATTATTATTCATTATATTATATTATATTATATTATATTATACTAATTATATAGTTTTACATTTGAGAGAAACCCTTTAAAGGTGTTCTTTATATAATGCATTCAATGCAAAAATGAATGTTTAAAGAATAAATGTATTTCTCATTTGCATTAAATTCTAAACTAATTATATTATATTATATTATATTATATTAATTGAAATATTAATTGATTATATATAGTTTTATAGAAACCCTTTCAACTTGTCCGTGGAATTTTATATTTGATCCCAAATTTAATGCAAAAATTCAAACATTATAAAAATACATCATGATTTTAATGTTCACTCTCATCTCTCCTGGTAAAATTAATCTAATCCATAAATCAGTTTTTCTGTGTCATTGTCTGTAGTTCTGCTGGATTTAAAATGGACTTCTTTGGATATTAAAATCTTTATCCCTTCAGATTGCCGTCTGTGTCTGAATAATTATAAACCTTAGATGCCATATTTCATCTATTCATGAACAATAGCATGGCTTACTGCATTAGTGTGGTTAGATCGAACACTCAAAAAAAGACTTGTCTTGTCTAACAAAAAACATTGCATAGTCATCAGCGACTAGTCGACTTCGACTCGACTTTCATCACATAAAAGTCTTCTGATTCAACCCCTAGTACACAGCATGTGTTCAGCTGGTGTTTCTTGATGAGGAGAGCTGTGCTTTAAACGCTTTAAATATTTCATGTAAAATGCTGGTAAAAAAATGATCAAATTACACATCATATTAACATACATTTTTAAGTACATGAATTATTTTTCCATCTTTGTTGCTACAGTTTGGAAGTGCCTTTTTCTCTTCTAAAGAATAATTTTGTCCATATAATGAATGTACAAGTCATTGGTGTTTGGTGATGAATTTTTGGCTCAAGGTCTGCATTTAAAGATGATTACAATTACAATTATAATACATTTAATTACAGAGGATCAGGTGTTGATGTTTAATTTTACATTATCAACCCTGATAAGCTACAGCATGCTAGCAAAGGGTTGCTCTAGCAATTATAGTGAATGCTTTTTAAATATATGTAATGCATACAAAAAAATAAATCTGTACCATTTAGACACACACAGACTGTTTATTATCAATTATCAAAGCAATAATATTGCTTTCCCTTGAAGAAGCACACACTTAAATGTTGTCACATTCAGTTTTCATTCTGCTATACAGTAACATCTCCTGTATTATTGCTTTAAAATGAAACTTTTTTTGTCAAATTTTAGTCGAAATTGAACTTATAAATAAAATCAAGACCTTTGCAATGCATATGCATTTTTCATGTTTATTACTGTAATGCTGCTTTTAGCAACCTGTGAAGTGTTGTAGAAAATGTGATTCTACTTACGATTCTGCTTGAACAAAGTTTCCTTGTTCAGTCTGCACTTCCTTGCTCTTTCTTTGTTAAAGATTTTCTTTGTTTCACTTTCTCTTGAGTCTTAGAAGCTCGTGTTCCTGTTTGAATGTGGGGCTTTTTTTACCTAATATGGTAGTGTGTACTGCAAAGGGGAGGAGCTTTATTGTGGCCATGAAAAAACTAAGTTAATTGAACATGTAAACTCCTGGTCACTATAGTATCAACTAGGCTAAAAATAAATTATAAAAAAAATAGTGACGTGTGGCCATGTGTGGTGACCCATGCTCAGAATTTGTGCTCTGCATTTAACCCATCCAAGTGCACACACACACCGTAGTGAGCACACACACACCGTGAACACCACACACACACACACACACACACACGGATAGCAGTGGGCAGCCAATGCTCTGCGATGCCCGGGGAGTAGTTGGGGGTTTCGGTGCCTTGCTCAAGAGCGCCTCAGTCGTGGTATCGACGGTGGAGAGAAAGCATCGTTATTTTTATTTGTTAATAATATAAATATATATATATATATGCTATATAAAAATATTAGATTATATTACAGTTATATTTTTCATTATTATTATATTAGATTATATTATATTATACTAATTATATATAGTTTTACATTTGAGAGAAACCCTTTAAAGGTGTTCTTTATATAATGCATTCAATATAAAGATTCATGTTTAAAGAATAAATGTATTTATCATTTGCATTAAATGCTAAGCAATTATATTATATTATATATTATATTAATTGAAATATTAATTGATTATATATAGTTTTTACAGAAACCCTTTCAACTTGTCCGTGGAATTTTATATTTGATGTCAAATTGAATGCAAAATTGCAAACATTATAAAATAAAACATGTTTTCTCATTTTTCCTGGTTGGATTCCCAGGGAATGCATGATAATAATGTGTTGCTTGAATGAAAGTCGCTTTGGATAAAACTGCATCAGTGTAAATATAAATATCACACTCGCCTGCTGTTACCACTTAGAGATGAATGGTAAATGAATTAATCTAGAGCGCAAACACTGACTGATTCAGAGAGCATGCCTTTTCAATGAACGAATCCCATTAAATGAACTAATATCACACATCTCTTTAAGCAGTGATGAATCTTCCTCAGATAAAGTCACTAACATACACTTAAAACCATTCTTCTCTGAACTCAAACTCGTGTTAATGGCTGATAGTTCCTTCTCATAATTGACTGTTTTTCACTGTTGGGCTTACATTTATTTAGGTGTTATTCTTCTCACACCCGTCAGGGCCTGTATCAGTCATATACATCATAATAGTCCAGATTATCTGGCTGAAAATGGTCTCTAGATTCAGGTGAGCCAGTTCAAATTAAGTTACTGTAACTCTATTCTCTACTACAGCCAAGAACATAAAGAAGGAGACAAAGTGAAGGCAAATAGATTTATTGAATAGATACAGTTGTGTGTTTGTTGGCATTGAACATGTGTTTTACATAGCACACACATGCATCACAATTATTATAAATTTAAAAATGTAATTGTACTTTTCCAGATTAAAACAGCTTATTATAGCTTTTATATCTTTATAAACTAATGCAACAGCAAATGTGTTAAAATAATCACTGAGCTTCTCATAGATAAACCATTTATATTGTTCGTCACTCTCATATATAAACAAGCTATATTCTTGTCACCTGCTTCACACCATTTAGAATAAAAAGTGAACAAATGTTTTCAGTAATTTCCCTAGTAAAATTATTATTTTTTAGTTGTGTCTTTATATTATTAGTTTGTTTTCTCCGAAGCTCTTGAACTCATGTAAATAAACTTGGATTACTGGGAAATTTAATTTTAAACTCAATATCTATATTTGGTTTAATTGTGAAGCAAATTTCTCGTTATAATAGCTTTTTGATATTTTTTGCTCTTTGGCTCCATGGAAACATTTAAATTTTGATTTAGGGTATTGTTTTTTAACGTTTTGATTAATCTCAATATCTTTATTACGACAATTTTTTTTTCATCATTACTCAGTTTCTTTGGGATTTTACCAGTGTGTTTAATGTTTGTGCTATAGAACCCTGTTGCACCGTAAATGTCCTGGAAAGTAATGTAATATCTATATTACAATTCCTTATGCATTCGGTCTTCAGAGAAATTAGCTAGTTGGGTCATACAGGGACACAAATCTCCTTTATGCCCATACAGGGACTATATTTTGTAAATATATAAAATAGTTTTCTATTATTCTCTTCTTCTTCTTCTTCATATACTCAATTTCTTGTTTTAATTTACTTATGCATTGATGTTCACTGTGATGTTTATCAGGATATTTTTTAGTTTTTCCAACAGTTCTTGGCTTAAAGGGTCCGATTAATATAGATTCTCCGTTTATACATTCAATCACTGCAAATGCAAACTGACGGTTTAAATCAACCTTTTCATGGATTTTAAAGTGTATAAAATATGACATTTTAGAAGACAGATTTCGATTGACAGGAAAAAAAGATTTTTAGGAAAAAACTTGTAATTATCTAAATAATGAGAAAAATTCAAATAATTATATTAACTACGTTTAGTAAAAATAACATCTTGATACTCAAATCAAGATCCATAGTGCCTTTTGTATTTATTCTCGTCCACGGCTCATCCAGCTTCTTTGCATCCTGCGGAAACTCCTTCAGTCTACAAAACATTTAGAGTGAAATCAAATGAATAAACAAATGATTGTAGATTATATTAATCATTTCACACAATTAAAGTTTTTTTTAAATGGATTCGACACTAAACGTTATACTTGAGTCCCACTTAGTGGAACCATTCACTCATATACCTCATCTTTAGACCAAGTCTGCAAAACCACAAGCACATTACATGCTTTAAACTCAGTTTGATATTATAAAACAAACTTTTGGAAAACTCTAAACACAGTTCTCTACATTCCACACATCATTCAAAACTACCAGCTCTTTTTTAATTTGGGAAACACTGGCATTTTAATACCACACTCATTTACTGATAAGCTACACACAGAGAGCATGTGTGAAACACTCATACAGCATTTGTTCACTTGTAATCAAAACTCTGTGTTTTCAGAAAGACATTATTTTATACTCCCTTGCATTTCTGTTTACAGTGTATCTATATAGTGTAAAGTGCTTTCGAAATAAAGTTGACTTTCTGTCTTTGCTTATATGCATATTCAGTGTGTGTGTGTGTGTTTGTGTGTGTATGTACTGTACACACACACACACACACACACACACACACACACACACACACACAAACATACTGTATATACACACTGAATATGCATGTGTGTTGTATATTTGTATGCATATTCAGTATATATATATATATGAATGTGTGTGTGTGTGTGTGTGTGTGTGTGTGTGTGTGTGTGGTGTGTGTGTGTGTGTGTGTGTGTGTGTGTGTGTGTGTGTGTGTACAAACAGAATATACATTCAAGCCAAGTACAAGCTTTATACAGTAAAGATTGTTTATCAGCAGCTTCACAATAGCATCACATTCACATTCTGCTGTAAAGCAGCTCTAACAAGTCAATAGTGCCCTTCTACAGCTCAAGTCAAGTAAGTAAGTTGTTGTTGTTTTTTAGCATGTGTTTTTGGCTCAGTGTTATTTTTTAGGATTACTAATAAACCAATGTAGTTTAATTTGTATTTGTCATCTATTTTAGTTTTACGAGAGTAATCTACTTTAGTGCTCCTGTGGTAGAGCATTGTGTTAGCAGCACAAAAGGTTGTGGGTTCGATTCCCAGAGAACACATGTACTGAAAAAAACACCACTTTGGATAAAAGCCTCTGCTAAATGTAAATAGTTTTAGTTACAGTTGTAGTAATGCAGTCATGTTATTAGTTTTTATTAAGTTTTAGTTTTGTTTAATTTTAGTTATTTTAGTACTTCAACGTACTACGTGGAAATTCAATAATATATATATATATATGTGTGTTTGGCTTAGTGTCATGTTAGAATCATTATTATACTCTTACCTTTTGTTGCTTTAATATTTAGAATTGTTTTATCTTTATTTTTTGTTTTCATTTAAATTTTTAGTTTTGAAATTTTGTTTTATGCATTTGTCATTTTATTTAATTATTTTCTCAAATGTGTGTATATAGTATTTATAGAGTTTGAACTTATAGTTTTAGTTACTTGTTCTTATTTGTACGTCGCTTTGGATAAAAAGCGTCTGCTAAATGACTAAACGTAAAGTAAAAGTAAGTCAGTTCAGTGTTGATTAAGTTCAGTTATATAACTGAGTAAAATTAATCAGTCCTATATACTGTATGTACAGTGTTTGTTTGCATGTACAGTATGTGAGGAGCCTGTTCTTCACTGCTCTCTGACAAGCAAAAGACACACGAGAGTAGTGTTTTACATTTTTCACATCTGTGTGTAGTTTGATGTGTATATGGTTAATTATTTTATGTTTTTGTGTAGAGTTTACTGTGCAAAAATATATTTTTCAGAAGAGTTAAAACATTCTGTTTTAGTGCAGAATGCATTCTGGGTAATATTTGTCATTTTCGAGAAAGTAGTCTGCTGCTATATCATGAATAAACAGAGTTCAAAGTCGACATTCAGAGACTGTGTTTCAAATCACACCCTACGCCCTTATTCACTATTCCCTACATGAGTTTAGTAATATAGTCCACGCGACAGAGAGAATGAAACTAATGAGTGAATTCAGACACTGATGAACAGCTGCTGTTAACGAGCAGATTCACTGATGGAAAGAGAAACAGAACAAGCAAAGGACTACAACTGACTTAAACAACTCAACAAACAGCTTTACCAGCTTCATGCATAACTACAGAAGATCTTATCAAGAATAAACAGAGGTTTAGATTATGTTTTATTGTTTTGTTTTGACATTACTATTATGGAGATTAGTGTTTGCTTTAGTTGGGCTCCTGACCCTTGACTTTTGAATATTAATTTTGTTTGATCGCTATAACTGTATCTTTAGGATGCATTTATTATGGCAAATTGTTATAGTTGGTCGGGTGATGTTGGTTATTTCTAATAGTCAATAGTCTACTAGACTGACTTGCTGGACTCATTCAGAGTCGAATTATATGAGTGTTGTAATATTTTTTTTTCTCAGTGATTTAATAAAGCATGAGATCAGTCAGTGTTGTGACAACCAGAACATATTTATTTAATAACAGTTTGGGTTTAAAACATTTTGCACTGCTATGTCACTTACACTCAAACAGAGACATCAAGAAACAGCATATGAATGGTGACAAGCAAAAGCTTCATACTGCAATCCCAGCACAGGACAAAACTCAGCTTTGACTCCCAGCATGCATTGCGGCACGAATGAATTATGCCTCTGAATTGTCCACTTACTATTCTTACTATTTGCTTATATAATAGCTTTTGTTATTGTGTTGAGTTTTAGTAGCGTGTTTTGTGATGTTCAGAGTTGATCTGTTTATTTATTTTGTTGATTGTCACCATTGTTGAGATTCATACGCTGTTTCTTGATGTGTGTATCTAAACTACAGTAAAGCTTTTTGTGTGTTTTAACTGTCTTTCATAACTGATTGTTGAGCAGTGTTTGTAGTTTTGCTCTAGTATCAATATTCAGTAAGAAAAGAGACACTAGAAAAATCAGTGAATCAGAATAAGATAATGATTGTTCTTATTAATCTACAAACAACAATACCAGATTTTGTTATTTTTGCAAAAACAAACACATTTCAAAAACACGTTATAACAGTCAAAGAAAAGTTCATGTTTAAAAGTCAAGGTTCAAGAGCCCAACTAATGCAAACACTGATCTCCATCATGGTAGAGTGAACAAAAATAACATCTAACCCTCTTCAACTCTCGATAAGATCTTCTCTATATCTGACAGACATAAAGTCAGTATGGAAATGTGTGAAGCTGGTAATGTTGTTTAGGAGTTGTTTAATCAGATCTCGAGAGATTCAATGTCTTCATTATTTCATTTGATTTCATCTAAGGCTGTGGCTGAAGTCAGTTGTAGTTTTGAGTTTCTCTTTCATTCAGTGATTCTGCTTGTTACCATCATCTGTTCTCACTAATGCACAATCATAATTTCATTATCACATAATTATCTCATTAACTTTAGCACTGATTCAGTGTTGCTTTAACACTCTGTGGTGTGCACACATTATAAGTGTTCCCTTAAAACTAAGGATTCTGTTGTGGGGTTTAAAGGGTTAAAGATGTAAGATAAAAACAGCATAACACGTATTTTAACAGTAGTAAACTGTAATTAATTTAGAGCAACACAATGTAGAAAAACAGTAAGATAGCCAGTAGATTACCGTTAATTCAAGGAAAAAACAATAATATACTGTAAAACGTGTCAGATTTACCAAACAAAACAATTTAATTACACTAAAATATTAGTGAATGTTCATAGAAAAAAAGTTATGCAAAGTCGTTAACTGATAAGGAGATTTAATCTGAACTGTATGTGTTTTTGCTCAGAGAGATCTGTTAGTTTAATGTAGTTTTCTGATGTTCTGCTGCTTTATTTAAATTCAGTAGCTGTAGAGTTGCTGATACAGTGACAATCTCTTTACTTAGTTTTAGTACATAAATGTGTGCTATGCTAATTAATGGCAATCTACAAAGATTTGAGTAAAAGTCTGGTCGCTTTTTATTACAATAATGTAACATACTGTAAAAATTAAGAGCTGTAAATTAACAGTACAATGCTGGCAACCACAGCTGCCAGTAGATTACCATTATTTTACAGCGCAATTTTTAGTTAACATTAACTATGAATGAACAATAGTTCCTCAGCATTTATTAATCTTAGTTAATGTTCATTTCAGCATTTACTAATGCATTATTAAAATCAACAGTTGTGCTTGTTAACAATTAATGTACTCTGAATTAACAAGAACTAAAAGTGATCAACTCTATTCTCATTAACTAACATTAAAAAAAGATTAATAAATACTGTAATAATTGTATTGTTCATTGTTCATTCATGTTAGTTAATACATTAACTAATGGAACCTTATTGTAAAGTGTCACCAAATTTTTTACTAAAAAGTATCTACATTATGATGCTACACCAACATAAAGTGCAATTCAAATTCAACTAATATTTAGTTTTTTGGAATATTTTTTGACATGCGGAAAGCAGAGCCTGGAAGGTACACCGGACGAGATAAAGCGCAATGCAGCAGAGCAGACATGTTGTGTCCTTGAGTTTGAGGCTAAACTAAATGTTTCTTTCAGTATGATTAAACAAAGAATATAAAATCGTAGCATATTAAATGTTGGGGTTGCCAATCAGATGTCGGGGATGTCCAGTGCCACCCTGGACACCCTCTGGATCCGCCACTGATCTGAAGCAGTTAAGATTAACAGAATCGGTGAATATGGGGTACATAAATTGGTTCTTACCTTACGACATCATTTGGCTCGCTTTCATCTTTAATGAAAACAGAGAATGAAAACCAATCATTAGTATGATTTTTTAATCTTAATTTAAACCTCTAACATTGGCCAGAAAATTTGTATTGTATTTAAGCATTTAAAAATTAAAATAATATAATCCTTAAGAGTAGAAAATTCTCAAACCACTTCATAGGTACCAGCAGCAAATTAAATTAATCTTTGTTTCAGAAAGCAATTTTTTAAGCCATGTTTAAATATTCTGGATTAAGGCCTTCGCTTGTCTTAATTTAAACCCTGTCAAAAGTGAACATCATATAATCCTGAATTAATACAAGCAGACCAGAGTAACTTACCGCGGCTGATCCCACAGGAAATGCCTAGGGCAGGAGCACAAAATACTCTATGATTTAATGAGTATCTACAGTTGACATCCTTCTGTTTGCCGTCTACAGTGGAGTTTTCTGTCAAATTATGGAACGCTGGAAAAGTGATGCTACTCCTGCCCTTTGACAATTGTTCTATAAGAGTGTCTCCTTCTTTAAAGATATTATGATAATCCTTTTTTGACTTTAACATAAGTTTTATGCTTGTACAGTGGAGTTCGCTCTTTTATAGTGTGATCATAAGGTCACACCTTTAAAGGCATGACATTTCTTAAACAGGTTCCATAGGTACCCAGCAGCAAATTGAAAATGTAAAAAAATTGCTGTTCATCTTGATTCATGTGTGTGTAGGGGCAACTAAACCACACCAAGAATGAGAGACTGACTGTGTCATTGATTAGTTTTATTCTTTATCTTTATTCCTTTCTTCCCTCTCTGAACACAAACCAAAGAAAAGTCTTAAATTCGTCTATAAATGTTTTGAAAACATTTTAATTATAACTGTTAACTGTCAGCAGCCCACTTGACACACTGTTTTATGCCTTTTCACATTATTTAGGTAATCATAGTAAATGACAAATTAGGTATCAGTCGAAAGCTTGAATACCCAAAATTCATCCTCTTAAAACCGTTCTTAAATCATCAATCACTTGCATTAGCTTAGAAAACAAAGGTGAAAGAGAACACTGATTTATCATCATTTTGCTCTATAATGGAAAATAGAAACATAGAAAGAATAAAACCATTAATTCTGAAACCAGTTCAGCGAATGACAACACAAAAAATATGCCGTTCATCTCAACTGTCATCCCCAGCATGCTCATTCTTAAACTTCATAACTTAGGACTCAGTTCATTACTACACTGAACAAAATTATAAACGCAACACTTTTGTTTTTGCCACCATGTTTCATGAGCTGAACTCAAAGGTCTAAGACTTTTCTATGCACACAAAAGGCCTATTTCTCTCAAATATTGTTCACAAATCTGTGTTAGTGAACGAGATAATCCATCCACCTCACAGGTGTGGCATATCAAGATGCTGATTATACAGCATGTATAATCTCTTTATCTCTATAAGCATGTGCAATCTCTTTATCAAGTACATGTCATAATAACTGTAGTCATATCTCCACATGAACACTATGAATTTATTTTTATTAATTTATATTTAATTGCATTTAGTGTGGAGTTTGCATGTGAAATTTTGTTGGTGGGTACAATGAAAGTTGTATGCATACAATAACAATAAAGGAATTAAATTCAATACAATTCACATGACATGTGACCATGTGCCTTCAGGTACTGAATGACGCTACAAACCTGAGAAACACTATGCAAACTAAAACACTTTTAGTGTTACTCTTTCACTAATGATGATGGAATTAATTTGTGCTGATTGTCAGGTTTGACCTGTTATGAGGAAAACAAAGTCATTCATGTGATTCTTATATCAGTCAAAGAAAAATGGTTCAATAAGGTCTAATGAAAAAAAAAAAATTAGCAAATTATTTGCAATAAAGTGTTTATTCAAAAACATAACACTTTCCCAGTTGAGAATCACAATAGTGCTAAAGCCACAAGCCTGATCATGTTGTACTTCACATCTGAGGATGATAAATGAGATTTGTATTTATCCATTTGAACACATTCTTAAAAAAACAAAAAGCGATGATGTCCATTTCAAATCCTAAAATGACTTTAGCAGCAATTCAGATCATCAATAAAAAGTGTCATCTGACAACTAAGAAATATGAAAAAAATTCTGATCTCTCTGTAAAATAATTGATTTCTCTAAATCCAAAAGAGAAAGAAAATTTTCTAAATATATGTATATTTTTAAATGTAGTGATGCTTCTAAACACCAGCAGATAAACTGTTTCTCTGTATCATTTACTGTATCACTGAATAACAAATAATTATATAATTTATTTGAAAAAACCATTTCTAATGTTTTTAAATTAATACTTCTTAGTATTTTTGTCATCTTCAAGTTAATATATCAAAATATTTTTGACCTGATTTACCTGAGAAGCAAATGATTTAATATATTAAGTCTTGTTTTCAGATTAAAAAATTTTTTTTTATTAAACCATTAAAAAAAAATATCAGCCAGTTGGGTCAGAAAAATAATCTTAATTCAAAGGGAAAACTAGATGATTTTTTTACGTTCACTAAACACTTCTTAATGTTAATCTACATCAGTAAGTCTAAACCGGTTTTATTGTTCTTGTTTCTCAAGATGCCGCAGGTGTGATGAGAGTTTCTGTTTCCTATAAAATGAAACTCTTGTTTACACTCCTGTTCCTCTAAACATAATTGACGAATGATGATGAAGAGAATCTGTGAGATTTTATTGTTGAAAAGCTGAATGTCTGATCATTCAGTATCAGTAACAACACATGGGCTGCTGTGAGAGTCGGACTCTTGGTTCTGACACACAAACAGACTGATGGACTGCTTTACACGGATGAGAATGTACAGTTTAGGGTTTCATATTCTGCTGTAGTTTAAGAGCCTGATTAAAGGAACTGTAGTGATTATTCCAGTGGGTTACGCAGTGATACTCGAGATAAAGTGCACAACTCTTTGAGATGAAATAGACCTGAGAATCAAACCCAGTCACACACCACCAGTCCACCACTGATGAGTTTGTGGTTTCCTCTGATAATTGAACCAAACCTGATTCTCAGCACAGATTCTTTCCACCATCATCATCATCATCATCATCAGTCAAATATGTTTAGAAGAATCAGGGCGCCGCTTTATAAGAAACAGAAACACATCATACCTGCGGCAGCTTGACAAGCACACATTCCTCTCCAACTCCAATTCCTCTGAACATATTTGACTGATGATGATGAACACTATCATAACCTGATAACATAAGAGGACTGGTTTAGGGATTAAAAACGTTTGAATAATTTTCACCCTGACCAATGATATAATCATCAAAGAAATAGTTGTTTTTTGAATATAAAAATGTATTAAATATATATATATATATATATATAATACAAAAAGTTTGCATATGTTTTGTATCATATTTGAAGCATCAGGCTTATATGGCTCATATAGTCTGATACAGTGAGAATACGAGAAGTAAAAACAGCTACATTTTATTCACAGACTCATAAAAAAAGTGTTAATCTGGAAATATGACTACAGTTATTATGACGTTTACTGATAAAAATCAGTCCAGATTTGACTCTGAAGCAGCAGCTGAAGCGGGACGCTTGTACAATTACACTAAAAGAGCTTTTACTTGATAAACTATAAATCAGACGACAGAAGTCATGCAGTAGATTGTGTGTGACATGTTTAACAGTGTCATGTTGATCATTTAGAGAAATTCATTTATCAAATGTGATTCTGTAGATTCATAGGGTTATACTGCACTGGATTTTGAGTGGCTGACCTTTGTAAGTAATTAGCAGGATTTTAAAATGCCCAGTATTCAGTGTTTGATAGTGAGCCAGTGCAGTGTTGACAGAACTGGGCTAATGTAATGCTTGAGCACCGCCTACTTTCCTGCCATTCACAATGTGAGTACAAGTTTTTAATAATGAGTTTTGTCTACCTCATGTAAGATATTTAATGCGGGTGTGGTTCGGGTCAGATAACGGGTTGGGTATCAGACAGGACCCGTGCAGGACTCTGCTCGAGATGCTATTCAGGGAACCACATATTCTTCTCATGGCCAGGAGTTTAATGCGCAAACAAACCTGAGTGATCATAGCAATCTGGGATTATCAGAGATGGATAAAACAATGTTCTCCATCTTACAGTCTTGTAAATCTGTTTTTTATTTAATATTCGTATATCCTTATTATAAAACTGTGGGCTAATAATAATATTATTATATTAACTGTTAGGGTTATATATGCTTATTTACTTAGATTTACTTAATTAACGTTCTGTATAATTATTATTAATATGCTACCATATTTTGCAAATACTGGTAAGTGCTTATGCCAATTAGTTTTGACTTTATGATTGGTATTTACACCCATATGGACAATGAGCGTGTTTTGGTTTGAATTAAATGAAACTGTGCAAATTATTAATTCCTCAACTAAACACTATTTATAATAGACTATTAATTAGCTGAACTAAAATTAAATATGTTAAATTCAACCTAAAATTCCCTAAGTCATCTATCATAATCAAAGAGTTATTGGCATGTCAGCATTTACAGAAGACTGTAGGCTATAACCAATAATAATGATAATAATACAAATGTTATGGAAAAAGATGATCAGTTAATGGACTTGGGATGGATACAATTTTTCTCACGTAGGCTTATTTTATTTTTTGTACTTATGTAATTTATTCATGATAAACTTAATTTGAATGGTTTCTACATGACGCACAATACAGTCCGGTAGCCTAGGCCTATGTTTAAAATAATTGAATAATGTTACAATTTGTAATAATTAATATAATAATCTCTTAATTCAAAATTAAATATGAATAAATCCATCTCTGATAATCCCAGATTGCTATGGTCACACCAGGTTTGTTTACGCATTCAACTCGTGGCCACGACATATAATCACGCTCCCACGAGTTAATAGCTGTATGAATGGTCACAGTAGATGCTTCGTTCGACTTTTCAGAGATCATCTACTCTTACCTGTGGATGACCTCTGACCTACTTTCTGTACGGTCTGAATTATAATATTGAATTTGATGTTTTTGAAGATTTGAAGCTGTAATTTTTTAAACTGGATATTTGCATTCAAAGAATTCAGAACAAAAAAAAATCCACTGTCTGAAAATACATGTCTATTTAAAAAAATGCCATAAAAAAAAATCTATCGTGTTAAATTTCAAAATGTTCATTACTCAAAAAAAAAAATATTCAAATTCAGAACTATGTTAAATGACACATAATATTCAGTTTTGTTAAATGACACTTGTCAATCATTCAAATTTACACAATTCAAATAGTCTTGGTCATATTATACGCTCCATAATCCCCGACTAAGGATTATCATAGTCGAATTGGAATTGTTGAATCTTGCCGATAGTGAGATCATATGTTTGGTGGCGGGAGGGGGGGTACATTACCAAGAGTCAAGTCAGACATTCAACAGTCATAATTGACGTTAACACACAGGGAAAATGTGTCACGGATGCCTCACAGATCCAAAAATAATGTTTTATGTTTTGATTAAAAGATAGTATTAACACGTCTGCAAAGAATTTACTATATTTTTTACAATAGTGCTCTCGTTTATAACGTTATGTATAGGACTGATTATTGTTCTGCATCTCTGTTTTGAGCTGCGCGTGCTGAATATGACAAGCATTTGATAGCAGGTTATAATCAATGGCATTTAACACATAATTTATCTCATATAGATGGTTTCAATGGCAACAACATAAACAAACGTACTGCGCATGCGCGTGTTTGTGGCCCTAACTTAACTTCCGGTAGACATCCAAATAGAATTCAATAACAACAGCTAAGTCCCTCTGGAGTAGATTATTTATTATAATAAGCAAAATATGTTTGCTTCATAAATCAGACTGACTGAGATGAAGCGATAACTACTTGGACGGACTTATTAAAAATGCAAATTCACTCTCCGCCTGCAGAGATGCTTAAAAACGGGAGAAATAACGTTAACGTTAGAGGTTTGCATTAGAGAAACTGAGCTTACAAACGCTGCTTTATCAGGCATATAACATGCAAGCTGAAGTGTTCCTTCAGAAATACAGTGATATATCACGTTTAGATTTTTAAACGTGCATTACGTGCTCATGTTTATTTCAACGTAGCCTTCTGGAAAAGTGTTGATATTGTGGTGGGTCGCCTCAAATAATGTATGTATGTGAAACATATCCCATAACACAACAACCTGAGCTTAACTTCATTACTCATCACTTTAACTGTGTTGTAGTCAGTAACCAGCCCGATGTACAAACAGACCGGAAGTTACCTTCGGTCCGGGCGCGTGCGCATGATCAAACCGTCTATAGAATACAATTCATTATTTATACAACATAACGTTATATTATGACTTATAGGCTATCTGCACCCTGAAAGCATGAACGTGTCTGCGCGGCTCTGAATTAACTCCTTTTGTGGACGCGTTCTTCACGCAACAAAGTGCAGAAACATGGCAAATTGGCAACTGAACTCTAAAAATTCACAGCGTTTCATTATAATAGTGTTTTCATTATAATGTTATTTATATGACAGTCCCAGTCATGGTTATTAATAGTCTGCATTGTTGTTTGTTCTGCTTGCGCTGCACGCTGAAGAGATAATCATCATAGTACTACATTGAAGCGCTTCACTGCAGCAAAACTCAACCAAATTCATCTTATACGAGATAAATAATATATACACGATATATATAAAACAGGCTTGAAATCACTCGTACCCTACCTGATCGGAAAAACCCAGTCTTTCACTCTGCCTGTGTCAGTTTGAGTCTTGTTAAAGATTTAAGTCCCTGCTGCTGAGATGGGTCCTCTTATGGACACGGATTATGAAAAGTGAAATTAAAATCTATAGGGGTGGAGGTATTTATTCACAGTAGGGGTTGAATGACTTCTGATTTTTAAAGTCGACTTTTATGTGATGAAAGTCGAGTCGAAGTCGACTAGTCACTGATGACGTCATTAATGAACAAATAAATCTGGAGCTGTGACAAACACCTTGTGCACAGTTATGAAATATAACACAGCGCTGCCCAAATGACTATTGCACCTATAACAGCTTATTTTTATCAGTTCTTTGGGTCGTTATATTTCTCACAGATCCCTGCTCGTTCGAAATCAGATACAGATAAGTAGTACAGTAAAGATTACATTCAGGGGCGTGTTTAGTGTTTTGGGGGCCCTCAGCAAGTTTAGTGATGATGCATGTAAACTGTGACAATCCCTGTGTCAGTCGTGCAGTGTGCAGCTCGTTTATAGTGCAGAAGCGATGTGGTGAAATGAAGCCATTTGCACATTTTGAGAGGGAAAGACAGAGAGCTCGCGGAGAACTCATGCTGTTTGTAAAATTACGCCTCACAGAAAGTGTTCAAATTATTTTATAAGTTATTTAATAAAGAAATATGAATGTACCTCACCTTCAGCATTATAATTATTGTACACGCGCTGGACAGAGTTTGAGACTGTGCCGCTGACAGAAGACAGCTTGAGATCGGTTTATGAGAACAGCTTCTAATTCACCATTAACACAGAAATACGGAGATAAAACAAAGCACGTATCGATAACAGTATTGTTTGTCCATAAGCTTATCGCTAGTCCGGTATTGACCCAATTACGCACCGGTCCCATGCCGGTTCTCAATTCCCATCGGTAAAAATCGCATTCCGCGGGGGCCCCCCTGGACCGCGGGCCCCACGCAATTGCCATGGTTTGCGTGGTGCCTAAACACGCTACTGATTATATTCATATGAATGATGCATTAGTGAGAGCGGTTGCGTGTGAATTAATTCTACCTGGCAGCGTCTCTCTACTAGTAGTGAAGCTGTGGGATTTAGTAATTAAGAAATATATGCTTCAACTTTTCAGTTTCTAAGCTATTTTACCCAGAAATCACAGAACAGTGTTGAATGATTCTGTGTGCGTGATTTATTGTTCACGCTGCTGTCTGTAGCTATGTGTGTGCGTTACAGTGCAGCCGTGCATTAGATTAGAACCTGATAAGTGTTGAAAACCGTTCAGTTTCCAGCATCCAGTAATATAATCACACATGTCTTGTGGAGCGCTTTCAGAGTATGAATGTCCGTTTGGAAACGGAGCATAAATGTGGATTTATTATCCTATTCAGCCCTCTATAGGACCAACGACTAGTCGACGTCAAGCTTAAAGCATCATGCAGAGCACTGAAGTCCACTAGTCGATTAGTCTGTGCAACCAGTAGTCTAAAGTGAACACTATACACCACCGCGTTTTTCGAAGCAGATGCAGAGGTGAAGTCCTGTCTCTTCACCAGCACAAAACGCACCCAGGCCCGGAATATAGCACCGTTCTTTTCCTTGTTAGGAAACCTGTGGACTCGATGTCCTGAGAGGCTGGAGTTTGTGCAACGTCCACAAACACAATCATTTACCATGATGATGATAAATCGAAATGCGAAAACACACTGACACACAGAATACCAACCTACTCTGCACCGAGCCAACGCAGAGCGCGCCACACGACTCCCTCTCGTGACGTAATATGACACGGTTTTTCAGAACAGTCACAGAAATTGTGACTTTTTCCACAAAATTTGAGCCCTCATGTCTTGTAAAACTTAAAAAAATCCTTAATTGACTTTTCATATCATTTCATATTTGGAAAAAAAAATTTAACCTGCAAGAGTGGAACAAAAGTCTCAATTCAAATGAATCAATAAGGACTGACTCGGAGAAGACATCAATGAAAGCATGTGTGCCACTTGATCTAAAGATGCCCGCGTGTGGATAGTAAGATACATTTGCAATATTTGAGCTCATGGATAATGTTTTCTGTTTTGAATTGAATGCTATTTTTAATAAATCACACAATAAACAAGTATGCATGACTAGCATCACTGGTTGGATTCCCAGGGAATGCATGATAATGTGTACCTTGAATGAAAGTCGCTTTGGATAAAACTGCATCAGTGTAAATATAAATATCACACTCACCTGCTGTTACAACGTAGAAGGTTAACGAATCTAGAGCGCAAACACTGACTGATTCAGAGATCATGCCTTTTAATTAACGAATCCCATTAAATGAACTAATATTACACATCTCTTCAAGCAGTGATGAATCTTTCCTCAGATAAAGTCACTAATAATTAAACACACAATTAAAACCATTCTTCTCTGAACTCAAACTCGTGTTAACGTCTCATTGTTTGCTCTTTCTCTGTATTCACTCTTTCAGTTGAACACATGTTTCTTTATGTCTTTACACCCGTCAGGACCTGTATCAGTCATACACATCATGTCAGTACAGATCATCCTGCTGAAAAAGCTCTCTAGAGACAAGTAAGAGCGTTAAAGTTAACTCTATTCTCTGTTAGAGATTCACTTTCGTGCAGCAAAAACATAAAGCAGGAGACAAAGTGAAAGCAAACTGATTTATTGTATAAATGCAGGTGTGTTTAAGTGTGTTTAAGATCTCATCATTTATGCAGACAATTACAGAGAAACACTCAAATCAACGAGACACTTGCAGATCATTTACACAACTGAGAAGAGGACTGAAGCTGATGGAGATAAATGATCCAGAAAACTGTAACATGCAGAAACAAACATAATGCATCACAAGTTCTTTCTAAAGAGTCACAACCACTCTCTCCAGATTAAAATGGCTTGTGATGGCTTTTATGTCTTTATACGCGAAATCAACAGCAAAGGTGTTAATATAATCACTGAGCTTCTCATATATAAACTTCTCATATTCTTCATAAACTATATGACACCACTTAGAATAAAAAATGGCACATATTTTTCCAGCAATGTCTTCACTAATATTCAGTTTTTCCAGCTGTATTTTTATTTCATTCGCCTGTCCTTCTCCATAGTTCTTGAATTCATGTAACGTCATTGATTTACTTGGAAATTTAAGTGAAGCGGCTTTTAAAATGTCTTGCACATTCTTTAAATCGGAGTTAAGCGATATTTTCTCAATATAGTTCTTGAATTCATGTAACGTCATTGATTTACTTGGAAATTTAAGTGAAGCGGCTTTTAAAATGTCTTGCACATTCTTTAAATCGGAGTTAAGCGATATTTTCTCAATATAGTTCTTGAATTCATGTAACGTCATTGATTTACTTGGAAAATTAGGCGAAACAGCTTTTAAAATGTCTTGCAACTTCGTTTTTTTTCTCAGTACAGCTTTTAACGGTTGTACTTGTGTCTTTTCTTTGGTATTTCTGGAAAAGCTTCGCTGTAAATTCTGATGTACGGAGCTTTTTGTTAAACATTTCTTTTAACTCCAGGACTATATTTCTAATGAAAGTATCTTCATAACGACTCGAATTCGTTAGCTGTTTAACTACATTCCCTGACGCACCATACATGTCCTGAAAGGTGATGTAAACATCTATATTATAATCATAAAACATTTCTTCAGAGAAACGAGCTAGCTGGATCATACAAGGATCACACTCGCCGCTTATACACAAACAGGGGGCTATATTTCGTAATCATGTATATACCTTTAATCACACTCTTATTCTTCTTAACATACTCCTGTATAGGCGGTATGCATTGAGGTTCAGTATGATGCCTCTCAGAATTTTTTTTTGTCAAATTAACTTTTTTTGGCGTAAACGGTCCGATTAATATAGATTCTCCATTTATACGTTCAATCACTGCAAATGCAAACTGATTGTGTGAATCAACCATTTCATTGATCTTAAAGTACCTTATAAAAGATGACATTTTAGAAGACAGAGTTTGATTGACAGGAAAAAAACTATTTTTGAGAAACATATTATAATTAGAACAATTCACAGAAATTCGCTTGACTACTGTTTTTAAGATATATCCACTTGTCCCTCAAATTAATAATCTTGATGATGCCATTTTTATCTCTGTATATCCGCAGCTCATCTTCATCCGGAGAAACCTTCATCAGTCTGAAAAACCTTGAGAGGGAATAACAAGTCATTGATTATATTATTCACTTCACATAATTCATAACAAAGAGAGTCCTGTATTTAGCATTGGTGGTTTTCAGCTTTTATAATCTCCCGATCATGCTATTTCTTAATTACACGTAGAGTTCTGATCATCAGGCTAAATATTACTGTATTTGTGGAAAACGCTCTTATTGACTAATTCACAAATATAGCACTAGGACTGTTATAATTCAATATCTCATTGTTCCGTTTATGTCACAGTTTAATGACCATGTGGGAAATGAATTATACATAATTTGTTCACTTCGAAGAAGAAAACAAACAGAAACATGGAAAGACGTCTGAAGCACTGAAGAGGATCAGAATCTGTGTTTATCGAGTACATAAATGATTTCTTACCGTCTGCAATCTTGCTGTCTTTTGATCTCAGCTTGCTTTCTTATATTCTATAATGAAACAAGAGAATAAAAACCAATAGATAGTATAATTTTAACCTTAATGTAAACCTGAGACATAGGATCAAAATAGTGTACATTTTAACATTTTAAATATAGTCCTTAAATTCAAAAAGTGCAAAATACTCATATATACTACTTTTTTTGTTTGGGGGGGGGGGGGGGGGGTACATCCTGTGTGTCTCTGTGTCTGTGTGTGTCTGTGTGTCTGTGTCTATGTGTGTGTCTGTGTGTGTGTGTGTGTGTGTGTGTGTGTGTGTGTGCGTGTGCGTGTCTGTGTCTCTGTGTCTATGTCTCTGTGTCTATGTGTGTGTCTGTGTGTGTGTGTGTGTGTGTGTCTGTGTTGTGCGTGTGTGTGCGTGCGTGCGTGTGTTTGTGTGCGTGTTTGTGTGCGTGTGCGTGTCTGTGTCTGTGTCTCTGTGTCCTATGTGTGTGTCTATGTGTGTGTGTGTGTGTGTGTGTGTGTGTGTGTGTGTGTGTGCGTGTGTTTGTGCGTGTGTGCGTGCGTGCGTGCGTGTGTTTGTGTGCGTGTCTGTGTTTGTTGTGCGTGTGCGTGTCTGTGTCTGTGTCTCTGTGTCTATGTGTGTGTCTATGTGTGTGTGTGTGTGTGTGTGTGCGTGTGTAGATGGGGTGAAGATGGCTTGCTGAAGTTCAAACCGAGCATCAGAATGGGGAAGAAAGGAGATTTAAGTGACTTTTAACGTGGAATGGTTGTTGGTAGTGATGGCGAAGTGATGTTATACAAGCTTCGAAGCCTCGTGTCGAACGTCACATCACTAGTTGTTTGTGCCAGACGGGCTGGTCTGAGTATTTCAGAAACTGCTGATCTACTGGGATTTTCACGCAGCCGACAAATCTGCAGCAACTGTGTGATGCTATCATGTCAATATGGACCATAATCTCTGAGCAATGTTTCCAACACCTTGTTGAATCTGTCACAAAGAATTAAGATCGTTCTGAAGGCAAAAGTGGGTCCAAGCCGGTACTAGCAAGTGTACCTAATAAAGTGGACAATGAGGGTATATATATATGTGTGTGGGTTTTAAATATGGCAGTGGCTATTTGCGATAGATTCTATGTACACTGGTAAAATAACTTTTTGATGATTTCCTTAATTTTTATTGAAAATAAATGCCTTTCCGATGCGATTTGAAAAAAAGGGAGAAAAAAGTCTGGCAAAAGACGGGTTCGAACTCGGGTCGATCTCGTTAAAAACTATGCGCCCTACCGACTACGCTACTTAATCGGATGCTATATTTGCATATTTTTTCATTCTTGATCACACATTGGTGGGCAGAGTCAGTCTACATAGCCTTTGCCAACAAGACGGGCTATTTGCTCTTAGTGTAAAATATAGCATTTCTTTAATAATTACACTTAACATGATAACATTTCAAAATGATATTGCTCTATAGTGGAGAATAAAAACATAGTAAGAAGACATTTAAACACCAAAGCAAGGAAATCCAAAGTAATTAAGTCAGAGCAGAATAACTCACTAGCGACATAAGCCGGATCGGTTCCTGAGGAAGGAGCCCACCGAGGTGAAGATCTTAAGTTTGACTTGTTGAGGTCAGTTTGGTCTTTGAATAGACTGTAGACATGTTTCTGTTTGATGCGTTGAGATGAGTTTCTTATGTGGTGGTGCTCCTGCCTGTCTTCATTTTTCATGATTGCTCTTTTATAGATTGATTAGGCCCGGCCCCTTTAAGGTAAGGAATTTCTGAAACCAGTTCAATGAATGATGATGACACATAATAATGCCGTTCATCTTGATTAGCATGTAAAGCCACGTGCCTTCAGGTACTGATGATGCCAAGAACACCAGGCACTAGTGAGAGAGTGTCATTAATTTCACAGCCCAGATCAGCACATACAGTATCTTTACTCCAGTGCATTTAACGCCCTTCGTATCCAAAACTCAGAGCACTTCATAACATCCAATGATGCCATGTGCCATCTTACACACCAATAAATGCATCTGTGTGTTAAACTGTATTGGTGTTCTCGTGTTTCTCCAGAGGCCACAGCTACACTGAGTTTCTGTTTACTATCAAGTGAAACTACACACAGCACACCCTGTGACTCTGAACACATTTCACTAATGATGACGCTGTCTATCATCAGGTTTGATCTGTTATGAAGACCTCATTCATGTGATGCTGATATCAGTCAATGGAAAAATAGTCCACCAAGGGTTAGCTGAGAAACACAACGGTGCTGAAGCCACAAGTCTGATCATATTCTAGTCCACATCTGAGTATGATAAATAAGATTTGTGTGTTAACATTGTTAAAAATCAAAAACAGATTTCTGTTTCAAAGCCTTAAAAGACTTTAGCAGAAAATCAGATCATCACTGAAAAGTGTCGTCTGATAGCTAAGAAAAATGAGATGTCTCTCTAAAATTATTTCTCTCTCTAATTATATATAAAAAGAAATCCGATGCTGCTAACGTACTCTCGCACACCAGTACAAATATGAAATATTATCAGTAGATAAATAATTATAACAGTTATTTGAAATCTCATTTTAATGTTTCTACATGAAGTTCTGCCACAGTGTTTCTGTCGTTTTCCAGTTCAAATCAAAATACACTCGAGAAGCGAGTGATTTCAGATATTAAGCTCGGTTTCATGATATGTGTTTTATATTTTAAAACAAGAAAAAATCTGCCGATGGAGATTTAATAACAATAAAAAATAAAATGATATTAAATCATAGGGAAACAATATCACTTTTCTGAACTCTGCTGTCTTTTGTTTTAAACATCACTTAACAAGATTTACTATATCTTAAGTAAATTTGCTTCTGCACTGTAAACCCGGATAAGTAGAATTTACTTAAAAAAACCCAGGTAACCCGTTGCCTTAAAAATTTTAAGTAATGAAGCATTAGTTGAATAAGTGAGGTGAACTACGTTCAATGTACTTAAGCCCATAATGGAATGGAATAGAACATTTAAGTTGAATGTACTTATAACCGAGTTACAGTAACTGAAGATACTTAGTTTAAACAATCATTCCCCACCCATTTAATTAACTCAGCTTGTTAAGTAAGCATTACTCTATAACCAATTTAACTAAATTGCATTCTAACTGACCCAACTTAACTTCTTGTTCCTGAAACTCAAAATAATCTTTCAATTAATACACCTATGTAAAATACATACATACAACTGCAACATTACACTGATCCAATTGTATTTTATTGAACATGTCCTTTTTTTTAGCAACAAAAGAAACAAAGCCATGGCCTAATAGGGGTTCTAGTGTGTAGTTTCCTCAGTGATGGTAAGAAAAGAAAAAAAAATCTCTTCATCTTTACTGCCAATCATTACAATATTGTACTGACACCTCTTCAAATTTGGTTGACAAACTGCAAAAACTCAGCCCAGTTGCATGGGTGACGTCAATGCCGTGTCATGCCATCCCGCCTTGTTGCCGTCCACGAGCTTCTACATTTCAAAATAAAAGCTTCACAGAGCTTCTACTTTTCAAGTAAAGCTCAGGTCTGGAATAAAATACTTTTTGTTAAAAAAATCTCTCTATAATATAAATGCAGATTATCATGCTGATGAATAAAATACTTAAAAAATATATGTCCGTCTATAAAATAAATGCAGACTAAATTTTAAATGAGGTTTGATCAAATGTATGTTAACATCAGGGACACACACATAACGTCCCAGAAATCACGAACATTACCAGTGACTCCATATGGAAAATAATTTGCGATATCGTATTATGTTTTGACCCTCTGAACTTACCGTTGGACAAGCAAAACTTGATGATATTAAGTTGTTTTAGCTCAAACACATAATTACAATAAGATAGGCCATTAAAAAAGTACAGTTACTCAGAATTCATAATTAATGTAAAGAAAGACACATGTTTAAGTAATACAAACTCAGTTTGTTTGAGTAGACACTACTGATTAGGACTTAAAAACTCAATTACAATAAGAAAGGACAAGAAAAAGTTCAGCTTAATCAGAATTAACAAGTAATGTCAATAAATTAGACACATTTAAGTAATATGTACTCAATCTCTTTGAGTTGGAATCAAAATTGGTGTTTACAGTGTGGAAGTAAGAGGGTGGTGAGCCTGTGGTTGTTCTATATGCAAGCATCAGTGTCTTGAACTGGATGAGAGGCTGCAACTGGTAGCCAGTGCAGGTATAGACAAAGAGAGGTGTAACATGGGCTCTTTTGGGCTCGTTGAAGACCAGTCGTTGCCGCTGCATTCTGAATCATTTGTAGAGGTTTGATTGTGTTTTCATGGAAAGTTCCAGCCAGAAGAGCATTGCAGTAGTCCTGTCTAGAAATGACAAGGGCCTGAACAAGAAGTTGTGCAGCATGCTCTGTCAGAAAAGGCCTGATCTTTCTGATGTTGTGTAGTGCAAAACCTGCAAGATCGAGCAGTCTTTGTAATGGGCTCTTTGAAGGTCAGCTGATCATAAAAGATTACACCAAGATTTCTGACCGAAGCTGATGGGGTAATTGTTGATGAACCTAACTGAATCGTGAAATCAGTGCTGTAGAGTTGGAGTTTGCGGGAAGACAAGAAGCTCAGTCTTTGCCAGGTTGAGCTGTAGATGGTGTTCTTTCATCCATGCCGAGATGTCCGCCAGGCAGCCTGAGATCCGTGCAGCTACCGTTGGATCATCTGGTCGAAATGAGAGATAGAGCTGTGTGTCATCAGCATAGAAATGGTAGGAGAAGCCATGTGCCTGTATGATGGGAGCCAGTGATGTAGTGTATGTGGAGAAGAGGAGGGGTCCAAGAACCGATCCCTGGGGAACCCCAGTGACCAATTTATGTGCTTTGGATACCTCCCCTCCCCAGGCCACCCTGAAAGACCGACCAGTGAGATAGGATTCAAACCAGCGAAGTGGAATCCCAGTGCTATCCAGTGATGAGAGGGTGGACAGGAGGATCTGATCTATATTCCTCGAAAGTAGACTGTGAATATTCCATCACTCAATAAATTTGCATAATGCAATTTTCTGCTCACACACACACATAAGTAGTTACTGAAAACAAAAAGTGCAGAAGTGAATAAAGTGTTATTTTGGCTGAAACAAACAAAGTCACAATCTTCATCTTTAATGGAGGATCACTTTTTTTGAGTTTCCAGTAAAATACAGTTTTACAGTTTCCAGCCAAATGTTAGGTACAGTGTGCAGCATAAATGTGTATACGCCCTCTGAATAAATACAAAATAAGTATTTTTTTAAATCATTACTAATAGAATTCATGGAAAGATGGCAAAATTAAAATGTATTAAACATATAAAAACAGAGAAATATATGTCATTAATATCTGTAAAATAAATTAGCCAATGTTGTTTAAATGAAGGATTGCAAAAATGAGTACACCCTAGATTCAATTAAAGGGGTCATATGATTTTGCTAAAAAATTATTATTTTGTGTATCTGGTGTAATGCAATGTTTTATGTGGTTTAAATAAAAAATAAAACATTATTTTCCACACACTGTACATTATTGTTGCTCGTCTAAGCGCCACCTTTCTGAAATGCATAGATTTTTACAAAGCTCATCGTCCTGAGAAGTGAGGTGTGCTCTGATTGGTAAGCTATCCAATGCGTTGTGATTGGCCGAATACCTCAAGCATGAGACGGAAATGTTACGCCCCTCACGGTATTGTGATGGTGTTTCACGGGACAAACAGTCACTTTATTAATGATATCTCTGCATTCAGATCAAAGCATAACCACAGGACACTGTATCTGAAAATGAAAATACTTAGTAAATACTGCCTTTAAATTGTAGTCTGAAGATGTGATGTGATCGTGAGTTTATGTAGGCTTGCTGTGATGAGCATTACTGACCAACAGTAATACAAACAATATTATAAATCATACTAATTTCACAATGCTACAAAGGGGAAATAAGCAAATGTTTATTGAACAAATCAAATGGTATAACATTTAGGGTCCAATGTAGGCAAGGGAGAAACGAAAAAGATAAAAGTATATTTATTTAAAAATAGAAAAACAAAGTAAACTCAAATAATGACAGAATCCACAGCATGACACACTAAAGACAAATCAATCTGAAGAGCTTAAATACACACGGTGATTAACCAAAACACAATCAGGTGTGAGCTGATTAATGAGTAACCATAGCAACAAAGGAATGGCGGGAAAATGGAGCAAAGGAAACCAGATAACAAAAAATACAAACTAAAAGTCCATAAAATGAAAGAAACCAGACAACATGTGACACATGAATTATTGAGATGATTAGAAATAAATAGTCTCTTCAATAATTTTAATGATCGAGACACTTACATGTGATCTTCTGAACAACATAAATAACGCACAGCAACAATGTGAGGAGAAGACAGACAGAATGATAGTTATGCAATAAAGCTGTAATATTACAGTGATAAATTAAATACAGAAAAGAAAAAGAATAAAGAGAAATAATAAGGAATATATGTATAATGATGCATCTAACTAATTTACTATAAAGTTATTTTTCCCTGACTCTAAACTTTCTACTCTTTTGAGAATAAAATTGTTTGTAACAGCTTTTATATCATTATAAGCAAAGTTGACAGTAAATGCATTGATGACGTCACAGAGCTTCATATTTTTAAACTGAAGCTCTTTGAATTTATATTTTTTATCTACGTCATCATTTTCTTCATTAAATAGATATTCATTCTCTACTAGTTCACACCACTTGTGATGGAAAACTGAGCGAATGTTTTCACTAATTTCTTCACTAATGTCTTTACTAATTTCATTTTTCATTTCATCTATTTCACTAATTGTATTTTTCATCATCTTTAAAGATTTGTTTCACATGTTCTTTCAGTTTATCTGCCTGTTTTCCTCCAAACGTCTTCAGCTCATCTAATGTCATTGGATCACTGGGAAATTCAATCTTAAAAGATTTTAGAGAAGAAGGAATTTCAAATTTTTCATATCTGTTAATTTCTTTACTTCTGTTAAAATATAATGCAAGATATAATTTTTCTTTTTTTGGACTTGGTTTATTTGTGAAAATATAAATTTTGATGTAAGGTGTTCTTTGTTAATCATTTCTTTTAACCATTGTAATATATTTTATTAGAGGATCACTACTCAGTTTTATTACTTCATTAAATATATCTCTCCCCGTTGCACCATAAATGTTCTGGAAGATATTGTGAACCATTATATTATAAGTATTGTTCGTGTCCTCAGAGAAATTAGATAACTGAATAATACAAGAATCGTAGCCGTTTCTGACTAAACAGGGATTATTAGTAGAATAATTTATCATAAACTCTATCTGTCCCTCCTCTATAATCTTCTTATTGTTAGTAATGTATTCTTTTATCGCACCAAATAATTTTTGGTTCAGTATGATCTGGGCAGTATTTACTGGTTTCACTTTCCTTGTTTATTTTTTCTTCTTTTATCTTAATGGGTCCGATTAATTTAGGTGGTCCCGTTTTAAACACAATTATAAGAAATGAAAGCTGTTTAGTAAAGTTAACCTTCTCAAAATGCATTCTAAATAAATGTACATACTTGAATGCTTTTAAAGACAGAGAATGATCTATAGGAATATTGGAGTATTTAGAAAACAAATTATTATCAATAGACTTTAAATCAGGAATTCGTATTAGTGTCTTTCTGACAGCTTCTTCACGCACACTCAGATCCACACGCATCTTGATGAGAGACTGTTGATCTCTGTGGATCCATGACTCCTCTGGCCAACATTCAGAGTCCAGCAGGTTGTTCTGTGGAAGGAAAGATTGATGTAAGGTGACTGATGTAAGGTGACTGACATTCGTTTTGATCGCTACTGTATAATACAGTACTTAATACTTTACAAAAATAAATAATAATAACAAAGAAGGAAAGAAAGAAAATAACAATAAAAAATAAGAGAGAGAAAATAAAAATAATAATTAATAATAAGAAAGAAAGAATGAAAGGAAGGAAGGAAAAAAGGAAGTAAAGAGAATTACAGAGCAGTGATACACTCAATATAAATGCAGATTATGGCTGCATTCACAGTTCTGTTTGGGACTGACAGCAGTTGCTTACAGGTGAGAGACTTGAAAGGTTTTATTTATTCATCAGATTAAAACATCTGCTTGAATACAAATCTGTATATGAATGAACAACTGAAGTCACAACGCATTCAGGACACGAGAGGGACGTCAAAATGGCATCATAAAACCGGGAAGTTTTATCACAGCTGACAGCCATTTTTAAATAAACGAGCCCAGTCGAGGCTTCGTCCTGTCTATCACACATTAAACTACTAACAATGATTTTAAATGCTTTGTTAGCGAGTGCAGAGAGCGTGTTTGGTAAGTGTCTCAGAGCTCGAGCGATCGCGTGCACAGCACTGACGACAGCTCTGGTTTAAGATGAACGCGGATCATTTCTCCTTCTCTGTCAGTGCATTAAACCCGTCATGATTATATCGGCAACTCGATGTCCCGTGCTGTTCCGGTCATTCGGCGCAGCTTTGCATGCGGTTGTGAATCGTGACAATGTTAAAGTGTCAGTTCGTATTATATATATGGGGTTCTGACGGTCGTATAATAATAGAATGCTCTATGAACTCTTTATGAAGTGAAGTAATGTTGCCATACTAGCCTTTTACCTTCTGCTCTAGTCTTGTTTGTGTTTAACAGTCTTAAGTAGGAATAACTGCAGGCTGCAGGCTGTTTTTAATGATTAATTGTGCAGCTCTAATGTAAACATTGCACAATACTTTGCGAGGATATCGCCACGTTCTCGCGAGACCAGTCGAATCTCGCGAGATCTCATGCCACGGGATCTCGTCACATCCCTAGTGCTTGGTGATGATTTTTTGGCTCAAGGTTTGCATTTAAAGTCACACCAGAGGTGTTCAGCTGCTTTCTGCAGACCAGTCAAGTTCTTCCACACTGACTGAATCATCATTTCTCTTTGGTTCTTGTCTTATACACAGAGACACTGTCATGTTAGAATAGAAAAGAGTTCTGTACAAACTGTTGCTATAAAATTAGATTCCCTAGAATATCATTATATGCTTAAACATTAAGAATTGTACTCATGGAAATTACTAAAGTACTCAAACCTTTAATTAAAAGGGGGTGACCCAATACTTTTGGCAATATAGTGTAGCCATTGGTAGTTTTGCTAGTAGGGCTGGGCAAACAAAAATTACAACATTTTAATCGATTCTCATTCTTATGAAACAATATCAACTCTTGAATCCAAGAATCGATTAGTCTGGCCTGTTTTCAGCTAATGTACGGAACGATGTAGCGCAGTTCCCATCCAATAAATCGCAATAAGCATTGTGCTTTGTAAATGCCATTTTGGCGCTAATTAATGTGGGCCTGGCTTCACAGATTTGGCCATAGTTCACTTGGGATATTCAAGTAGCTTTTATAAATATGCCTTAGATAAAAACATTACTGGTGTACATCTTGAGGCAAAACAATGAATCTGACATATTTTAAGATCACATGTATTCATTTGAAATACCCCATTTCGGTCTGGGACTAGGCTTATGCCTTGTCTGGGAAAGCGTCAGTTCAAGAAGTGGCTGATGAACTGAAAATCTCCTCTGCTTAATGTAGTTAAAACATGAAATAAACATCTGAAGGTATATTAAAAGAAAGAGTAAAGCTTACTGAAATCTGTATCTTGTCTCATGTAATCATTCAATCAGTGTTTAAACCGTGGAAAGATGTTATAGTATAACAGCTTGTAAACAATATGGTCACGTAACGTTTACCTCAGAAAAAACATTTCAGGGACCAAAAACTTGTTAGTCAGCTAGAGAAATGAACTCTAGAGAGGAGCATTCTGCTAAATATATGAACCATATAATATATCACTTAACATTTTTACTGTTCTTCACTGTTTTAATTGAGTGAGCAACATCTATTTCAGTCTCTTTAAGATTCTACAGCAAATTTAAAATGCTGTTAATGAAACGATAGTTGAATCATTTACGGTTACAGCACGAATTAAAACAATATGAAATAGATTGCACAACATCGTTACATAAACAGTGGATAACTGTGGGAGAATTAAGTTGACATTTAATTAAATTAACATTTGTAGTACTTATGTTGAGGATCTCGTCCATCCACCAATCTGATATTCGCTACTGTTATGATTATGAAAGCATATGTACAATTTTAAACAAATAACTAATTGCATGCGTAGGATGTTTGTGTGAGAATGTTCAGGAAGACGGCTTCGCTTGTTATGACATCATGTGTAATCCAGATATCGGCCATACTGTAGATCCGTAGTTGTTATAGACATTTGTGTTTGATTTGATTTAAACTCATGTAAAATTGTTAAGGCATTAAAGGGGGGGGGGTGGGGGTCTATTAAACAGCAATGCAAATAATTTAGCTAATTCAGTAGCTGTGTTTTAAGATATTAAAACTTAACAAGGGAGCTTTCATACACTAAATACCATACTTATTGAACCGTTACAGTAAAACTTGCCTTGAGATAATTTTTTTTTTACTGATTCTCATTAGCTACATCAATCAACAGCATTAAAAAAATAAATAATAATATTAGAATAAACTTACCTCAGAAACCATCTTGTTGTCTTGATGTACGTAATTGCTTCAGAAAACAGCCATGTTTTCAGGTGAACGAAAAAGATGGACATACTGACACGTGCCTTTTTAAGCCATCTAGGGGTTTAGATAAAATAAAATAAAATATATATTTTACACCAATATGTGTTTAACCAAGGTTTGCACATTTCTGGATTTATAGCGCTTTATGATGATCTTGAGCCCCTTTCTTCTCATCACATCTTGCTTTCATCTCATCTATAATAGGATTTTAGCCTTAAAGTAATTCTCAGTCATAGTATAAAACTTACAACCCTCACCCATCCACAAACATTTACATTAAGTACTAATTCAAACAGAATAACTCACAGCTCTCACGACAGCAGCATGGGCTCTCTCAGCCGATGGAACCACAGAGTTTATTTGGCCCTGATGTGTCAGGTTACGTAAAAAATAAAACAGATTCTGAAGGATTTATAAGGCACTGGATCGCTGTAGAGCTCCTCCTTCTGCAAATTAGAAAATAACCAATGCCAAAGTCTCTTGACTGAGGTTTGGGTTAGTAATATGTCTGATTGGTCAGAGTGGAAACAACACTGTGACAGTGACCCAAGTCTCCTGCTCTACCTGCTTTGGCCGGCCAGTGGGTGTGGCAATAGGAGCCTGTGTCACCTGTTTGTGTGTGTGTGTGTGGGGGGGGGGGGGGTTCTTTCTATTGTCCTTGATTGAGTTTGAAATTAGTTTATTTACTTTGGACAGTAATACTTATGTAACCCGTAAACACATTCAACTTTTTATTTCTGTTTGTCTTTTTATGTTATTTAATAAATGTTCTGTGAGTTATGTAACCGCAGCTATTTTGCTGTGTCCTCCTTTTGTTTGTCACGGCTTCGAGCCTTAGTGACCCTGGAATTTCCCCAGACAAAAAAAGCCCCAGAAATTCATTTGAATTGATATTGCAAGATGATATTAGAATGCCTTTGGTAGACAAGCCAAGACAAGCCTGGACTTGTAGCAGGTACATGAAGGAGGAGCAGATTCTGACTTGCCCTTATTAGTACTTACCGAAGTTCTATAATTCTGAGGGTTTGTTCTTGAGAGTAATTAATTAAAAAGGTATATGTTTTATATTTTATCTTTGAACGGAAATAAAGCTCAATATACATTGATTTGTCTATACTAGCTTCCTTTTTGTGTTAATATTTGCTTCCTTTAACACAACCTGTTATGCCCAACAAATGTCACTTGTACATGTTAAATTGTTCTGCAGTATTCAGAATATTTATTTTCATTCGGATACTTTGCATAATACACATTTGTTGTTTCTGTTGTAATACCGTTAACATACTTGAGTGTTTTTTATTCAGTTAAAATAAAGAACTCTCAATAGAAAATACTATGGAAGTCAATGGTGCCTCAGAACTGCTCTATTTTCCACATTCTTCAGAATATCTCCCTTTGTGTTCAACAGAACAAATACGTTCATACAGGTTTGGAACTACTTAAGGGTGAGTAAATGAGTTTCCCAAAACCATCGTAATTTAAGTAGCACTTGAAAATCATCATAGATCTATGAGTGCTCTGGAGCAACCGTAAAGCCCTACGTGCATCGTAAGAAGACAGAATTATGAGATCACCTGCAGGACAATCATCAGATTACACCTTTAAATTTATTCAAGTGCAATGTGATTAGGAGAACATTTACAAGTGGGGGCTCGTCCGGGATCCTGAAAGAGTTCCTTCCCTTTCCCAATAATTCGTACACGGTTTCTTACGTCCTCATAGGTGGTATTGCGATGAAGTGTAATCATGTTCCCATCCATCAGGTGCACATAAAGTCTGACTTTGTGATTGGGATGGTTAACCTTGGAGAGTGTTCCAAGTTGCCATTTCAAGGGGTAGGTCTTGTGTTGGGGAATGACCTTGCAGGTGGCCAGGTTTACCTCAGATCTATGGTGGTGAGCAAAGGCAGTGATGCTAAAGTTTTCACTTAGTCTTCATCTACCTTTCCTGCATGTGCAGTGGCACACCAGCAGGTGGAAAAGTGGAGACAGTGTGGACCTTACTGACTCACCCTGGCAAGCCCCTCTGAATCTCCCAGATGTGAGCAGACTAAGCCTGGAATTAGTGTGAGAACTGATGCAATTAAAAACACACTCAAACTTTACGTTGATGAAGGCCAGTTAAGCAGTGTGCAGAAAATTGACCCTTTTCTTGTTCAGTGTTCTGATGTAGTGTCAACTTTTGGGCAAGTGCCTGAAGGCCAAATTTCTTGCTTCTGTGATAATGGTGCGCTAACACAGAAGTGGAAGCCCGTTTGTGATTTATCTGATTGACAACCAACAAATAGTGCAGACGAATATGGCAGCTTGCATGTGAAAATGTGCCAAGACCTTACTTGGATTGTAGAGGTTGTTTCACAAAACATTAAACTCTGACACACTTCTCCCCTGCTCCAGACTGAACATTGTTCTTGTTTTTTAAGTAGATTCAATATTTGCGTATAAGCAGTGGCTAATTGAGTTTCAGCATGAGCTGTTGATGGATATTGTTCCAGGTTGAGATTGAGCAAAAGTTATTGTGGCTCTTTTGTTCAATGTGATTTTAAATACTAGCCTGTGTGTTAAGAGGGATGCTGCAGGAGGAGAGTGCCTTTTTCTTTTTATACTGCTTTTTGCCTCTGGTTTTGTACAGCAAGGGAGGTGATGGAAGTTGGCTGTATATTTATTTTATTTTATTTTATTTAAGGTTAGTTAGAGCTCCTTCTTAAATTAGTTAGTGAACTATGTTGTTTGTTATTTTAGGCCTTGCTCTCCCCTGAGTCTTTGCTCCCATTTACATTGTATTCTTTCCGGTCTTATAAATAAAACTATTTTTGTATATATATACACATCAACTGGTGTCATCTTCACTCTGGAAAGAGGATTGAAGTGTGTTCTCGCGGTTCATTATATCGCTACTTTTTTAACTCTTTGTTACTCCCTCTTCTGACCCCTAGACACTCAGGGGAACGTAACTTTATTGTACACTTTAGTACTCGTTTTTTATTTATATCAAATTAAATTAAATAATTAAAATGGGCAGAAAACCAAAAAAAAAAAATTAATACACATCTAAATTAAACAAGTGAACAAAAAAAAAAGAATAAAATAAGTAATGTAGGAAATATCATTCAAAGACTGGGAAAAATGGGGATAAACTCATAATAATCTGTCAATGGCTTGCTGACGTGCATGAAAACCAGCCATGTATTGGACCCGGAAATAATGTCTCTACAGATATTATTATTATTACAGAATATTAATATTATACTTTTTATTTGTTATATTATATTATTCTAGCTGTCTGGAACACAGCCTTAGGTTAACATTTCAATAAATTAGCGTGTACTACAATTACGAGCCATTCTATAAAATGAAATTTCAGCACTTGACCAACGGAAGTAGCACTTAAAGCAGGACTTTGTGCGATTGTGTTAAGTGCATTTTTGGGAAATGCATGTGAAACAGTAACGCACGTTCAGAAAATGACTTGTTGAAACCGCTCTTAAGTGCCAAGATCAATTGTTATCGGGAAACCTGTCTGGTTTGTTTGTTTGATAAAATGGCAGATTCGGCATTATGATTGGTCCGATCGCCTGTCAATCAAACTCTCTGTGAAGGGTGCTCTGGGTGGGGCGTTAATGTTTTTTATTAAAGATTACAAGTGCAAATCAAATTTTTTTAATGTTTTAATAGCGACATGCATGCATAAATCATATCTAATAAACACTTCAACAGTGTGTACATTTTTTTAAATTGTTTTATTTCATGGTGACTTTAATATAGGGCTGTCCAAACTCGGTCTTGGAGGGCCGTTGTCCTGCAGAATTTAAACTAAACTCTGAAGCTAAACTCTGCAGGACACCGGCCCTCCGGGACCGAGTTTGGACAGCCATACTATAATAATTCCTTGAACCAGGACATCTACCTCTCTCTCGTTTCTCAAACTGGAAACACAACCATTTATTTCTACCGGAATTCTACCCAAACCCTCTGAGCAACCCTCTTTCACTTGCACACTTACATTCATCGGATGAGTTGGGAGACTGGTTTATTTAGCAGATTCCTCAGAGCTGCAGGTAAAATCAACACTGCCCTCTGGTGGCAGCTCTGAAATAAATAAGAGAATAAGAGCTTGCATATCATGAGAAATCAAGTCAGAAGGAGCATTTTGACATTTATAATACATATGTTGAGCATCTCATCAATCTGAAGTTCGCTACTGTAATGATTCCCAACTTTAAACAAATAACCATGCGCATGCATAGGACGTTTGTGTTTTAAAAATATTCAGGAAGACTTCAGATATAAAAACAGTAACTCGTTAGGTAATGTTTTCTCATATAAATCAGATGATTCTCTATTAACTGAAATGAAAGTGTGGGAATAATGGGGGAAAGTGTGTAATTCCGTTCTCTATTATAGATCCATTGTGAATAGGCTTTTCTATTTGTTTTGTTTCTTGAGAAAAACTGATAATCATAAAGAAATGGGTCTCAAAATGATTAGCTACTTCAAACAGCATTTTAGAGCTTTAAATATTAGAATAAACATACCTCCGAAACCATCTTGTTGTCTTGTGGTCCAGAGAGGGGCCTCCACCATGAGTGGCTCGCAGATCTTTGTCAAGAACCTGACGAATGTGAGGGGCGTAAACCACCCTGCAGCGTTGCAGTACCAGAACGGCCTTGGAGGCCACCATACCGTGAGATGAGTGAGCCTTGGCTCCCAAAGGCGAGGGGAGATCAGAGGACTCAAGGTTATAGGATAGCATCCTGATCCACCACTTAGCATAAGCTTCTCTGGCCCCCTTCGAGAACCGACTCTGCATGCTTCACTCCCAATCAGACCACGCACAAACTGTGTGTATCCCCGTTCGTTGTGTGGGCAGGAAGGAACACACAATCTGTAACGTGATCTGCTTTTGCCCTTATGTTCCTTTGACTTTGCCTCGGCTTAGACATACGGGAGCTTTCTATGTTGCTGGACTTGTAACATGACAAACAACAGTAAATAATACTCACAGAACATAGATCGTGACTGACACACACACACAGAGCTTTGCTGAATGACAAAAAGGTAACACTGGTTGCACCTCACATGCTTTTAAGCCTCCTGGTCATTACGTCACCCGCCCATGACGTCTTGCCCATCGTTTGGACTGATTAAACATATGATTCAGAGCATGGTATCGCTGAAGGCGTTCCACTAGCGCTTCTGACGCAGCTCGAGTTCCCGGAGTGGAACACTTCATTACTGATTTTCTGGAGTTCAGTGATCCAACTACACAGACTTTCAACACACTCTCAAGAGGTAAATGATTTCATTCTTAAATTTAAATACAAAATTAACTTTAAAATTGTAACCGGTTTCCAAACAAAACCTTCTTATCTTTGTTTTTAGTTTTTTGGTCACATATAGCCTAAGTGTGTGCAGCTCTGCTAAGCTTTGGAAACTTCTCTCCTCTTCTACACTAAGTAAAACAAACAATGAATTCATAATTCATATTGTTAGACTTTTTAAATTATTACTTGGGTTTATGTATAAACATACCCAGTCACTAAAAATATTCCATGACTTTTTTTATTTTAAGATTGTAAAGTCCATTTAAGCTTTTGGCCTTCATAAACATAACTGTTCTTACATAAACACACTGTAACACTAAACTCAATTGTGTATTTCATACGTATCACATCCTACAACCTCATCATCTGCAGAGACAAATCAGCACTTAATCCCACCAAAATAATGGACTTAAAGGCATCATATTGACTGGAATGTGATTGTTTCACTGAAACTTGGTTTTCATCACATCTATTTTTTGTTCTTATTTTGTGTTTTACTTCTTTATGTATTCATTCATGTTCATTCATTCTGGTACTGTTATTCATTCATTAATGTATTCAGCTAATAACTGTTGTTATGAGCCCTGATAATTTTGCATGTGTAACGGATGTATGCCAGTAAGGGCTGTGTGTAAACCTCACTCCCCTGACCTCAAAAAGAGGCGCTCTAGCGACTGACGGTAGGGGCTGTAGCCTTTAGCCTCCTTGGTAGAGCGCCGGCGTCACGGGTTCGAGACCCGCTCAGTGAGTTTGTGCGGACCCGTGTCGGGGGGTTACACATGTCAATAAAAACAGACTTAATTCACACAACATGCTGGTTATTGTTGTTGTTGTTTTAATGTGAAACTCTAACCGAGGCGACACTCTATGCATCAGTACTGATTCTCTGGAGCTCATCCAACTACACAGACTGTCAACACTCTCAACAGGTAAATCATTTCTTTCCTAAAATGTCTATAAATTATAACTTTCAAAGGCTAATTGGGTTTTCGATGTCTTTTCTATTTTTAGTTTAAGAGAACATGTGACCAGTAGAGGGTGACACGGGAGTGAATTCTCAAACCTCTCCCGTCCCACTCCCACAAAAATTAATCTCTTCCCGTCCCGATCCCACGAAAAAACTGGGGGGGAAATCCCGTCCCGTTCCACTCCCGGAAGAATGACTCCCATTCCCTCCCACTCCCGTGTGTTTTTTTTGCCGAAATCTGTTAATTACAGTAAAAATATAGTACAGATCACAGCGTGCCCACCTTATTAGTTGAATAAAAACCCAAAATGTAATTTTTTGTTATTATATTGAACTGAAAGCCATCTTATGCACAGTGTTGCACAGATTAAATTTCATGTAAATCATCCATGCTAACACACACGTCTTCTATTTTTTTTTTTTTTTTTTTTGATATTTCTCTCTCTATAGATTAGGGATGGGTATTCGAATATTCTATTTAATTATAGAATATCGATTAGGTTGTGCGATTATTTTCTAAAGGTGTACCAGGGCTTGACAATAAAGACTGTCCGATGGCGTGAACGCTCGGATTTGTCACTTACCAGATCGGGCCACTGCAGGTGGTCACTAAATTGTATCATTTGCATGCGTTTTTAAGCCTTGTTTGTTTAAAAATGTAAGCGATTAAAAAGCATTTGGGCGCGAAAGACAACTCCTTTCAGTACATGCGCGTTGTGTTCTGTTCTGTGTGAACCGCGCGAGCACAGACAGCCGCGTCTCTGACACCGCGAGCCGCCTGAACGGGCAAATACATGAAGTATGTCAAACTACCCCTCTTGGCAAGTAACTTTAGCAATAATTCATCTATATTGAATTTATATACTGGAGTACAGATGCACAGATTTATTTTAGAGCATCTTCTGTTCTGTGCTTGCACACAAACTGCACTGTCGGCACTCGGGCGCGGCACACACATACACACACACACACACACTATAGTGTGAGCACTAACCACGCCGGAGAACGAACTTCTGATACGTGCAGGCTGATTGCGTGAACAATAGACCTGTTAAACAATATATTGTGAGAGGGCCGTTTGTTACAGCGTCCCAAACAACTCAAAATAATAAACCAAAGTTAACAAAACGATGCACTCCACAGAGCACTTCTCTGCCGCCTTCACGTGCTGTTTCCCATTAATGAAGCCGTGACGAGCTCCCTGCATTCAAATTATTCGTTTTTGCTGAAATAATAACGTAATATTCCACTGGTTGATATATTTATATGCAAAATATTTGTGTTGTTTTTCGTGTTAAATGTGAAGAATGACAGGTTGGATGCCACACTTATTATTATAATTTTTTTGGCAGTATACAGGTTTAACTTTAACTTCAGGCAATGTAACATGATTTCATGATCGTAATTTTGACTTTATTCTTAAAATATTATGACGTTAATTATTAAGTTATTTATTTGAGAAGGATAAACTGATCAAACTTGCGCTGGCCGCTTGGTATTTAAAAAAACAAAAACTTGAATTTAACAAAAATAAGATGTTCCAATCATATTTCTAAATTAAATTAATAAAGAAAGGAAAGAAAATAATGACTAATTTGCTATTAAAAACCAAAACTGAACTATTTAAATGGCTGCAAGAGCAGAGAGAGAGAGAGAGAGAGAGAGAGAGAGAGAGAGAGAGAGAGAGAGAGAGAGAGAGAGAGAGAGAGACTGGCTCAGATTCAGGCGGGTAATTCTGAGAAGCTGCAGGGATCTATATTCGTTCCTTTGTTTCAATTCAAAGTTCACCGAACTAATTGTGAACAGATTGCACTCCCGTCTTCTTCCCGAGCATGTGAACATGTTCATTTAATATATTTATATATATATGAAACAGGTTATTGTTATGAAGACAGACGTTAAAATTAATGTTCACATAATAAGTGCCGTCATTCAGGCGGTTCACAATGTGTTTTAGCGCGTAATATGTTTTAAGAATGATATTCTGTTTAGCGCGCAATATGTTTTACGCCTAATATTCATTGATGCATTAATCAGATTTAAGATTTTCTTTTTAATAACATGAATGTTCATGCCATTTTTAAAGTAGAAATTTATAGCCTTATGAGCAGTTGATAATCGACGGACTGTTCTGTTAATAAATGCCGTCCTTCAGTTATGTTATATTAATATGTTTCAGCACTCATACAACCATTAATTTTCTTGGGTTAAGACTATTCTCTAATTAATTAAACAGTTTGTTATCATACAGATTTTCGAATAGTAATCGAATAATACCCAGCGATTATCGAATATTACTTTTGCTTAAAATGCCCATCCCTACTATAGATATATTTTTCAAAGACGGAGTTTCGAAGTTTCTCGCTCAAGTTCACATGAGACCTAAAGCGCATCCTGTTTGCTTAAAAGCGCAACGTTTCGTTGTTATTCTGAGTGCACACAAATAAACGTAGAGTCTTTACAGATTCGAAAGATGTATTAGGCTACTTTTATCTGTATGACCAAGAATGACGGAGATGTAAGAGCAAGTGATCGCACCGGAGCCTGTCCTGCAGCAAACGCGCTTCCACACAAACACTTCAATAGCGCACATTTCTCTAGGTTAACATCATATTGAGCGGCCATGTAAAGTTGCTACTACATACATCTTTCAGATGAAAAGCCATATTTGAGGTTGATGAATGATAGGTGTGCGTTTGGATGTCCTGCCCGATTGTATTACCACATAGACCAGCCGTTAACAATCTGTCCATCACGGACTGCGTCATTCACTTAACCAGCACACCAAAGCAAACAGGAGGAGAGCATAAAGAGACAGGGCAACTAGAATTGAGTTCAGAATTAAAATATACAGTTTATAGTTTATTTATATAAAAGGTATATTTGTGTGTAAAGTTGGGTATTATTATTATTCCCGGTCCCGCCCACTCCCGATTACATTTTTTCCTCTCCCGTCCCAATCACGTGATTCGTAGCGATTTTGTTTCCCATCCCGCGGGATTCCCGAAAAAATGTCAGCCTCTAGTGACCAGCTCTATTCAGTTAAGGATATTCTCCTCTTCTTCACTAATTAACAAATATATTGAATTTATGATCCATTTTGTTTTCCCTTTCAGGGCGTGGAAATGTCGCCACAATAACAAACCGTTGTGTGAATCTCTGGGATGTATTTTAAAGATTCAATGGTGCAAATTTCAATCTACTCTGATAAGTGTTCGCTGTCACATTTGTAAACACGACGGCTTTCTTTTTTCGTGTTTGGCAAAAAAAAGTTCTGTTTCCAGGTGGAACGTTAAAGAACACAACACACGTGTCTTCCAGAAATCCTGTATAATCTGACGACGACTTCGACACTACTGAAGTGTTTCCAGATAAGTGTACCATATGCATCAGACGTTTAGCCAATGTGACGTCTGAGGCTGAGACTACAAACTGAAGAACCCCTTTCTGGTACTGTTTATAACCCTTTTTCTTAGCAATACAAGTAATATATGCTTAAAAATCATATTAATTTCACAATATCTGATGCTACAAAGGGAAACAAGCTACGATTTATTGAATAAATCACATGGTGTAACGTTTAGAATCCAAAAGGGCAAAATACAACAAAATAAAGAAGATAAAAATATATTTATTAAACCAAAAGAAAAACAAAGTAAACTTGGTTAACCCAAATGACAGAATCCACAGCATGGCACACTAAAGACAAATCAATCTGAAGAGCTTAAATACACATGGTGATTAACTAAAACACAATCAGGTGTGAGCTGATTAATGAGTAACCATAGCAACAAAGGGCTGGCGGGAAAATGGAGCAAAGGAAACCAGATAACAAAAAATACAAACTAAAAGTCCATGAAAATGAAAGCAAACCAGACAGCATGTGACACATGAATTATTGAGATGATTAGAAATAAATAGTCTCTTCAATAATTTTAATGAACGAGACACTTACACGTGATCTTCTGAACAACATAAATAATGCAGCATCAATGTGAGGAGAAGACAGACAGAATGATAGTTATGCAATAAAGCTGTAATATTACAGTGAAATTAAATACAGAAAAGAAAAAGAATAAAGAGAAATAATAAGGAATATATGCATAATGATGCATCTAACTAATTTACTATAAAGTTATTTTCCCTAACTTTAACCCATCTACTCTTTTGAGAATAAAATTGTTTGTAACAGCTTTTATATCATTATAAGCAAAGTTGACAGTAAATGCATTGATGACGTCACAGAGCTTCATATTTTTAAACTGAAGCTCTTTGAATTTATATTTTTTATCTACGTCATCATTTTCTTCATTAAATAGATATTCATTCTCTACTAGTTCACACCACTTGTGATGGAAAACTGAGCGAATGCTATCACTAATTTCTTCACTAATGTCTTTACTAATTTCATTTTTCATTTCATCTATTTCACTAATTGTATTTTTCATTTCATCTTTAAAGATTTGTTTCACATGTTCTTTCAGTTTATCTGCCTGTTTCCCTCCAAACGTCTTCAGCTCATCTAATGTCATTGGATCACTGGGAAATTCAATCGTAAAAGATTTTAGAGAAGAGAGGAATTTCAGATTTTTCATATCTGTTAATTTCTTTACTTTTGTTAAGATACAATGCAAGATATAATTTATCTTTTTTTGGACTTGGTTTATTTGTGAAAATATACATTTTGATGTTTCGATAAACTGCTAAGTACGTCAGAGTTGTGTTAATATATTTAACGTTTTGTTTATAAAAAAATATATAAAAATGAGAAGTGCCCTTTTGTCCACTTGAGCCCTTTCCCCTCAAAACTTATTAAATGCACATAAACAATGATGGAAACACATTTTCCGAATAAATTCCACCATGCGTCATGTGACTGTGCAGGCCCGGTCTAATGAAAATACACATAAATAGTACGCCAAATAAATACAAAAACTTGTGGTATTGATACACAAAATTGGACTTTGGCATATATATGATACCAAATTTGTTGGCGTGCATATGATACGCAGTTTTCGCATACATATGATACGCATCTACCCCACAACCCCTATCCTATCCATCGCATAGCATATACACGCCAAAGTCCATATTTGCGCATCAATATAAGGAGTTTTCATTTTTTATTTGGCATACTATTTATACACACTTTTATGAGATCGGGTTGGACTTTGCATAATGAGATAGGATAGCTTGACTAACCAGCGGACCGACCTCGTTCCACAGCATCTGAAATGTTGTTTTGTTCGTTCTGAATTTCCCAAACAAAGTCTGTAGTCAAAGTATTCAGAGCATCTGCCTCCGAAAGCAATGACCGCATTTATTGTGTTTCGTCTGCTCGCTCTGAAGCACAAGTAATTTATCATGTATGAAAATTATTATATTCAGTGTCTTCTCCTACTTTTCTTAGTGATATTTAGTGCCAGTTTACAAGGAAGTGATGATTTTGTAGTTCTCTGACTCTTTGGATGGAAACGGTGCTTTATTCGCAAATCTTTTATGCGATATTCTGGTTTTGCGCACAAGTTAAATTCACATCTTTGGATGGAAACATAGCTATTGATTTTTAAACTTTTTAAATAAATAAAGTGACCTTAATGGCTAGAAAGGTGTTATTTTTATTTTAACAATTTTCCATAAACTTTGAAATGGTCTGGAATTTGTTGATTGAAGTGTAGTTGAAACATTAATGTTGTTTCAAAAGTATCTTGGCACATCAGATGGCAACATTGTTTTATGTTGAAATATCAGTTGTACGGGAACCAGATGAGTCCTGGTTTCTCCCAAGGTTTTTTCTCCGTTCTGTCACCGATGGAGTTTGGGTTCCTCTGACTTGCTTAGTTGGGGACACTTCATCTCCAGCGATATCATAGACTTGATTGCACAGATACTGTTAGAACGGAGCTGGACGTCTCTGATTGGTTTCATCACTCTGTCTCCTCTCCACCGGTAAGCTGCTGTGTATGTGTATGTGTGTGTGTGTGTGTGTGTGTGTGTGTGTGTGTGTGTGTGTGTGTGTGTGTGTGTGTGTGTGTGTGTGTTTCATGAAAAACGCTTACCCAGAAAAATGTGTAACGAATACATGTATTCATCTAACAAATTATTATTTATTATTTTCACTGAATTCAATGATGAACTGCCTTTAACTTAAATTGAGTGTTTATTAGCATCCTTTTGTATTACTGACACACTATTGTCCTGTTCAATACTGTAAAGCTGCTTTGACAAAATCTTTATTGTTAAAAACGCTGTATAAATAAAGGTGACTTGACTTGTGTTTTCAGTGTTTCAACAACAGTGATGTAGAATCAACATCATAGTGTAACGTTGATTCAATGACATTGCCATTATTATAATTTTTTTGTTGTTGTTGAAAATTCAATATTTCAATATTTATTGCGGGTGCAAAAGTGAACCAACATCGCTTTGTAACATGAATTCAGTGCAGTTATCGTTGATGCATCAACATTGATTTGTAATATTGTTTTAATAGTTGCTTGCTCTCTGGGAAATTAAAGAAATGCTGCACAACAACAACGATAGAGACACATTTGCACATTTATTTAAATGTTTATAACAACAGATTCCAAAATATTACAATTTTCGAGAATCATACAACCAATATCAAAATAATTTTCCATTTCTTTTATGTCTCTATGGAAAAGACAAACAGCAATTTTTTGAAGAAAGCAACTGGTTTCCTTTTTTAAAAACTTGCTGAATGCATCTTCCACTTCCTTAGCCCACCATGGAAAGAATTTTATTTTCAAATATTCACGGATTTCTTCACAAATAATTGCACAGTTATTTTCATTTAAAAGCTTGCCTATTTTTATCATGCATTGCTCAAACCTTTCCAAACCACGTTCTCGGAAATCGGAAAACGTTTTGTTTGAGTTTTCTGTCAGAAATAAATCTAATAAAATTTCATTAAATTTTTTAATAAACTTTTCTCTGATTTCAGTTTTGGATATTTTCAAAGAAAACTGTGTAAGATCGAGTTTAGGTTTTCGTATTTTAGTATTTTTCATTGAAAATACTAGATTTTCTATTTCTGGAATAATTTGTTTGTAAATTGCGCTAATTAATTCCATGTCAATCTCTTTTGTATCAGTTTGTGGTTGCGGTGACTCATTAATTATATATTTGCTTCCCAACGTTTGGTTCTCAAAATTATAAATGCAATCTTTAATAGGACATTCAGGCAAATGGTCCTCATACGAGCCACTGAAACCCCAAGCCTTAAGATATCTAATAATTATTTTTATGCCATGCTTATCATATAACATCTTTGCTAAAATAGCAAAATAGACCATGCAGGGAATTTTGTTGTGTCTCAGCATACATGGGCTATTTGTAGTAAAGATATATAGTTCTGAATAACAACAGTCATCTTCATCAAATATTTTGAATAGTTGTTCAAATATTTCATCTTCAGTATGCTCTCCTTTCGATAAGAGAAAGACACTTTTTGTTTCTTTCCATCTCTTCATGTCAAATAATCCATCTTTTTTTCTACAAAACATGAAAGCAATCTGATTCCCTGATTTGATTATATCCTTATATTTGTTATCAAGATTAAGATTAACAAATGTATTAAAATGATCATTTATTTCATTGTTGACATTTTTGAGATTTTGAGATTTTGAGATATTTGTATAACTTATAATATCTTGATTTTGATCATTGATTTTACATATTACATATTCCAATGATCTTTTTCTGCTACAATAGTCTACATAAAAGTCTATTATTCCTAAATTAGTCATTTTTAAAATAAAAAAATCTTCATCCATGTCCTCACAATATGCCGTTCTTGAAAAAGATCTATAAAAAAAGAGAAAATAATTCACAAAATAATAAACTGCAAAATATATTTCTACAGTTTTTTCAGCTGCTTACACACGCTTTCCAAACTTTGCCTCTTTTTTCCAAACTTTACACACAAATCCAAGAATTGGACACAAAATGTGTTTTACATGTGTTTTGCATTCAAAAGATCACAAACACATCTCAAAAGCAAACATTTGCCACAATATTTATTCCTGTTAGATTTGGGCGTTTTGCACAAAGTGTTTTATGAAACTGAAAACTGAGCCTAAGGCTGATAATTAGTGTCTGGTTTCGCAGATTTGGTGCTTTTCTGCTGTATATATATATTACTTACAATAAAGTGTTAAACTAGCGATTTTGTCATCTGACCAGTTTATACAATTTAGGAAAATTATCAAATGTAAAAAATAAAAGCAACATTTAAAAAAATTTGTCTATATGTGAACGTACATGTTAGTTGTAAGTAGTTGGTATTTTTGAAAATAATATGGATCTTTGGAAGTTTTTCTGGAAATAATAAAGGAATAATAAAAAAAAACATGCTATTTTTTTTGTTCTATAAATGTTAATGTTTTTAGTTGGAATATTTTTTTTGTTTTGCTCAAGTATTACACAAAAGAATATTATATAATCACATTATTATTTTTAAGACCTGAATTGAAGTTGTTCCAGAACTGATGGTCTTTACACAGGTATTATATTGAAAGATGAACTGACTTTAAACTAAAAATTCCTCTTTTTAGAGCTGCTTTAGAGCAGAGTTGAACTTGGTTTGCATTATCGACGCACTATTTACAGTTTAATACTATAAAGCTGCTTTATATTGTATAAAGCACTATAGAAATAAAGGGAGTTGACTTAACTTCAAATCTAAATTAAATAAGATAAATCTGTAAGAAAATAAAAGATGATTCAGAAGGAATCATTAAAGGATTTCTAACATCTTATCATATACAATAAGATTTTATTTATTATTATTATTTCATGGGCACTCATCTTCATTATTTGTAACCTTGATATATGCAATAATCATACAATATCAAACAGATGTAAATATGAATATGCCATTTATCTGCAGTCATATTTCAAATGTATTCTGATAATTACAGTATGCTGAAGTCACTCATCATTTACATTATCTGTGTTCCTGATCCAGCAAAACTATACATAAATTGAATTATTACACGTGCACTGCATTAATTTACTCCTCAAACATTCACAAAAAACTTCAGAATCACTGCTTTAAAACATAATAAATACAACAAGAACATGATGAAGCAGCATCTAAAGCAGTGTACTGTATAACAACTTCAGTAAAACATCATCTTAAATGTACTTACGAACGAATCTGGTCAGAGTGTGATGGAATAAGACGAGAATCTTCTAATAAATAATTCTATTATGGAAACAAGGAATCAGAACAATGAGACATTAGCAGAAAATCACAAGCACGGTGATCCTAACTAATGCAATCAGAGCAGAAACTCTCACATTGCTTGTTTTTTTAGTAGTTCCAGGGGCAGGAGCCACCAAGACACCACTTTCTCTTTGTTGGATAGGATCTGTATGTACTACAGTTACTTCTCTCAAACTAGTAGACCTGTACGTCAGATGAACTCCTGCCCCTGGATCTTTTTTGGAATTATAATAAAAACGTCTTTTCTGAAGGAAGTCGCTTTGAAGGAACATTAAACTGATAAACTGACATTAAGATTTGTACTAATTAGAAGCTCTGTATACTGCCCTACAGTTACTGTTGGATTAACTCCTGACCTTTTTTATGACAAGATAAGAACATAGCCTTTACAAAAATACATGTTTGCTCTTGTACAGTCTGACTATAGGCCAAACCTTTGAAGTCTTCATGAAATCAAAGTCAGTCAAACCGTTCTTCTTCTAAAAGCAAATCCACGACATTTCTACAACTAACAAAAATAGTATTTTTGTCGTATTCTTTGCATTTTTTTTTTCTTCTAAATTTCCAAATGTCCAAATTATTTTTAAAATATAAATTTTGTGTAAAAAAACGTATATTACTTCCGTAACTTTTTTGACTTCTTAGGTCTGTATTCCAAAGTGTTCACGCATGACCATTACACTCAGATCTGTGCTTTAAAAAACAGTATATGCTCTAAGTGACCGTTAATAGGTTAAAAGTTACATATGCTTGTTATTTTTTTATTAATTTTGACAATATATATATATTTTTGTTTAGAGAAGGTGAGCTGGCTCTTTTATAGTGTGCTAGAGCACCCCCTTTAAAGGTGTGTAACACTGCTGACAAAAGAAACAATGCTGTTCATCTGGTTTCACACGCAAAACATCAGCAAGAACGAGAAAGACTGTCTTCAGCTGACAGTCACGATGTGTTTCTACAATTCATTTATACTTATTTCTTCGTTATTCTGAAAATACAATACATTGCAATACAGTAATTAAAAGCCCCGGGCCTAGTCAATGATGTGCTGTTTTTAAGTCAAATGACATTTGAATGTTCCCCCGAGGCCTTTTTCCCGCTGTCACCCAACAACATAGGAAACATGTTGAAGTGCTCCAGAAATTAACCTCATTTCTGAACATTTTATTTGCATCATCTTTGGTTAGTAAATTACATATTTTTATTCACAAATCAACATTGTCCAACAGTTTTACTGTAAACTGAGAAAATATCAATGTTACCATTTGGCAACGCTGTATCACAGTGGAACTGCAGTGATGTATTTCCCCATTGGGATTTTTATAGATATTAACATCAATATTATGATCGCAGTTATTTATTTATTTGAAGTGTTTGTTGTAGTAGAGTTGTATTAATGCATGAATAAGAAAATTACTTTTCAGAAAATGAATATATTTGACAGAAAGGGCAAAGGGAAAGAGTGAAGAGTGACGACAATGAGGATGAGTTGGCCTTCAGCGACTGTAACAGTGTGTGTGTGTGTGTGTGTGTGTGTGTGCGTGTGTGTGTGTGCGTGCGAGTGTGTGCGCGCGCGTGTGTGTGTGTGCGAGTGTGTGTCTCTGTGTGTGTGTGTGTGTGTGTGTGTGTCTGTGTATGAGTGTGTGTGTGTGTGTGTGTGTGTGTGCGTGTGTGTGTGTGCGTGCGAGTGTGTGCGCGCGCGTGTGTGTGTGTGCGAGTGTGTGTCTGTGTGTGTGTGTGCGTGCGCATGTGTGTGTGTGTGCGTGCGCATGTGTGTGTGTGCGCGTGTGTGTGCGTGCGTGTGTGAGCGTGTGTGTGTGTGTGAGCGTGTGCGTGTGTGTGACCTGTTCTGCACATGGCTGGTGATTTGTTTGCTGGCCATATGCTTGTCTGACATCCTCAAGATACTACTTTCTTTGATGGAAAGGATCTGTATGATGGTCTACAGTTACTCTCAGAACAGTAGATCTGTCTGTCTGTCAGATGAACTCTTTTGGCGCTTTTCCACTGCATGGTACTGCATGGTACGGTTCGGTACGGTTCACTTTTGGGGGGTTTTCCACTGGGTACTGTACCTGATACCTGATACTTTTTTAGTACCACTTCGGTCGAGGTTCCATGCGAGCCGTACCGTTACCAAAACGTGACGTGTAAACTCTGCTGATCACTGATTGGCCGGAGAGAATCGTCATTACTGCGTCACTGAACTTGCGACACGAGACCCTCCTCTATAGTCCTACCCGCTAGATTTAAAGCAGCACAGCCAGCAAAGGATCGGACGCAGCTTCTGTTTAAACATACGCACATGTTTGCATCAACCTCAAAATAGCAGTGTCGTTGTCTGTTGAGGAAGTTCAGACGTTCTTCTCGCTGATAGCCGAGGAGCGGATCCTGTGAGAGCTTGATGGTGCGACGCCGAAGGAAAAAGCCTTATGTAACATACTTTTGAACTTGCTATATTTTTAGAGTATGTTTTCTGTTTATATTTTTATCTTTGTATCTGTGTTTTGCTTCAATTAAAAACTATCTGATCGAATAAGTGTACCTCCAGACTATATTAAATATGTATTATTGTATGAGCACGTAAAGAACCTCTTGAAAAAGACAAATGATTAATGCCGCGATTATAAAAACCATCACATAAATAAAAAAACAAGGGATACATTGTACATTTTGAAATATTCAAAAGTTTATTGATAATTCACTTTACAGAACACGCTGCATTGTGAAAGACATTTGCTTTTCTTAAAGAAGTCAGTTTGGTGGATCATGCGAATTGGAAAGCTGGTTTTGCTCATATATAGTCAGGGCCAGTGTCGGGGGGGGTAACGCATTAGAAGTAACACAAGTTACGTAATAATGTTACTTTTGTCAAGTGACTAGTAAAGTAACGCATTACTTTAAAAAAATATATCTTTTTTTTTTTTTTAAGTAACGGCAGTTAATTTTTTCCCCATTTATTGATGCGCCGTGTGAACATGTTACTGTAGATCTATTCTAGACTAAATATGAATGTGTATTAATTCATCCCACTCGCAAAAAACTGATTCAGTATTCATCAAAATTAATTAAAACAGTGAAATGCAAACTCAGAATATGACACAAACCTGCAATAATTAAATATGTTAAACAACACAAATATATCTAATCTCATTTTATTAACCGATGTGTTTGCTGCTGACCTTTGATGATCCGTTCAATCATACTAATAATCAAAATTACTTTAAATAAACTAATGATTTTGCTTCGTTGTGTTGTTTTTTATTGCTGAAGAGTGTTGAACTTCTCCTGTGTTCTTCTGTACAGACGTGATTTACTCGTCCTTCAGTCTGAGCTTTATTCATTACACTTTTTGGTGTGAAAGCTTTTATATTTGCTATAAATATAACTTCTTGTATTAAAAACAAACAATCAAGCCCTGCTCATATTTAAAAAGTAACGCGAAAGTAATGTAACGCATTACTTTCCATAAAATGTAACTAAGTAACGTAATTCGTTACTTTTTTTAGGGAGTAACGCAATATTGCAACGCATTACTTTTAAAAGTAACTTTGCCATCAGGGCACAAAACAATGCTGTTCGCCTCCATTAACGTGTGTCTTCAGGTATGAACGATGCCAAGAGTGAAAAAGATCAAATCACTTAAACGAGTTTCTACATCAGCAGCTGCTTTATTCAAAGTCAGAGCTTCAACCAGTTCACTTTCTTTTGAACGCAAATAATGACATTTCCACAGCTAACAGAACATATCCTAGGAATGTTTTGTTCTTTAAAGTTATCACAATGTCATTTTTGAATGTTCTCCGAACATCATTTTTTAAAAATATTTTATAAACTTTTTTGTTGAATGGGAATGTTAAAGAAAACAACAAGGAAACATTTATAATTTCCAAACATTATGGGAAAATTAGTTTTGAATGTTCTCTGAACATTCTGAAATAAATAGTAAGATTTAAAAAGCAGGTGATCATCCGACAAAAGCATTTCAGACTTGTGTATAAATAATAGTTTTTTGTGCTAACGTTTTGAGAACATTAGAGAAGAAGAGATAACACTTACTGAATGTTATATAAACTTTGAAGAAAACCCACCTCAGCAGAAGTAATTTTTCTCCCCAACCGACAGCACGATCGAAGGCTTGGGGCCCTCAGTGCCATCATCCTCTTGAGGACGGCCCCACATAAACTAAAGAATAAACACACAAATGACCATCGATATATCTGCAGTAATGAAGAACAGGACCCGTGTATCTCATGTGGGGCCAAAGGCATACCGCAAGGAAAATCTGCTTTATTAGTAGCACTTTACTTAAAGCCTTTGTGTGCAGTGGTATTAACAATGCATGCTGTGACGCATTATATCTTTTCATGAATAATTCTAACCACAGTTAAAATGCATTGTAAAATTTGAAGGATTATTTTAATGCATGTCTAAAGGTGCAACAAAGAATAGATGGATGTGTATAATTATTATTATTATTAACTGTGGTTATAATTATTCATGTGATCATACGGGAGATTTTCGTGGCAAAATTAATACACTGAAATAATGTAATAATTCATTATATATGAAAGTTTTAATAAAAAAGTCTTTGCTAATTATTATTTTTATTAAACACTGATGCAACAACACAATTTGTGTGTAAATTAATTGTTACTTTAGATGTTTATGGTCTTTTCAGGCAAGGGAAGCAATACGATATCTGAATTTAGAATAGATTTTAATTCAGTAGTTTTTGGTGAATCACGATTTGTTTGTGTAAAACATTTGTGCATATATTTAATGCACACATATGTGAATGAGACTGTTTCTTACCTTCCGCAACTTTCTAGAAATATCTGCATCTTGCCTTTCATTCTTTTCTTCTATAATGGAAAAGAGAAATCAGAACCAACTGTTAGTCTAATCTTTATGTAACCCTCAAACGTCGTAGAAAATCGCATCAATCGTTATTAAGAATTTCAAATGTAAATGTGATATAATTCTACACAGATCAGAGTAACTCACCGTAGATGATCTCTCAGAAATGCCAGAGGCAGGAGCACCCAAGACACTCTGTGAAGAGTCTGTTTGATGGAGGACTTCTGTATGCCGGCCTACAGTAGAGTTACTATCAAATGACGGATCCGTCGAGTCTATTTCTATTCCTCCTGGAACACAGTCGATGCTCCTGCCTCGGGATGATTGCTCCATAAAAACCTTTTGCTCCTTAAAATAAGAGTGTGACTTTAAGGAATGATTTGAGCTTTTGAGCTTTGAGCTTTGCTTTACTTCTTATTTGTAATAATATGCCATTTGGTCGGAGTGTTATTTTATAGTATGATTAGGCCACACCCTTTAAAGGTGTGGAGTTTCCAAAAACCGGTCTGTCAGGTCTGACGAATGAAACAATGCTGTCCACCTCGACTGGCCAGAAAACAACACCAAAGCACTTCTTCTGAACACAAATCCAAGACATTACAAAGTTACTCAACCCTTACCAAAAAGTTGTATACTTTAAGTTTCTTTTATTAAGTATACTTGGGTGTATTTTTAAGTACACTTTATGTAGTAAGTCTACAAATATCCGTGTACTAGTAGTATACTTATTAGTGTACTATTTCAATACTCATTAGGACTAAATTGACACACTTGCTAGTATATAAAAGTATACTTTTAAGTATACCAGTAGTAAACTTTGAGTAGTTTACATCAAAGCTTTTAGCTTGTACTGCAACTATACTAAAAGTGAATTTATAGATATACTGATAGTTTACTAATTAAATACTTGTAGGAGCATTTTTAGTACACATTGAAGTATAGTCTACGCGTTTAGTAGTTTTATACTGCAAGTATACTGAACTTTACATCATACTTTAAGTATACTAATATGTCCTTATTTAAGTATTAATGTGTACATATTGTTGAATGAATATCTGAACATACAAAACATCAAAAGTAAGAACAGAGTATCTGCTTGTAAACAAAAAATATATTCTAGCTTTTTTTAAACACTTGAATGTGGGTAAGTTTCATAAATAATAAATAAAGAAATAAACAACATTTTGAATAAAAAGCTGATATGAATTGATTCAGAATGACAATAAAATGTAGCTGGAGTCGATCAACACTACAAAGCTTGATCGTCATTATTACCTCGTTATTTTATTAATAACATTACTCAGTTATGATGCTGTTTTATGTCTGATGATCGTGTTAGATTACACGTGGAAGCACCTTTTGTTTCGGTTTCTGCTTCACTTGTGTTTTGTGTTAAGTCTGTACAGAAGATGTGTTCTAGCGCCTCCTACCGTATAACAATGAAAACACAGATTCTAGGAGCATTTACATTTATGCATTTAGCAGACGCTTTTATCCAAAGCGACTTACAGTACATTCAGGTTATACATATGTTTTTAAGAGCACATATATTTTACTAAGTATAAGTCAAGTATATTTCTGAGAAGTACATAAAAGTAGACTAAAAGTATACTTTCCTATTTTTATATACTAATAGCACACTTGAACAAACTTATTTTTCATAAGGGAAGTCAAGTCACCATTATTTATAATTAGCACTTTTTACAATGCAGATTGTGTCAACGCAGCTTTAGAGGGAAATACTGTGTCGAAATAGTGTTCAGTTCTCATCTGGCCAGATGAAAACCAGCAGTTTAATTCTAGGCTGCAATAAGTTGTTATTTGTGCAGAAGCCACGAGTCTGATCATGTTCTACACTCTTTAAAATAAAGGTGCTTCAAAAGGTTCTTCAAGCGATGCCACAGAAGAACCATTTTTGGTTCCACAAAGAACCGTTCAGTCAACGGTTCATTAAAGAACCATCTCTTCCTTACCTTTTTATAACCTGAAGAACCTTTCGCCACAAAGAAGCTTTTGTGACACAGAAAGCTTCTTCAGATGTTAAAGGTTCTTTATGGAACCATTTAGACAAAAGGGTTATTCTATGGCATCGTGAAGCACCTTTATTTTTAAGAGTATAGTTCAAAACTGAGGATGATAAATATAGAACAATTCATGGTTATACATTAAAACAGCAACACCATGGAAAAGTAACATTTGGTAACCAGGTAATCTGAATCTGGATACCAATTTCTCACTAAAATCTGGAGAAAAACATCAAAGATTGACATAGTCTTTGCATTATCGTCAATTAAATGCTTAGACGAATCAGAGTGTCACTTTATAGGAAATATGGCCTCTTTTTAGACTCTATAGCAACACATACAACACTGTGAAGTTAATTTACTTTGAGGAATGTTGTGAAAATTAACTCATTTATGAAACTAATTTCATACAAAAAAGATATGAAAATATATATAGTAGTCCTCTACTTCCAATAGCCATTGAAACCCTAAAGTCAAACTGATTCTTCTGTATTTGACTGACAGTGATGGACAGAATCTGTGAAGGGTTGGGCTCATTGTTCAGAAACGAACACACAATCACACTGGAATCACTTTTCATTCTGGGAATGTTGTTCATACAAGATTAGTGTTCAAAAATTGTGTCATAGTCACCGGAAGGAGGAACTGGGTTTAAAGACAAGACCTTAAGTCATATGAGTTTGATTTTCCATTCAGTTTTGAGTACATGACTTCAGGCATTGTAATGTACAGGTTTAGTTAGTAAGTGAGATATGTTTAGAAGAATCAGGGCATCACTTTATAGGAAACAGAAACACATCATACCATCTTTTCATTTTACTGCCATCTGGTAAGCGCTTCAGGAGCAAGATGGCAAAAACTGAGAGACTGAGGAGGAGTTTCTTCCCTCAGGCCATCAGGCTCCTAAACTCAGTCTCATAACATCATAACATCCACAAGACTCAATTTAATAAACTGTAACACATCCATTATTCTCCATCATCCACACTGCTGCTATGTGTACATACCCGGTATTACCTATTTGCACATTCTCTTGCACATCCGTGTTTATATTAATATTTATTAATCCACAGTATACTGTATTGCACACTTTATCTCATTACACATCTTACTCCTTATTTTATTTTATTATTTGTTCCTATTTTCATTCTCACCATATTTATATATATATTCTCTCGTGTTATGTTTCATTGTTTTATTGCTTTTATGTTATTTTTATGTTATTGTTTTTTTTGCACTTTCCATTGAGCGGACCTGTCCTGACTAACATTTCACTACTTATTATACCCTGTATGATTGTGTATGTGACAAATAATAAAGAACCTTGAACCTACCAGTGACCGCTTGACAAACACACATATTTACACTGCTGTGATGAATTCGCTGCAATAATACTGAACTCCTGTATACTGTGATCAGCTGTCAAACTCTGATTCTTCTCAACATATTTGGCTGATGATGAAGATGATATAACCTGCTGACATAAGAGACTGTTTCAGCAATTAAAAACCCTTTAATCCTTAGAAATTAGGGGTGTAACGATATCACAAACCGAACCGAAAGATCGCGATACACCACCCACGATACGAATCGCGGAACTCTCTTGGCGTACCGCGGTACTCTCACGCCCCCTGCTGCCCATTGTTGAGGTTAATGGCACTTATCTCTAACTAACTATTAATTTAAACAAATTTTTCTTTGCTAACATTATGATTTAAATTGTATTAGTAATGACTAATAAGAGCTTTTTAAATTTGTTCTAAATATTATATTCTAAAGTTACTGTTCCCCTTCATGGGAACTTCGAACTGCGTCCCCTAGGGGCCACTATGGGGAACGCCTCCAGCGTGACTCGTGCCTGAAGAAACATATGAAAAAACACCATCCGTTGGCCGGCGACAGCCCATGACGTCACTACCGGCGCGACCACAATATAAGGACTGCCGGGAGAATACATCATCAGCTTTTTCGTCTTCACTGACTGGTCTGTTTGAAGAAACGTGCATTCTGGTAGGAATACAGTTTTCCTTTATTTATCATGGCGAGCACTAGCAAGGCGTTATTTGACACCCGATGACACACACGATTGTTGCGTCTTTTGTTTGGGCGAAGAGCACGCACGCGATGTCTTTGAGGGTGCTGTCTGCGTGCACTGTGAGCTTTCTCTATGAGAAAGCTCCGTTCTCGTCTGTCCCTCTTTTCGAGGAAAGAGGGGCAGCCGTCTGCTTCCCGCGATTCGGTACCCACCGCTGCCGAGGCACGGAGGCGATTGAAATCGCGGGGTTCGCAGTTGGATATGGCCGATGAGTTAGAGAAGGACCGCCCCTTTTCGCGTGCGTCGGCCGTAAACGAGAGTGAGCTGCTGGATTGTGATGATGCGATCTTTCTGACATCATCAGATTCAGCGGTTAGTGCTCTGCTGGGTTATGCCCAGGAAGAGCAGGAGATGTTTGAGGGTGAGGAAGTTGAGACTGAACCCTCTCAATCCTCCTGCACTGCATATGAATGAGTTTTTGGAGGTTATGGATCATAAAAATAAATCTTTCTGGCCATAAATCCCCAGCTCGAGCGAGCCTTCCTTTCTTCATAAATCTCGATGTGGAGGTTGAGAAGGAGTGGGAAAAGCTATTTTTTCTCGTATTCATAGGTTTCAGCATACTAGTTATGCTGACATTGAGGTGCGTGAAAATGGCTATGAGGGGATGCCCCCTGTGCAAGAGATGATAGCCAGCTTATCTCGCTGTGGGCGAGACATCCTCTCTCAAGGCTCCCTCCTTGCCATCTAAGCCCCTGAATCTTGCTTAAATGGCAGGGCATATGCAGCAGCAGGTCAGATCGTCGCTTCGTTGCACACTATGGCGGTGCTTCAGGCGTACCAGACTGATCTGCTGAAAGACCTGGATAAGGCTTTCTGTAAAGTCCAGGTATGAGCCCGAACAACCAGGGGTCCTAGCCCATCTCGGTCTGGGGATCAGAGATGGGCTCAGAAGGCTAGTCTCGCGACTCATGCCCCTCCCCCGCCTGCGGGTAGGGCTAAAGAGAGGCATGGGTCAGAGAGAGGCAAAACCTGAGGGAAGTGTTCCGGATGAAGCGTCCTATATGACACTTTCGTCCGGACCAGAGTAAGACATCTACTCCTTTCCCTTAGGGGGGCATCTGCCCTCTTGATCCTCTCTAATTCCCCTGTAACCAATGGATGAGTATGATCCATTTCTAAAGGCTATCGGCTATCGCAGTGATTACATCACTCGCCGATACTAGATCCAGGCTAGTAGCGCTCCCTGTGGGTTGAGCTAGCATCGCTCCCCTCACCATAGAGGGTCACCTATGAGCATGCCGCTCCCTTCTGAGCGTCTAAGTCTCCACTCGCCAGAGCTCGTTGTTGGTCGAGCTAGCATTGCTCCCCTCAACTAGAGGGTCACCTATGAGCGTGCCGCTCCCTTCTGAGCGTTTGAGTTCTCCTCTTATTCTGAAGAATGTGTTCTCCGCTCCCCAGAGCTCTGCGATTGGTCGCTCTCCTGTTGGTCGAGCTAGCCTTGCTCCCCTCACCTTAGAGGGTCACCTATGAGCATGCCGCTCCCTTCTGAGCGTCTAAATTCCTTCTCATTCTGAGGAATGAGTTCTCCACCCTCCAGAGCTCGTTGTTGGTAGAGCTAGCATTGCTCCCCTCACCTAGAGGGTTATTATGAGCATGCCACTCCCTTCGGAGCGTCTGATTTCCCTCTCATTTCTGAGGAATGAGTTCTCCGCTCCCCAGAGCTCTGTGATAGGTCGCCGGTTGGTCGAGCTAGCACTGCTCCCCTCACTTAGAGGGTCACCTATGAGCATGCCGCTCCCTTCTGAGCGTCTAAAATTCCTCCCCTTCTAAGGAATGAGTTCTCCGCTCCATTAGAGCTCTGTGAGAGGTTGCTCTCCTGGTTGGTTGAGCTAGCATAGCTCCCCTCACCATAGAGGGTCACCTATGAGCATGCCGCTCCTTTCTGGGCATCTGAGCTCCCTTACTCGGAAGACTGAGTTCTCCGCTCTCCAGAGCTCCTCATCGGTAGAGCTAGCACTGCTCCCCTCACTGTAGAGGGTCATCTATGAGCATGCCGCTCCTTTCTGAGCGTCTGAGACTCTCACTCCAAGGGATGAGTAGTTCTCCGTTCCAAGTAGAACGTAATACCAATATATAAGTGCACACGCTAAACTCTGGGCACTTTTCTAAAATCCACTTAGTGGTAAGATCGCACATCAAGTGTTTTGCGTTCTTTCTAAAAATCCATGCTATGGTAAGTGCACACGCTAGACTTTGGGCACTTTTCTAAAATCCACCCAGTGGTAAGTTAGCACATCGAATGTTCTGCTTTCTTTCAAAAAATCCCGTAGGGTGGGGTTACGCGCGCAGCTTCGTGCCCTTATTTGAGTTGGTCAGGCCCCGGCTTGTGCCTTGGGCTCCACTCCTGAGTGTTTGAGTTCCCTCTCAAAATGAGTTCTCCGCTCTCCAGAGCTCGCTATTGGTAGAGCTGGCGTTGCTCCCCTCACTTAGAGGGTCACCTATGAGCATGCCGCTCCCTTCGGAGCGTCTGAGCTCATTCTGAGGAATGAGTTTTCCGCTCCTCAAAGCTCTGTGGTAGTTTGCTCGCCTTGCTGGTCGAGCTAGCATTGCTCCCCTCGCTATAGAGGATCACCTATGAGCATGCCGCTCCTGTTTGAGAATCGGAAGTTTCTCCACTTCCAGAGTTCGGTGTAGATCGCTCGCCTTGTGGGTCGAGCTACCATTGCTCCCCTCATCATAAAGGGTCATCTATGAGCATACAGCTCCCTTCTGAGCATCTAGTCCCCTGACATAGAACGTAAATAAAACAATATATATAAGTGCACACGCTAAAGCAATGGGCACTTTCTAAAATCCACTTAGTGGTAAGATCGCACATCAAATGTTCTGCGTTCTTTCTAAAATCCATGCTATGGTAAGTGCACACGCTAGACTTTGGGCACTTTTCTAAAATCCACCCAGTGGTAAGTTAGCACATCGAATGTTCTGCTTTCTTTCTAAAAGCCCTCAGGGGTAGGGTTACGCGCGCAGCTTCGTGCCCTTATTTGAGTTGGTCAAGCCCCGGTTTCTGCCTTGGGCCCCACTCCATGTAACCAAATATTTTGGTTTAAAAAGGGTAATGCTACCAAGGGGTCTGTTGAGACAGCTCCCTCAGCAAGCTCATTTAGAGCAAGCGGTAGTCCCTGGTGACCGGCCAGGACCTAGTGGCTACCACTAGGTACTTGGCCCTATCCCCTTAAAGGAATCTTTCTGTATAAGAATGATTCCAAACCTGTGAGCTCTACCTTGGGTCCGGTAATGCCGGCACCTAGCAGGTAAGTACTTCAGGTATGCAGCTCGGGTTTTTGGCCGAAGGGGATAATGTCACTGACAGCATCAACCGTCCACAGGGGCAACTCCCTGAGCCAAATGGTAGAGTTGACTTGTGCTCGCCTCCTGCGGGAATTTGGCTTGCATTCCCCTCAGCATGGCGGCGTGGGTATAACGTTCCCCATAGTGGCCCCTAGGGGACGCAGTTCGAAGTTCCCATGAAGGGGAACGTCTCAGGTTACGTATGTAACCATGGTTCCCCGAGTGGGGAACGAGACACTGCGTCCCCTAGGCTTTGGGCCATGCTTCGGACGCAAGCTTCAGACGAAGAAGCGGATGATGTATTCTCCCGGAAGTCCTTATATTGTGGTCGCGCCGGTAGTGACGTCATGGGCTGTCGCCGGCCAACGGATGGTGTTTTTACATATGTTTCTTCAGGCACGAGTCACGCTGGAGGCGTTCCCCATAGTGGCCCCTAGGGGACGCAGTGTCTCGTTCCCCACTCGGGGAACCATGGTTACATACGTAACCTGAGACGTTCTAGTACTGAGCCTTGTGGTACTCCATACTCAGAGGTGCAGATACATTTACATAAGAGCACCTGACCAATTAATACTAGCACTTACCTACTCTATTATATCCTATTATATTAGTTTTGGTCTAATTTAATTAAAAACACTTTGCTATGTGCACTGTGCTAGACTAACTGAGACTTATCACAGCACTTGTTTATGGTTGCTCTCTGCTTGGTCTGATTGCTTCGATTTTCTAAGTTGCTTTGGATAAATGTGTCTTCTAAATTTAAAATGTAAATGTATATAATAAACATAGAAAGGAAAACATAATTTGTGTAGTGCATAATTTGGCATACATTTCAACACATGTCTTACATTCACTAAACATTTCTTAATGTTAATCTACATCAGTAAGTCTAAACTGGTTTTATTGTTCTAGTTTCTCCAGACGCTGCAGGTGTGATGTGTGTTTCTGTTTCCTATAAAATGAAAGTCTTGTGTGACTCTCCTGTTCCTTTAAACATATTTCACTGATGATGATGAAGAGAATCTGTGAGAATGCACACCACTCCTCAACGAGACATGCTCGAAACTAACCAAATGATGGGCTGATGTAAGAGTCGGACTCGTGGTTCAGTTCTGACACACAAACTACACAAGTTGTTCTCTAAGGCAGCAGAAATAGCTAAAAATTTATAATTCTCTCTGAAATTAGTATATATATTTTTGTAAATCATTTTTTGTAGGCTTTTTGTACTACACTATTTGTAGACAAAGTTAACATTTACACTTTCTTGTTTTAATCTTTTCATAAGTGCAAAGGTATTGTGTTAATAGACAAATAGTATGATATTATATTTTGACAAATTGAAATGACTCTGTAACTTTTGTAAGTACTATGCCTCATATTTTATCCTATAAGATAAGAAATCAGGGAGTGAAGACCTCATTGAAATCTTCAGAAGCTTTTTTTCATGCTTCACATGATGCCAGTTGAACTGAACTTGTTTTAAATCTGAAAATGTCCATTTAAGTTTTATATGAGTCATGAGTGTTTTTACTTTTCCATTTCTTTCTCTATAGCTGAGCATGCCGACACCGGCCCAGCAGTGTTAAGTCATGTATGACACTCGAAGGCCACAGTTGTCACGGATGTACGGGGGAGCCAGGAACGAGGAGACGTAGAACTTCCTTCACATACACTTTATTGGAATACATAAAGATCGCTGGAGCACAGGTACACACATCTAGGGAATGACATTAATACTGGACAAAGACACTGGGAACACTGAGGACTTATAAAGGGAAGGAAATGAAGGAGCAAACAAGATAATTAATGACACAGGGCTGGGGACTAATCAACTAAAGACACAGGGCTGGGAACTGATAATTACAAAGGATGACAGGAACAGGAACTGACCAAATATGGGCACGAGAGGAGGGGAAACACAAGACACGGAGAGACAGAGTCTGACATTACCCCCCCCTTCCAATAGGCGCGTCCCGCGCCGTATGACATCGAAAGGGGAGGGGGGGTGGGCGCTCTGGAGGCCTCAAGGGACACGGAGACAGGACAGGACAGGAGGCCTCCAGGGCGGCGCCCGTTCCGGAAGCCATGGCGGAGCGGGGAGCTCGGGCGGCCATGGCGGGTCAGGGGACTCGGGGGGCCATGGCGGATCCGAGGACTCAGGAGGCCTTGGCGGGTCAGGGGACTCGGGAGGCCTTGGCGGGTCAGGGGACTCAGGAGGCCATGGTGGATCCGGGGACTCGGGAGGCCATGGCGGAGCGGGGAGCATGGGAGGCCATGGCGGGTAGTCCCCCCCCAAAATTATCTTGTGGAAATTCCCCAGCAGGTACTCCGGAAAGCCGGACGGAGCCGGCAGGGGCTCTGGAGAGCTGGACGGAGCCAGCCGGGGCTCTGGAGAGCTGGACGGGGCCAGCAGGGGCTCTGGAGAGCTGGACGGGGCCAGCAGGGGCTCTGGAGAGCTGGACGGGGCCAGCAGGGGCTCTGGAGAGCTGGACGGAACCAGCAGGGGCTCTGGAGAGCTGGACGGGACCAGCAGGGGCTCTGGAGAGCTGGACGGGACCAGCAGGGGCTCTGGAGAGCTGGACGGGACCAGCAGGGGCTCTGGAGAGCTGGACGGAGCCAGCAGGGGCTCTGGAGAGCTGGACGGAACCAGCAGGGGCTCTGGAGAGCTGGACGGAACCAGCAGGGGCTCTGGAGAGCTGGACGGGACCAGCAGGGGCTCTGGAGAGCTGGACGGGACCAGCAGGGGTTCCCGGAACGGAGCGGAATCCATGGGGTCCTGGAACAGAGCGGAATGCGTGGGCTCTCGGGCCGGAGCGGAGTGCGTGGGCTCCCGGGCCGGAGCGGAGTGCTTGGGCTCCCGGGCCGGAGCGGAGTGCGTGGGCTCCCGGGCCGGAGCGGAGTGCGTGGGCTCCCGGGCCGGAGCGGAGTGCGTGGGCTCCCGGGCCGGAGCGGAACCTGTTGGCTCACGTGGGCGCTCGGGTGCCGCTGACTCTCGTTGGCGCTTGGGTGCCGCTGACTCTCGTTGGCGCTCGGGTGCTGCTGACTCTCGTTGGCGCTCGGGTGCTGCTGACTCTCGTCGGCGCTCGGATGCTGCTGACTCTCGTTGGCGCTCTGAAGAGCTGGACGGAACCAGCGGAGGCATCGATGAGCTGGACGGAACCAGCGGAGGCATCGATGAGCACTTACGAGGAGCCGGCACTGGAGGGCGCTGGCGAGGAGTAGGCACTGGAGGGCACTGGCGAGGTGCAGGCACTGGAGGGCACTGGCGAGGTGCAGGCACTGGAGGGCACTGGCGAGGTGCAGGCACTGGAGGGCACTGGCGAGGTGCAGGCACTGGAGGGCGCTGTCTCGGAGCAGGCACTGGAGGGCGCAGTCTCGGAGCAGGCACTGGAGGGCGCAGTCTCGGAGCAGGCACTGGAGGGCGCAGTCTCGGAGCAGGCACTGGAGGGCGCAGTCTCGGAGCAGGCACTGGAGGGCGCAGTCTCGGAGCAGGCACTGGAGGGCGCAGTCTCGGAGCAGGCACTGGAGGGCGCTGGCGAGGTGCAGGCACTGGAGGGCGCTGTCTCGGAGCAGGCACTGGAGGGCGCAGTCTCGGAGCAGGCACTGGAGGGCGCAGTCTCGGAGCAGGCACTGGAGGGCGCAGTCTCGGAGCAGGCACTGGAGGGCGCTGGCGAGGTGCAGGCACTGGAGGGCGCTCGGGAAGCGCTGAGCTGGACCGAGCCAGCGGGGACGACGGCAAGCTGGGCGGGACCAGCGAAGATGAAGGTGAGCTGGATGGGACCAGCGGAGACAAAGATGAGCTGGATGGGACCAGCGGAGATGAAGCTGAGCTGGACAGAGCCAGCAGAGACACCAGCGGGCTTACGTGTGCCGCGAACGGTGACGGGCTCGTGCTAGCCGCGGATAGCGGCAGACTTCCCGCAAACGCCAGGCTCGGTGAGCTGCAGACGCCGGTGAACTTCATCGCTGTGAAGGAAGATGAGTTGTTGTGGTCCAGTATTCTGTCACGGATGTACGGGGGAGCCAGGAACGAGGAGACGTAGAACTTCCTTCACATACACTTTATTGGAATACATAAAGATCGCTGGAGCACAGGTACACACATCTAGGGAATGACATTAATACTGGACAAAGACACTGGGAACACTGAGGACTTATAAAGGGAAGGAAATGAAGGAGCAAACAAGATAATTAATGACACAGGGCTGGGGACTAATCAACTAAAGACACAGGGCTGGGAACTGATAATTACAAAGGATGACAGGAACAGGAACTGACCAAATATGGGCACGAGAGGAGGGGAAACACAAGACACGGAGAGACAGAGTCTGACAACAGTGAAGAAAGAAGAACGTTGTAGTTAACAATGATAAATACTGAACCACAATCATTTAACGACTTGAAATGGACAAGAAGAAGTATGTGTGTGTGTGTGTGTGTGTGCGTGCGTGTGTAAATTTTTGTGACAAATGAGGACATGAATATGTATAATGACACAGGTATGACAGGTATTACAAGGTGAAGGTGACTTTTCAGGACATTGCCCCATGTCCCCACTTTTCAAAATACTTATAAATCATACAGAGTGAGTTTTTGGGGGGGAAGTAGAAATGCACAGTCTCCTGTGAGGGCTACGTTTAGGTGTAGGGCAATAGCACATACAGTTTGTACAGTATAAAAACCAATAGCATTTCATTTTTCTTGTTTTAAGAATCACTTCATGGATGGTTTTACTTCTCTAGTCAATATACAGTATCTCACAGAAGTGAGTACACCCATCACATTTTTGCAAATCTTTTATTATATCTTTTCATGTGAAAACACTGAAGAAATCACACTTTGCTACAATGTAAAGTAGTGAGTGTACAGCTTGTGTAACAGTGTACATTTGCTGTCCCCTCAAAATAACTCAACACACAGCCAATAATGTCTAAACCACTGGCCACAAAGGTTAGTACACCTCTAAGTGAAAATGTCCAAATTGGGCTCAATTAGCCATTTTCTCTCCTTGGCGTGTTACATTTGGTGTTATCGCTCTCATTCTCTCATACTAGTCACTGGAAGTTCAACATGGCACCTCATGGCAAAGAGCTCTCTGAGGATCTGAAAAAAAAGAATTGTTGCTCTACATAAAAATGGGATAGTCTATAAGACGATTTCCAAGACCCTGAAACTGAGCCGCAGCACGGGGCCAAGACCATACAGCGGTTTAACAGGACCGGTTCCACTCAGAACAGGCCTCACCATGGTCGACCAAAGAAGCTGAGTGCACGTGTTCAGCATCATATCCAGAGGTTGTATGGAAAAAGACGTATGAGTGCTACCAGCATTGCTGTAGAGGTTGAAGGGGTGGGGGGTCAGCCTGTCAGTGCTCAGACCATACGCCGCACACTGCATCACATTGGTCTGCATGGCTGTCGTCCCAGAAGGAAGCCTCTTCTAAAGATGATGCACAAGAAAGCCCGCAAACAGTTTGCTGAAGACAAGCAGTCTAAGGACATGAATTACTGGAACTATGTCCTGTGGTCTGATGAGACCAAGATAAACTTATTTAGCTCAGATGGTGTCAAGCATGTGTGGCGGCAACCAAGTGAAGAGTACAAAGATAAGGGTGTCTTGCCTACAGTCAAGCTTGGTGGTGGGAGTGTCATGGTCTGGGGATGCATGAGTGCTGCTGGCACTGGGGAGCTACCGTTCATTTAGGGAACCATGAATGCCAACATGTACTGTGACATACTGAAGCAGAGCATGATCCCCTCCCTTTAGAGACTGGGCCGCAGGGCAGTATTACAATATGATAACGACCCCAAACACACCTCCAAGACGACCACTGCCTTGCTAAAGATGCTGAGGGTAAAGGTATTCTGTGGGGCATCCTCAAACGGAAGGTGGGGAAGTGCAAGCTCTCTAACATCCACCAGCTCTGTGATGTCATCATAGAGGAGTGGAAGAGGACTTCAGTGGCAACCTGTGAACTCCATGCCCAAGAGGGTTAAGCCAGTGCTGGAAAATAATGGTGGCCACACAAAATGTTGACATTTTGGGCCCAATCTGGACATTTTCACTTATAGGTGTACTCACTTTAGTGGCCAGCGGTTTAGACATTAATGGCTGCTTGGTGAGTTAATTTGAGGGGACAGCAAATTTACACTGTTATAAAAGCTGTACACTCACTACTTTACATTGTAATAAAACGTGTCATTTCTTCAGTGTTTTCACAAGAAAAGATCTAATAAAATATTTACAAAAATGTGAGGGGTGTACTCACTTCTGTGAGATACTGTATACAGATTTATGGGTGTTTGGATATTTGTCATGGAAACCAAGACAAAGAACATGATCTGCATGTCCCATGAATAAAATGCATTTTTACTTTCATTAATAATTTCTTAACATTAATCTACATTAGTAAATCTAAACCAGTTTTATTGTGTGTTGCTCAATACACCGCAGGTATGATAAGTGTTTCGGTTTCCTATAAAATGAAACTCTTTTGTTACACTCCTGTTCCTCTAAACATATTTGACTAATGACAATGAAGAGAATCTGTGAGATTTTATTGTTTACCAGCTGAATGTCTGATCTTTCTCCTCTCCTCAACGAGACACATGATCTGAACACGTTGTTAAAAACCAAGCAAAAAAAAGTGCTGCTGTAAGAGTCGAACTCTTGGTTCTGTTCTGACACACAAACTGCAGACTGATGGGCTGCTTCATAGGACAAGAACTTAAAGTTTAGAGTTTCACATTATACTGAAGTTTAAGTGCCTGATTAAAGGGCTGTAGTGATTACTCCAGAGTAATGCTGCAGTGACTGTTGAGAGAAAGTGCACAACTCTTTTAGATGAACTAGACAGAGAATCAAACCCAGTCACTGATGTGTTAGTGTTTTCCTCATAACTGATCAAACGTGATTCCTTCCATCATCATCATCTGTGAAATATGTTTAGAAGAATCAAGGCGTTGAAACACATCATACCTGCGTCTGCTTGACATACACACACATTCCTCTCCAACTCCAATTCCTCTAAATATATTTGACTGATGAAGATGAAGATGATGAAAACACTATCACAACCTGATGACATTTGGTTTGGTTTAGGGATTAAAGATTTATATATATATATATATATATTTCAAAAAAAGTTTTGCTCTGGCACTCTCTGATCATCTTCTTCCAGCCTACAGGCAGAAACGTAAACCGACTAAACTTTAGTAAGAACTGTAAAGAGATGGACTGTTGAAGCAGAGCAGGATTTACAGGCCTGCTTCGAACTCAGTACCGCCACTCTCTATACGCGGAGTATGCAGTTTACATAGGGCTCCAACTCCTAGGGGGGCACCATCCCAGTTGCTCATAAAAAATTTTTTTTCTATATTAGTATTACAAGTAACATACACATATACATTTTTAATAAACATCTAATCATTAACATATAATTATTAAAAAAATCATTTTATTGTGAACGCAGACGTAGTAGGCAGGAGGCCAATCACACGTGACGCAGCATTCCCGCATCCGTACCCATGAACGCTCACGCCTCATGTTTGCGGCTGAAAATTACCATTATTGATGGAGAGCTATGCCCGTGAAAAGACAGCCGCAGTCGGGCGCCGAAAAGAACATGAAAAAAGATGAAGCCTGTGCAGCATTTTTAGGTAGCCTACCTCACTTTTGGCTGTTGACGTTAATAACGTGCTTTAATGTCGGTAATAATTTAACCACCAACAACGCATATAATGTTCTCTCTGACTTTCCACGTTCCCTTACAAAAACAAGCCATGGTTTTACTACAAACAAAACCAAACATCACGGTTCTTGTAGCCAAGGATAGTAACCACACATTAACCATGGTTTTGTTACTTCAAATAATAGTTTACAAAGAAGCATTAAGATAATATTTTTTTTGGTTATAAATACAGACCTAAGCCAACAACAGCCTTTAAAATGACTTAAAATGCATTATATAAAAACAGTGAGGCAATAATGATTTGTTAACAATTATATGGTTTCATTGAAAAACACATAAATAAACAAAATAAACTATTTAGATATGATTTATATTACATATTGTTAAAAATGCCGGTGAAGTGAGTCATCACTTTTTTTTTGTGAGTCAAGTTATTGATATGAATAAAATAATATTTTTTATTTGTAATGTATAATAAAACTATATAAGTTACAAATTCAAAATATTAAATTATTGTATAATTATAATAGAACATATAATTATTCAGTTTACATCACTTTCTGATAAATATTATCAACTTTTATAAAGTGTTTATAAATTATTATTATTATTTTTTTAAGTAATTCAAACTATTTATAATAATAGCTCAGTCCAATTATCTCATATTACTTGTCCGAGATTTAATATGGGATGTGGGATATAATATTTGATAAATGAGGTTCCATGATTAAATATGAATAGGAGTAAGCCCATTTTATTCTCTCTCACAGACATTTACATTTAGTCATTTAGCAGACGCTTTTATCCAAAGCGACTTACAATTGGGGAGTACATAAAGCGATTAATCTTGAAGAGGCAAACATACAGAGGAAGTTCCAATAACACTAAGTCACAGGCATTGTTCAAATAAGTACAAGCTAGCAAGGGAAGGAGAGAAAGATGAAGAGAAAGATGAAGATTTTGAAAAAGTGAAATAATTATTATTATTTTATTTTTTTATGTAATCAAGTAGAGTTGAAAGAGATGAGTTTTCAATTGTTGCTTGAAAATTGACAGGGATCCAGCATTCCGGATGGGGATGGGAAGATCATTCCACCGGCCAGGAACGGTGAAAGAGAATGTTCTGGAGAGTGATTTTGAGCCTCTCTGTGATGGTACCACGAGGCGTCGCTTACTAGCAGATCTCAGACTTCTGGAGGGGATGTAAATTCGTAATAGTGAGTGGAAGTAGGTGGGTGCTGAGCCTGTGGTTGTTCTATATGCAAGCATCAGTGTCTTGAACTGGATGCGAGCTGCAACTGGTAGCCAGTGCAAGGAGACAAAGAGAGGAGTAACATGGGCTCTTTTGGGCTCGTTGAAGACCAGTCGTGCCGCTGCATTCTGAATCATTTGTAGAGGTTTTATTGTGTTTGATGGAAGTCCAGCTAGAAGAGCATTGCAGTAGTCCAGTCTAGAAATGACAAGGGCCTGGACAAGAAGTTGTGCAGCATGCTCTGTCAGAAAGGGCCTGATCTTTCTGATGTTGTGTAGTGCAAACCTGCAAGATCGAGCAGTCTTTGGAATGTGCTCTTTGAAGGTCAGCTGGTCATCGAAGATTACACCAAGATTTCTGACCGAAGCTGATGGGGTAATTGTTGATGAACCTAACTGAATCGTGAAATCATGCTGTAGAGTTGGAGTTGCAGGGAAGACAAGAAGCTCAGTCTTTGCCAGGTTGAGCTGTAGATGGTTTTCTTTCATCCAAGCCGAGATGTCCGCCAGGCAGCCTGAGATCCGTGCAGCTACCGTTGGATCATCTGGTCGAAATGAGAGATAGAGCTGTGTGTCATCAGCATAGAAATGGTAGGAGAAGCCATGTGCCTGTATGATGGGAGCCAGTGATGTAGTGTATGTGGAGAAGAGGAGGGGTCCAAGAACCGATCCCTGGGGAACCCCAGTGACCAATTTATGTGCTTTGGATACCTCCCCTCCCCAGGCCACCCTGAAAGACTGACCAGTGAGATAGGATTCAAACCAGCGAAGTGGAATCCCAGTGATATCCAGTGATGAGAGGGTGGACAGGAGGATCTGGTGATTGACAGTGTCAAAAGCGGCAGACAGATCCAGCAAAATGAGGACTGATGACTTGGAATTGGCTTTTGCAATTCGCAGGTCTTCAGTGACTGAGAGTAGCGCAGTCTCAGTTGAATGGCCACTCCTGAAACCTGACTGTTTAGTGTCCAGTTTGTTGTTCTGTGAAAGAAACAATGAGACCTGGTTAAAGACAACTCGTTCGAGTGTTTTGGCAATGAATGGAAGGAGAGAGACAGGTCTGTAGTTTTCTAAAAGAGAAGTGAAAAAAAAAAAAAAAAAAACTTTCACTTTTTCAAAATCTTCATCTTTCTCTCCTTCCCTTGCTAGCTTGTACTTATTTGAACAATGCCTGAGACTTGGTGTTATTGGCACTTCCTCTGTATGTTTGCCTCTTCAAGATTAATCGCTTTATGTACTCCCCAATTGTAAGTCGCTTTGGATAAAAGCGTCTCCTAAATGACTAAATGTAAATGTAAATGTAAGTGTTTAATGCAGGTTTTTTGAGCAGTGGGGTTACCCGAGCCTGCTTGAATGCAGTGGGGAAGATGCCTGTGAGGAGAGATGTGTTGATAATATGTGTGAGTGCTGGTAGGAGTGCGGGAGAGATTGCTTGGAGAAGGTGTGAGGGGATAGGGTCTAGAGGACATGTTGTAGGATGGCTGGAGAGGAGAAGTTTGGATACTTCCGCCTCAGTGAGGGGACAGAAGGAGAATATGGGAGTTTGAGCAGTGCATCTAGTTGGTTTGGGGTCCTGTGTGAGTGGAGGTGAAAACTGACTGCTGATTGTTTTAGTTTTGTTTGTAAAAAAAGTTGCAAAGTTATCCGCTGTTATAGACGTGGTGGGAGGTGGTGAAGGGGGACAGAGGAGAGAATTAAATGTTCTAAAGAGATTACGCATATCTGGAGCATTGTTGATCTTGTTATGGAAATGTGACGATTTGGCAGTGTGGACTTCAGCGGAGAAAGATGAAAGAAACGATTGATACATACTCAGGTCCGACGGCTCGTTTGATTTTCGCCATTTTCTCTCTGCCGCTCGGAGTCTGGTCCGATGTTCACGAAGAACATCAGATAACCAGGGGTTAGAAGGGGCAGTCCGTGCTGGCCTGGAGGAGAGAGGACAAATGTCATCTAGACAAGTGGTTAAAGTAGAGCATAAAGTATCAGTAGCAGCATTCACATCCAGAGATGAGAAATGGGTAGGTGAGGGAAGAGAGGAGGATACTACAGAGGAAAGATGTGAGGGAGAAAGGGAGCGTAGGTTTCATCTAAAAGTAACCGGTAAGGGGGTTGGTGGCACCCTGGTAGCAAAGTGTAATGTGAATTTAATGAAGAAATGGTCAGAGATATGTAGTGGTTGTACCAGAATGTTATCTGCAGTACAATCGCGTGTGTAAATTAAATCAAGTTGGTTGCCTGATTTGTGAGTGCTAGTAGTGGTAAGGCGTTTGAGATCAAATGAAGCTAGGAGCGAATGAAAGTCTGTAGCATAAGGCTTTTCTAGATGAATGTTGAAATCGCCAAAAACTAAGAGTGGGGTTCCATCCTCCATGAAAGAGGACAGCAACCCATCCAGCTCCTCTAGGAAGTGGGCTAGAATTTGGCCAGGGGGACGGTAGATTACCACAATCTGGAGTTTTATAGGAGCCATGACAGTAATCGCATGAGATTCAAATGAGTTGTAATTGCATAGGGGCGAGTGGGTTGAGTATTTCCAATTATTTGAAATGAGCAGACCAGTGCCCCCACCCCGGCCAACCTGACGTGGGGTGTGAGAGAAAGAGAAATTGTTAGAGAGGGCAGCTGGAGTTGCTGAATCTTCTGGACGAATCCAGGTCTCAGTCAAGCCTAAGATGCTGAGAGTGGATTGTAAAGAAAAAGTGGAAATGAAGTCTGCTTTGTTGACAGCCGACTGACAATTCCAGAGAGCCATAGAGAAAGAAAGAGGTGTAGTAGAAGATGTAGAGATGGGGTGCAGGTTAGCAAGATTACGTTGCCGTCTGCGTGTGATGTTAGAGCGTGGTCGAGAGACAACCGGAATGGTTTTGAAACACATAATAGAGGTGGAAGGATAGAGGATAGCAAAGGAGAGTGTGTGAGGGAAGGGGGAAAAAAATTATACCTAAATGCGTTGCCGGTGTCGTTGCTCGGGTAAAGTCGCGCAGGAAAAAGTCGCTTGTCTTTACACTCGTCTGTCTTCACGCGAGGATGCTGAACGCTTCCGCAGACGCTTCCGCGTCAGCCTTGGACATCAAATAAATACACAGTATAATTAAGAGAATAGAGTGAAAACAGCAGTGAACGGCTTCTGATTAGCCCAGCCAATAAGCCTAACAGAGTGCTAATGGCTCGCGACGAAACTAACACCTTGCCCAAGGAGCAATGGAATCGCAAATGATTTATAATTACCAGAAAGTGCAATCACAACTATCAACCAATGAAAATGCAGACTACAAATAGGTAGGAAACGAAATATTCCTTCCTAGTAGCAAGGAAATTATTTCAACAACAGATCTATGAACAAGTATAAAAGGGACTCACAATCTGACGTCCGTTTCTTCTGGTGACTAATCGGCTTCTCCCGAATATATAATATAGACAGTCTGTCTATATTATATTTTACTATAGTAATATGTAAAGATTTGAAGTAAAGAACTGCATTAAAGTGTAACCCTGTTCTTGAGAAGATTAAAAGATATAAAACATGGTTAATGAGAGATTTATCCTTATTTGTGTCACAAGCCGGTGAGAGAAACCACCGTTAAACAGAGTCTGGGTCCAAATGCAGGGGAAAAGGCTTTAATAAATAACAAAAAGGCCAACACGGCCAAAAAAATTAAACAGGTAGGAGACTGGGATACATAAAACAACAATAGTGCATGTATCCCCAGCGTACTAACCACAGTGACAAACTGTGTCCATGACTTACTGAGGAATATTTATTTTGCGTTTCTTATTTTGGCTGTGAGGTTCGATGGATTCTGATACGTTTAAAGATTCTAACCATGTAGATGAGTGACGTTTTTCACTTCTCCATGTTACATACTACTTCCCTGCACTCCCTGTCTAGTTTGGCTAGTGTTTGACTAGTGCGTTTTTGTTTTAAAACGTGAAACCTGTTTTAGAATGAAAACTATCCTCATCTACACTGGTGTTTTAACGATCTCCGTCTACACTAGAGGCTGATATATTTTTGGGAATCCCGCACGATGTTAAACAAAACCACTACGAATCATATTATTGGGACGGGACGGGAAATTTGTCCGCTGGAGTGGGCGGGACTGGGAATAGTAATGATACCCAACTTAACTATACTTTTAAGTATACCAGTAGTAAACTTTGAGTAGTTTACATCAAAGCTTTTAGCTTGTACTGCAACTATACTAAAAGTGAACTTATAGATATACAGATAGTTTACTAATTAAATATTTGTAGGAGCATTTTTAGTACACTTTGAAGTATAGTCTACGAGTTTAGTAGTTTTATACTGCAAGTATACTGAATTTTACATCATACTTTAAGTATACTAATATGTCCCTATTTAATTATTAATGTGTATATATTGTTGAATGAATATCTGAACATACAAAACATCAAAAATAAGAACAGAGAATCTGCTTGTAAACAAAAAAAAATTCTAGCTTTTTTTAAACACTTGAATGTGGGTAAGTTTCATAAATAATAAATAAAGAAATAAAAAAAAAATGAATATAAAGCTGATATGAATTGATTCAGAATGACAATAAAATGTAGCTGGAGTCGATCAACACTACAAAGCTTGATCGTCATTATTACCTCGTTATTTTATTAATAACATTACTCAGTTATGATGCTGTTTTATGTCTGATGATCGTGTTAGATTACACGTGGAAGCACCTTTTGTTTCGGTTTCTGCTTCACTTGTGTTTTGTGTTAAGTCTGTACAGAAGATGTGTTCTAGCGCCTCCTACCGTATAACAATGAAAACACAGATTCTAGGAGCATTTACATTTATGCATTTAGCAGACGCTTTTATCCAAAGCGACTTACAGTACATTCAGGTTATACATATGTTTTTAAGAGCACATATATTTTACTAAGTATAAGTCAAGTATATTTCTGAGAAGTACATAAAAGTAGACTAAAAGTATACTTTCCTATTTTTATATACTAATAGCACACTTGAACAAACTTATTTTTCATAAGGGAAGTCAAGTCACCATTATTTATAATTAGCACTTTTTACAATGCAGATTGTGTCAACGCAGCTTTAGAGGGAAATATTGTGTCTAAATAGTGTTCTGTTCTCATCTGGCCAGATGAAGACCAGCAGTTTAATTCTAGGCTGCAATAAGTTGTTATTTGTGCAGAAGCCACGAGTCTGATCATGTTCTACACTCTTTAAAATCAAGGTGCTTCAAAAGGTTCTTCAAGCGATGCCACAGAAGAACCATTTTTGGTTCCACAAAGAACCGTTCAGTCAACGGTTCATTAAAGAACCATCTCTTCCTTACCTTTTTATAACCTGAAGAACCTTTCGCCACAAAGAAGCTTTTGTGACACAGAAAGCTTCTTCAGATGTTAAAGGTTCTTTATGGAACCATTTAGACCAAAAGGTTCTTCTATGGCATCGTGAAGCACCTTTATTTTTAAGAGTATAGTTCAAAACTGAGGATGATAAATATAGAACAATTCATGGTTATACATTAAAACAGCAACACCATGGAAAAGTAACATTTGGTAACCAGGTAATCTGGAAACCAATTTCTCACTAAAATCTGGAGAAAAACATCAAAGATTGACATAGTCTTTGCATTATTGTCAATGAAATGCTTAGAAGAATCAGTGTCACTTTATAGGAAATATGGCCTCTTTTTAGACTCTATAGCAACACATACAACACTGTGAAGTTAATTTACTTTGAGGAATGTTGAGAAAATTAACTCATTTATGAAACAAATTTCACACAAAAAAGATATGAAAATATATATAGTAGTCCTCTACTTCCAATAGCCATTGAAACCCTAAAGTCAAACTGATTCTTCTGTATTTGACTGACAGTGATGGACAGAATCTGTGAAGGGTTGGGCTTATTGTTCAGAAACGAACACACAATCACACTGGAATCACTTTTCATTCTGGGAATGTTGTTCATACAAGATTAGTGTTCAAAAATTGTATGACTTCAGGCATTGTAATGTACAGGTTTAGTTAGTAAGTGAGATATGTTTAGGAGAATCAGGGCGTCACTTTATAGGAAACAGAAACACATCATACCAGCGACCGCTTGACAAACACACATATTTACACTGCTGTGATGGATTCGCTGCAATAATACTGAACTCCTGTATTCTGTGATCAGCTGTCAAACTCTGATTCTTCTCAACATATTTGGCTGATGATGAAGATGATATAATCTGCTGACATAAGAGACTAGTTCAGCAATTAAAAACCCTTTAATCCTTAGAAATGTGTAAACATTAACCTTGACTAATAATATAATAGTCTGGAAAAGTTTATTGAACCACGAGATTAAATATAAAAACATTCTTTAAAAAAAGTTTTGTACACTGTAAACACTCCTCTAAAATGTTGGTGTCGTACAGTATACGCATATTTATTAGAATACAAGATAGCATTAAAAAAATATATGGATGGAGATAGATAGATAGATAGATAGATAGATAGATAGATAGATAGATAGATAGATAGATAGATAGATAGATAGATAATAAGAAAACAAGTATATAGAATAGTAAAAGAATCTGGAACGCTAGTGTTAGATGTGATTGCTGTCATCTTTCTAAAAAATTCTAAAATACGTGTTTGTATTACAGTAAAAATGGATGCTACATATATCTTTTGAATGTAATTCACAAAAAAATTGATTTGAATTGATTGAACTAAATAGCAAGTACTTTGAGTGTCTTGCTCATCATATTTATTTCCATATAAAAGCATTAGCCCGCCCTCATCACAGAACAGAAGATCCAGGGGGTGGAGACTGGTAGGTTTAGGTATGTGTAAGGTGGGAGGAGTTGGATCTGGATTAAAGTTAAAAGAGAGTGATTCCAAGGAAATCATCCATAATCGCTCTCGTGGTACTTTGATCTCAAACGCCGATCGTTCTGCACAGCGCCGCTTCAAGCCCAACACAAGTTTGTAGCCAAGGCACAGAAGCCAAGACTGATGCAGACAGAGGGTTGTGTTTAGAGTTTGAACTCATTTTTTCACACCCATTAAACAACTTAAAATAGTTTTAAGTCCGATTTAAGAGAAGAACACCCTCGACTCGGAAAGCTCAGTTAATTAACTAGATCGATTGTCGTCGGAAACTTTTCTCCAGAATGAGTCAGCTGACAGAAAGGGAGCAAGGGGGGAATACAGATGAAGGAAAGTCTGGTTTGGGGGAAGATCGTTTTGTTGACATCGTTGATGATCCAGCTTTGAAGATGCAATCCTGCAGCAGTCCGGTTCTTCCGAGGACGGAACCATGCAAGCCAGATCCCACAAAAAGCAACCCGCCAAATCTTTCTGAAGCAGAAAAGTACATCTTACAAACACTGGAAGAGAAGATGGATCGAAATATTGAAATCCTACTCAAACAAATCAGAGAAAGCATGCAAGGGCTCTCTGAAAATATGCAAAAGGTAAAGAAAGACTTTGATAATATTAAGGAAGTAAATGAAGAACAGCAGAAAAGAATCTTGGAGCTGGAAGAAAAACTTAATGAAGTAAATGCAAATCAACAGAAAAGAATCTCAGAGTTGGAAGAAAAACTAAAAGAAGGCGAACGTAATCTATGGCTTTATGGGCTACCAGAACAAGAAGCAGAGAATCTGAAAGCGCGTGTGATTGCTATCTGCAGCAATGTGGTACCGTGGGCTGCACATGAGTTTCAAGTTCACATCGACATCGTTCAACGCATCGGGAAGAGAAGCGAAGTGAAACCTCGACCGGTCATCATCAGGTTTATAGCAAGATCAACCCTGGAGCTTCTGTTGGAAACTTATAAGAGATCGGAACATCATCTTTGCTGGAAATTATGGTTTGGAAAGGAACTGACAGCGAAACAAAAAGACATGCGCAAGAAACTTTGGCCCATCATTGAAGCTGCGCGCAAAGAAGGGAAAAGGGCGTTTTTCGCTGGTGCCACACCTATAGTCGACGGCAAAGAAATCCGTCAATAGACTCGAATTGATGCTGATGTCTCAAGTTTATTGAGATAAAAAAGAGACAAAAGGATATCCTTTCAAATCAAAGGTCAAATGTTAATAATAAGTGGATCAAAAACTTAATAGGCTACTACTTGTGTTGATTTGGATAGTATTTTATTTGTTTAGGTTTATGATTGTTTTTTTACACCCAGTTGAAGAATGTTATGTAATGTCATGACACTAGCTTAAACAGGTTAATACCATAAATGTTATTCTTGGGTAGGTAAAAAGCGCTTGTTTTAAGTATGTTTCAAGCAGATGTCTTAATTCGTGGGTGTTCGCGACTTGTTGGGGACAATTTTATTTGTATGTTTTCTTGAAAGATCTCAGGCTGATTTGTTTTAAACTCATGCAGTACTGTCTGATTTAGCTTTTTTCATCAATCAATGGGGTAGTGATAAATCAAATGACTGGCATATGGGAGTAATAATTCAGCAGATATTGCATTTTTAAAAGGAAACTATAAAATTAACATTTAAAAAAAATATTAATAATAATAATAATAGCCTAATAACGCTCAATCTTCTGGAAGTGGTTGATTTTGGATCTAAAAGAAGAAAATAATGTTTTATACTCATTTCATTTATTTATTAATTGATTAGTCATTTATATTATATTATTGTTCCATGATCATGTGTTTTAAGAGCTGTTTGTCTTCATGAATAAGAGATAATTTTATAAGGTTTATATGCTTTAAAAAACAAGTGGTCTTTTACTTAATAAACCACTTTTTAAAATAAAACAATTAAAACAGCAAATGTTTTTGGTTACAATACTAAAGAGTCTATAGACAGAAAAAGCATCACGTCACAGGTGACGTCACAAGGCTCCAGCTTACGGATTTCAAGGATTGTTTAATAAATAAAATACAAAATATGTATTTGTCATCTGACTAATCTGAAAGATTTGTGGGGAACTGCATCACTAGGGCTTCTTACTGTATTATCAACATAAAAAGGCACAAATGTAACATTTTATTGACAAATCAATAGACAAGAGTAATAAATACAGTGAGTGGATGAAGAAATAAAGTGCATATGATGCAAGTGATTAACCTGGATGTTGCTTTGGTACAGTTTTTCTTTACAAACAGATGCGCTATTGTTGCTCTGAAACTAATAAGGTGAAGAACCTTATTCCACTTAAAGAAATATATATTATTTTATTAATAACTGACATCAGCTTTTCAGCATTTAATGCATATTAGAAAGTCATACACTGACGACATACACTCTCCTGAATGAGGTTTGGGTTGGTGATATGTAAGTTCCTCGGTCGGTCTGAACACAACACTACACATGACACGCTTGTGAAACTCTTACGTGACACTAAACATCTTCTAAACATATTTGAGTAATGAAAGTCACCCAGTGTTTGATACACCGATGAATCAGTGTTTTCCTCATAAGTAACTGATCAAACCTGATGGCCAGCTTGAGAAAAACAAGACGTCTTGCAGCAAGAAATGCAGATTTGTTATTGTAAAATGACACTCATTTGCTATGACACCTGGAGACGACACGTCATAACGGGTTAGACAGGTCTCGACATTAACACACTGTCAAGTGGATTTGTTGATGACGAAACTGACAGGGAATTTTATTTGCTGGACAATTTTATTAACTGGACAAATAGCCTGATTAAAACATCAATGACAAAAAATATTGTGATTTATTACATTCTGTGTAAATGGTGACTGATAATCAATGTATTGATAATAACAAGGTGGTGCCAGTTGATTGAAGAGCTGATAAAACACTGAGTTTTGTGTCAGAAGTATTTACGGTCACACTTTATTTTAACGTCCAATTCTCGCCATTTACAAACCATTAACTACGACTTTTGCTTCAATATAACTCTTAATTTGCTGCTTAGTTAGTAAGGTAGTTACATTTAGGTATTGGGTAGGATTAGGGATGCAGAATATGGTCATGCAGAATATGTGCTTTATAATAAACAGCTAATATATGTGACCTTGGACCACAAAACCAGTCATAATGGTCTTTTTTTGTTGTTGTTGTAAATTTTGTTTTATGCATCATCTGAAACCTGAATATATAATATTTCCATTGATGTATGGTTTGGACAATATTTGAAAATCTGGAATCTGAGGGGGCAAAAAAATCTAAATATTGAGAAAATCATCTTTAAAGTTGTTTAAATGAAGTTTTCAGCAATGCATATTACTAATCGTAAATTAAGTTTTGATATATTTATGGTAGAACATTTACAAAATATCTTCATGAAACACGATCTTTAATTTATATCCTACTGATTTTTGGCATAAAAGAAAAATAATAATTTTGACCCATACAAATTTGATACAAATATATCTGTGCTGCTTATGACTGCCTTTGTGCTCCAGGCTCACAGATGTTAATAATAGGCTAGACTAGTTAATAGTGAGAATTAGTCTCTATACTAAAGTGTTACCAAAATTATACCAAAATCCCAAGGCGTAATGTCGCAATGTTGCGCAGTAAGTGCAGTGTTGAATTCCTCTTTCTGACTCCTACATACATCATCGGTTGAGTTGAGTTTCATTATTTCCCAGATTCCCCAGATAAGATCAACACTGCCCTCTTATGGCAAACCTGACACAAATCAATCAGAAACACAGCGCTTGAATATCACGAGGAATCAAGTTTTCCTTGAAAGTAGACATCTTCACATTTGCCCTTAAGCACCATCACATAAATGAACTCTGTATTTATTTACTCTGTTATTTATGCACATCATAAGAGTCATTTTCCTCAGGGCTGCGTCCTCTCCCCACTGCTCTTCCCCCTCTACACCAGGGGTGTCAAACTCATTTTAGGTTGAGGGCCAGATCGAAGAAAATTTTCCCTTTGTGCAGGCCGAATTACCTTTCGTTAAACCATAGTTTGCTCAGAATTACAAATAATATTAACCATACATACTACAATATAATTTACACAAAAATCTAGGAAAACTAAAAAATTATGCTATGTTATTTTAGGGGTGTGCAATATTGACACAATGTCATTATATATATATATATTAATAATGACCATATTTTGCAGTGTGTTTTTGAGATGGTTTGTTTAAGGCTGTCATGGATAGATAAATAAATATGACACTAAAGCCGCCAGTAGGTGGCAGCAAGTCTCTGTCTTAATGAGTGATCCATTGATTCATTTAAAACCTTTGATTCGTTTAGAAACGAAGCTAGTGAGAGTGTCTAATGGCCACTGAATCATTGACTCAAATGATTTGATCAAAAAGACAGATTCGTTCAGTAACAAAATACACACTGCTGCTCGGAGACTAAAAATACTCCGGCTTTGTTAAATATTTTAATTGCAGAGAGAGAGAAAAACAGACAGAATTGTGACTAAAGGGGGAAAGGGAAGTGGTGTGTGGCCAAGTATGGTGACCCATACTTGGAATTTGTGCTCTGCATTTAACCCATCACACACAGTAGTGAACATACACCTGGAGCAGTAGGCAGCCAATGCTGCGGCGCCCGGGGAGCAGCTGGGGGTTGGTGCCTTGCTCAAGGGTCTCACCTCAGTCGTGGTATTGAGGGTTGAGAGAGTGCTGGTTATTCACTCCCCCCACCTACAATCCCTGCCGGACCTGAGACTCGAACCCATGACCTGCGGGTTACAAGTCCGACTCTCTATCCATCAGGCCATGACTGCCCCTGTAAAATGTAACACGCTTAATACTAGCATCTTGTTTAACGAGCTGTTGTATAAAATCAATTAATTTGCGATCGCGCTGACATTCAGGAAAGCAACACTCTTTTTATAGTTAATATTAACCATCATAAATATTTAAAGACTCTTACAAGGCAATTTTGCCTCCATATATTGAATTATATTATTACTGTATTCTGATTGCCTTTGTCCGGCACTGAAAAACTTGCGAAGTTACAAAATGTCAGCTCACACACCATTAAGAAACATACGTTGTGAGGACATATGTTCTTTTGCCTTTAAAAAATTGCATAGTTTTTGTGCAAAACTTATCAAGCGAGCACCACTGATGGAAATGGTCGAGTGCACACGGAAATACACGATATTCTCCATTCATTTAAACTAATTAAAACAATTGGTGCAGCTTTCAGACACGACTTTATTTTAATAGTTAATTTGAGGCGGTTTCTATGGCCTTATTTTAATGACAAATGTTCAGAGCGCATTATTATAATGGATCAAAATGTGTCTGTCTCACATGTGTCCCGCAAAATCACATCTATGTCCCGCAACATCTATTGCCAGGTGGTCACCCTAGTTACAACGCAGCTATCATCATATTATCATCATGCTGCTCGAGATTCTGGCGTCGCCTTTTAAAACGTGCGTGTGTAGGTGTACCGACACCTACACACGCAAACTACCATTCAAACTACCATTCAAATGTATTGAGATGCACCTGAATATACCTCTAGTGGTTCTCAAACCTGTTCTGGGGACCCCTCACCACAGAATATTTTGCGTCTAACACACCTGATTCAACCCATCAGCTCATTAGTAGAGACTGCAAGAGTTAAATTGGGTCTGTCTGATGAGGGAATCATACAAAACATACAGTGATGAGGGGTCCCCAGGACAGCTTTGAGCACTACTGCTCTATTACTGTTGTTTCTCCTGAATAGTGCTTAAACAACACTCTAAAAATCCACGTCAAAGTCCTGAAATAAAATACAAGCAATCTCAATCAAACATGGAAAATATTTTGTTGTTGTTGTAAAAACAGTACAAAAGTACATGTTCAACAATAGGAGCATGATTCTCTTATCTTAAGAACTTCCCTCTGATTCTTAAATTGACCACAAACAAAGGTTAGTTTTCTTTCTTTTGAAGACAAATTAATTCCCAAATTCATCAGCATTGCAAATACGGAAAAGAATTAGAATAGTTTGCACCAAAATGATTAATTAATGTGGCCAAGTTGAACAACTTCTTTGTAATTTCTTCTTCCAAATCCTCCTTTTCCTTCTTATCGTTCAGCCGTGTCCACAGTGCGTTTGATTTGCTGAGCTGCGCCATCTGATTTCTAGACTTCACTTCTGCCTCTTCAGTACAGAGGTCAACATCCTTTTCCAGATATGAACAAACATCAACCAATATTTTTTAGTTTTTTCTTTAGTTGCTGAATGTCTTCCTCTTTTGACATTGCAGTGCATTGGCGTTTCTCTTTCTCTCTTCATCCAGGTGGAGTCTTTATCTTGATCTTGCAGATTTAGATTCAGTAACTCTTATGATAAAAGCACATTCAAAACACCACCTGATACCATGACATAATATCATGTGTTCAACTACTGTGTCTTCCTTCACGTTGCATGATTCCACTTCCTTGTTTACAGACAAACCCCTTTCGACCGTTGCCTGTCCATGAGACAAAAGGACTTTTTAGCTGAAGCTCCAAAGCTCATTGTAAGATCCACAGATGACACCATTTAAAAATTTGTCAAGCCGTTGATTCATGGGACAGAAAGCCAACTCGTCTTTGGCTTTTAAGATGAAGTAGACTGCCAAACTGCTGGGTTATTGTATCACCTGTACCAAGAAATATAAATATAAGGAAAAAAATAGTTACAAAGTTAATATAAACCTCATTATACTCTGTATAATTGTGTATGTGACAAATAAAGCTCATCTGAGCTTTATTATAGGCGTAAGAGCCTATAATAAATTGTGTCGATTGTATTTTTCTGCTCAGGTGTGCATCGTTAATGATCCTTGTTTGGTCTGAGTACTTAAGTTCACTTTTAGTTCGTTTGCTCTTACGCCTACTTATCTTAAATGTTGTTGTGCTACATTGAGTTTGGAAGTACCCTTGTTGGATATATATGACCTATCATCTTCGTGTGATCTTTAACACAGCGTAGCTGGCTGTGTAAGTAGCTCATTTAGGTTCAAACATGTGAGGGATTGATTTTAAACTCTTGGGATCTGTCATTGAATGCTTATCTGTGACGTCTGAATTGCTGCTTGTGCAAAACCTGGGTTGGGATGATTTTGAATTACAAGTACGACACATTTCTAGAACTTATTTGAACATTTAGGGAGGAGGTTTTTAAATTTCTCTTTACAATATGGTGAGTATTGTTGAAGCATAACTAATTTAAGGCTTCTTGTGGCCCAGATAATATACATGACCCTGGAGTACAAACGCAGTCATAAGCAGCGCGGGTATATTTGTAGCAATAGCCAGCAATACATTGTATTGGTTAAAATTTATACATTTTCATTTTATAAAAAAAATCATGTTCCATGAAGATATTTAGCAAATTCCCCAAAAGTTTTGTAACAAAGTTTTGTCAATATATCAGAACTTAATTTTTGATTAGTAATATGCATTGCTAAGAACTTAATTTGAACAACTTTAAAAGTGATTTTCGCAATACTGTTTTTTTTCACCTTCAAACTTCAGATTTTCACATAGTTGTATCTCAGCCAAATATTGTCCTATCAGATAATGTATCAAACGAATTTTTGAAAAATGTACACATATGACTGGTTTTGTGGTCTAGGGTAACATATTTATGGATCATTATTAGCTAAAATGTGGCATTTGGGCCACGCGAGCAATGTGGGGAAGACCCGGGTTTGAATAAAAACCTGGTTTATTTTATTTATTTATTTTCATAGCTGGCATGCGGACTACCTATGGCTTGCTTGTGGCCCAAATTTAGCAAACATGATCCAAATGCTATTACTTCACGCAGTACTTGGACCCGATCTGGGCCTCAGGAAATTTGCTATCTGGGATGCTCTAAATCTCCCTAAACCAGACATTCCTTATCAGTCTTGATAAGCCCGTTCTATTAAAAATGCATCTAAATGATACACCAAATGCGACAAACAGAAAATTGTGCTATATACAGAAAGTAACTTTGGCGTGCATATGATACGCATATGTTTGATGTGCATATAATACGCAGTTTTCACATACACATGATGCGTATGTGTTTGACGTGCATATCATTCGCAGTTTTTGCATGCATATGATATGCATTTAACCCACGATCCTAATCCTACCCACTTCGTATCATATGCACGCCAAAGTCATTTATTTGGCGTATAAATACTATGCCAAAACCAAACATAAACTCATGCTACTGATACACACTTTCATGAGATCGGGTTGTAATATAGCAAGATTCACAAGTTAACGTGCATGAAACTAATAATTCATCACATCAGTTCCTTAATGTAGAAACAAACTCCCAACCAACAACTCTGCACAAAAAAAATAATAACCCTTTGCACTTTTCATATGCATTGTGTCGCTTCTGTGTGTGTTATTCTCATTTGAAAGGGGCAAAGACGGCAGCTTTATAATCATATTCTTCAGGCGTCTCGCTCACTTTACTCAACTACATTTGCTTTGTCTTTCTGACCAAGAATCTTGCACAAGACTGAGGTACACTAGTGTGCTACAGAGTTGGCGAAAGTGACTTGTAAGAGTAATGCATTACAATATTGTGTTAAAAAAGTAACTGATTGCATTAATTAGTTACTCTTTATGGAAAGTAATGCGATATGATAGGCTACTATTGCATTACTTTTTGTCACCTCAGCTGGGCTTGCTTATTTATATTTAATAAGAAAAATAAACCATGAAAAGGTGATATTTTGGGGGACTATAAAGGCTCTTTCACACCTAAAGTGAGATGAATAGTCCTCCGGCTGAAGGAAGAGTCTCTGTCTGATTGCTCTCAGCTTTGGATGAATATAATTCGAGGTGATTCTGACTGTTTCTGTCATTTGATAAGTAGAGCAATATCACCATCTGCTGTTTAGAAGCACGAAGAGCATCTGAAGCTCATGTGGTGAAATCAGGGAATCTTTCAGTCTCTTCTGTTACAGAAGGACATCAGACCGTTTTAACAATCGGCACTAACATCTAAACCTTGACGACTTTTAGACACAAAACTCACAACCCACTGATCAAAGTGTACTTTTTTGTTTCTTCACTTTTTATAAACATACACCTAAGAACCTAACATCACACAGCAAAATATCCAGTGTTGATTAGAGTTGATTTTATGGTGTTAATTTATCAGAGTTAAAAAGTGTTGATTCTGGTGTTGATTTGAATGGCATTAACACTTGCAGTGTAAATCAGTGGTCGGAGTCAGTGTAATTACAGCGAGTTGACATTATTGACACTGGTGATGAGTTGATCCAATTTACGGTCCTTGTACATTATTTCCTTTTTGATTAATGGCGGACGACCACGAGGAGAGGACAGTGTCCAAACAGGTATAATATTTTATAACCACTTAAATTGACTAACTTTCATGTTCAGTTCACGTTTCTCACCATTCAGTCTAATATGAGGATGTTTCTCAACATTGCCAATTAGCAAAAAGTGCTAATATTATTTATTTTCAGATAACGCGACAGACCACCGAGAGGATTCTCGAGGCCATTTAGCTGCACCACTAACGTTAGCTAGGAAATTGAGGTAAGCAAATTTCTTTCTTATCATTTTTAAACGTAAGTTGTATTATATTTAAGGATCTAGGGTAGATAACAGGATCATTTTAATTGTTTGTGTAACATTTTGATTTGTTTAACGAGTTAAATTAACTCAATAATGCAGCATCCATATTCCCTTTCTTGGGGCTCACGTTATTTATGTTGCCATAATAAGACATTCTAATGCGTTTTTGTCTCCAATATTTTAGTATAACGGTGCATTTTTCCACAAATAATCTCTGACTGTTTAAGTGAGCAGCAATCAGTAACGCAGTTTTTTTTTTGTGGACCATGAACGTACATTAATTTGCATTAATATCGCGGTTACTCTCGTCTGCAAAGTAAAAGGCAGTGTATATAAATGATCAGATAATCAAGCAAGAAGCGTTTTGTTGAACTTATAGTTTCTGCCAGCGTATGACTATGGACTAATATTCGCTCATCATATATGAGACATGTGTTTGACGTGTGCACGCTTCATCTGCAATAGTAGATACAAATTAACTTGCTGCAATTTTACTTTAATGTAACGTTAACATTTGTGGGCTGACAAATTGAGCTTCTGACAACAGCGGCTCGCTGGGTTTTCTTTAATACAAACAACGTCACAATTTGCTTTTTTTTTTTTTTTACCAACAGGATTTCGCCATGTTGGTTAAAGTTCAGAATCAAGGAGTGAAGAAATTTGTAAAACTACAGAAATGTACTTAGTCATATAGGAACGTCTCAGGTTACGTATGTAACCATGGTTCCCCGAGTGGGGAACGAGACACTGCGTCCCCTAGGGGCCACTATGGGGAACGCCTCCAGCGTGACTCGTGCCTGAAGAAACATATGAAAAAACACCATCCGTTGGCCGGCGACAGCCCATGACGTCACTACCGGCGCGACCACAATATAAGGACGGCCGGGTGAATACATCATCCGCTTCTTCGTCTGAAGCTTGCGTCCGAAGCATGGCCCCAAAGCCTAGGGGACACAGTGTCTCGTTCCCCACTCGGGGAACCATGGTTACATACGTAACCTGAGACGTTCCCCTTCATGGGAACTTCGAACTGCGTCCCCTAGGGGCCACTATGGGGAACGTTATACCCACGCCGCCATGCTGAGGGGAATGCAAGCCAAATTCCCGCAGGAGGCGAGCACAAGTCAACTCTACCATTTGGCTCAGGGAGTTGCCCCTGTTTGGACGGTTGATGCTGTCAGTGACATTATCCTCCTTTGGCCAAAAAACCCGAGCTGCATACCTGAAGTACTTACCTGCTAGGTGCCGGCATTACCGGACCCAAGGTAGAGCTCACAGGTTTGGAATCATTCTTATACAGAAAGATTCCTTTAAGGGGATAGGGCCAAGTACCTAGTGGTAGCCACTAGGTCCTGGCCGGTCACTAGGGGCTACCGCTTGCTCTACATGAGCTTGCTGAGGGAGCTGTCTCAACAGACCCCTTGGTAGCATTACCCTTTTTAAACCAAAATATTTGGTTACATGGAGTGGGGCCCAAGGCAGAAACCGGGGCTTGACCAACTCAAATAAGGGCACGAAGCTGCGCGCGTAACCCTACCCCAAAGGGCTTTTAGAAAGAAAGCAGAACATTCGATGTGCTAACTTACCACTGGGTGGATTTTAGAAAAGTGCCCAAAGTCTAGCGTGTGCACTTACCATAGCATGGATTTTAGAAAGAACGCAGAACATTTGATGTGCGATCTTACCACTAAGTGGATTTTAGAAAGTGCCCATTGCTTTAGCGTGTGCACTTATATATATTGTTTTATTTACGTTCTATGTCGGGGGACTAGATGCTCAGAAGGGAGCTGTATGCTCATAGATGACCCTCTATGATGAGGGGAGCAATGCTAGCTCGACCCACACGGCGAGCGATCTACACCGAACTCTGGAAGTGGAGAAACTTCCGATTCTCAACAGGAGTGGCATGCTCATAGGTGACCCTCTATAGCGAGGGGAGCAATGCTAGCTCGACCAGCAAGGCGAGCGAACTACCACAGAGCTTTGAGGAGCGGAAAACTCATTCCTCAGAATGAGCTCAGACGCCCCGAAGGGAGCGTGTGCACTTACTAGGGATGAGCGAGTACAGCATTATCTGTATCTGTATCTGTATCTGTTAACCATATGAATTATCTGTATCCGTATCCGTATCTGTACTCGGACTGGGCGGGGCCTAATCCGAAAGTGGGCGGGATTTAACCTGGAAGTGGGTCGGGTTGTCTTGAAATGGGCGGGGCTTTAACCGGTATGTTATTTTAAGCATGCAATTGATATGGGTTGATCAGAAATTGTTATATTTATTGCTGATTAGAAAACTATTTACATGACAGCATCAGCATTGAGCTTCAGATCAATGGTTTTGATCACGATAACAAACTATATACAGAACAAGTTTTGCAACAATGAATGCGGTTGCAATTATGAAGTAAAATGTAATGAACAAGAGCTTTCATCTCAACATAACTTTCTTTTTTTAACTTTTATTTTTTTATGATCAGTGTGATTTTTTTTTATTTCCACACCAGGTATGTGTGTGTGTGTGTAGCTAATTAATTTGTAATATAGTTTTATACCACAACTACCTTTATTTTCTTTATAAAATACAGAAAGAAAGTGTCAGACACGTGAAGTAAAAAAACTGGTTAGAGCCAGCTGACGGTTTAAAAAAGAAAAAAAAAATCTCAGACAGGCAGAGACGCGAGTCGCATTCTACCAAGCACCACGTCTGAACAAACCCCTCGTTTACCAAAACTCTACTGGTTAATAAGTAAGTACTACAAACCAAAGTAAAAAACAAACCTGAAGCTGAAGAAACCCTAAACGTTAACGGAAAAACCCCGCGAACCTGAGTGACTGAGGGAGAGACAGAGAGCGAGCGCGCGCTGTTCTCTTCTCAGTGTTCTGTGTGAGTGAGCAGAGCGGGACACAGCAACACAATACATCCGTGTGTGTAGGGGAGGGGCGCTGTGACTAGCCTATCACAGAACGCAGACACAGTCAGCTACCCAATGAGAATTTTTATTCAATCCGAGCACAGATATTGACTCCTATTACTCGTATGATACTCGTACTCGGCAAAAGTGCTTTATCCGTACCGGATACTCGTTTCAGCCGAGTATCCGGCTCAACTCTAGCACTTACCATAGCATGGATTTTAGAAAGAACGCAGAACACTTGATGTGCGATCTTACCACTAAGTGGATTTTAGAAAAGTGCCCAGAGTTTAGCGTGTGCACTTATATATTGGTATTACGTTCCACTTGGAACGGAGAAGTACTCATCCCTTGGAGTGAGAGTCTCAGACGCTCAGAAGGGAGCGGCATGCTCATAGATGACCCTCTACAGTGAGGGGAGCAGTGCTAGCTCTACCGATGAGGAGCTCTGGAGAGCGGAGAACTCAGTCTTCCGAGTCCGGGAGCTCGGATCCCCAGAAAGGAGCGGCATGCTCATAGGTGACCCTCTATGGTGAGGGGAGCTATGCTAGCTCAACCAACCAGGAGAGCAACCTCTCACAGAGCTCTAATGGAGCGGAGAACTCATTCCTTAGAAGGGGAGGAATTTTTAGGCGCCCAGAAGGGAGCGGCATGCTCATAGGTGACCCTCTAAGTGAGGGGAGCAGTGCTAGCTCGACCAACCGGCGACCTATCACAGAGCTCTGGGGAGCGGAGTACTCATTGTACAGAGTGAGAGGAACTCAGTTCTACTTTCAGCAGGGAGCGGCTTGCTCATAGATGACCCTCTATAGCGAGGGGAGCAATGCTAGCTCGACCATCAAGGCGAGCGAACTACCACAGAGCTTTGAGGAGCGGAAAACTCATTCCTCAGAATGAGCTCAGACGCTCCGAAGGGAGCGGCATGCTCATAGGTGACCCTCAAAGTGAGGGGAGCAACACCAGCTCTACCAATAGCGAGCTCTGGAGAGCGGAGAACTCATTTTGAGAGGGAACTCAAACGCTCAGGAGTGGTGCCCAAGGCACAAACCGGGGCTTGACCAACTCAAATAAGGGCACGAAGCTGCGCGCGTAACCCTACCCTACGGGATTTTAAGAAAGAAAGCAGAACATTCGATGTGCTAACTTACCACTGGGTGGATTTTAGAAAAGTGCCCAAAGTCTAGCGTGTGCACTTACCATAGCATGGATTTTAGAAAGAACGCAAAACACTTGATGTGCGATCTTACCACTAAGTGGATTTTAGAAAGTGCCCAGAGTTTAATGTGTGCACTTAATATTGGTATTACGTTCTACTCGAAGCGGTCACAGAGCTCTGGGGAGCGGAGAACTCATTCTACAGAATGAGAGGAAACTCAGACGCTCAGCAGGGAGCGGTTTTGCTCATAGATGACCCTCTGTAGTGAGGGGAGCAGTGCTAGCTCGACCGGCAAGGCGAGCGACCTATCACAGAGCCTTGTTAGGAGTGGAAAACTCATTCCTCAGAATGAGCTCAGACGCTCCGAAGGGAGCGGCATGCTCATAGGTGACCCTCTAGGTGAGGGGAGCAATGCTAGCTCTACCCACAACGCTCAGAAGGGAGCGGCATGCTCATAGGTAACCCTCTAGGTGAGGGGAGCAATGCTAGCTCTACCAATCAAGGAGAGCCATCTATCACAGAGCTCTGGGGAGCGGAGAACTCATTCCTCAGAAATGAGAGGGAAATCAGACGCTCCGAAGGGAGTGGCATGCTCATAATAACCCTCTAGGTGAGGGGAGCAATGCTAGCTCTACCAACAACGAGCTCTGGAGGGTGGAGAACTCATTCCTCAGAATGAGAAGGAATTTAGACGCTCAGAAGGGAGCGGCATGCTCATAGGTGACCCTCTAAGGTGAGGGGAGCAAGGCTAGCTCGACCAACAGGAGAGCGACCAATCGCAGAGATCTGGGGAGCGGAGAACACATTCTTTAGAATAAGAGGAGAACTCAAACGCTCAGAAGGGAGCGGCACGCTCATAGGTGACCCTCTAGTTGAGGGGAGCAATGCTAGCTCGACCAACAACGAGCTCTGGCGAGTGGAGACTTAGACGCTCAGAAGGGAGCGGCATGCTCATAGGTGACCCTCTATGGTGAGGGGAGCGATGCTAGCTCAACCCACAGGGAGCGCTACTAGCCTGGATCTAGTATCGACGAGTGATGTAATCACTGCGATAGCCGATAGCCTTTAGAAATGGATCATACTCATCCATTGGTTACAGGGGAATTAGAGAGGATCAAGAGGGCAGATGCCCCCCTAAGGGAAAGGAGTAGATGTCTTACTCTGGTCCGGACGAAAGTGTCATATAGGACGCTTCATCCGGAACACCTCCCTCAGGTTTTGCCTCTCTCTGACCCATGCCTCTCTTTAGCCCTACCCGCAGGCGGGGGAGGGGCATGAGTCGCGAGACTAGCCTTCTGAGCCCATCTCTGATCCCCAGACCGAGATGGGCTAGGACCCCTGGTTGTTCGGGCTCATACCTGGACTTTACAGAAAGCCTTATCCAGGTCTTTCAGCAGATCAGTCTGGTACGCCTGAAGCACCGCCATAGTGTGCAACGAAGCGACGATCTGACCTGCTGCTGCATATGCCCTGCCATTTAAGCAAGATTCAGGGGCTTAGATGGCAAGGAGGGAGCCTTGAGAGAGGATGTCTCGCCCACAGCGAGATAAGCTGGCTATCATCTCTTGCACAGGGGGCATCCCCTCATAGCCATTTTCACGCACCTCAATGTCAGCATAACTAGTATGCTGAAACCTATGAATACGAGAAAAAATAGCTTTTCCCACTCCTTCTCAACCTCCACATCGAGATTTATGAAGAAAGGAAGGCTCGCTCGAGCTGGGGATTTATGGCCAGAAAGATTTATTTTTATGATCCATAACCTCCAAAAACTCATTCATATGCAGTGCAGGAGGATTGAGAGGGTTCAGTCTCAACTTCCTCACCCTCAAACATCTCCTGCTCTTCCTGGGCATAACCCAGCAGAGCACTAACCGCTGAATCTGATGATGTCAGAAAGATCGCATCATCACAATCCAGCAGCTCACTCTCGTTTACGGCCGACGCACGCGAAAAGGGGCGGTCCTTCTCTAACTCATTGGCCATATCCAACTGCCCCGCGATTTCAATCGCCTCCGTGCCTCGGCAGCGGTGGGTACCGAATCGCGGGAAGCAGACGGCTGCCCCTCCTTCCTCGAAAAGAGGGACAGACGAGAACGGAGCTTTCTCATAGAGAAAGCTCACAGTGCACGCAGACTGCCCCCTCAAAGACATCGCGTGCGTGCTCTTCGCCCAAACAAAAGACGCGACAATCGTGTGTGTCATCGGGTGTCAAATAACGCCTTGCTAGTGCTCGCCATGATAAATAAAGGAAAACTGTATTCCTACCAGAATGCACGTTTCTTCAAACAGACCAGTCAGTGAAGACGAAAAAGCTGATGATGTATTCACCCGGCCGTCCTTATATTGTGGTCGCGCCGGTAGTGACGTCATGGGCTGTCGCCGGCCAACGGATGGTGTTTTTTCATATGTTTCTTCAGGCACGAGTCACGCTGGAGGCGTTCCCCATAGTGGCCCCTAGGGGACGCAGTTCGAAGTTCCCATGAAGGGGAACTATGCTTGAGGTATAAGCCCACAGGGCTTGATGTATGTTAACACTTTACAATAAGGTCTCATATGTTAACATTAATTAATGTACAAACTAACAATTGCTAACTTTAGTATTAGTTAATAAAATGAAAACAGTTTGTTCATTTTAGTTCGTGGTGCATTCATGTTAACAGATACAACTTTTTATATATTTTAAATATTTAGATTATTTAATGTTTTAAAAGTATTGTGCATTCTTAGTCTTTTAACTAATGAAACCTTATTGTAAAGTGTGTTTGTGTGTATATATATATATATATATATATATATGTATGTGTATATATGTGTGTGTCATGCAATTGTTAAAATTACTTTTCAGTTAAGAGCAAATTTGCTTTAGCAAGAACTGCAGCTCTTGAAGTCTTTGATACAGACACAACTGTGGAAGAGGACATCTTCCATGAATTGATTAAAGCAAGTCCACACTTATGCCTAACAGTAAGATGTCCAGAAGAAAATATTTCTGATGGTTTGTCTGAGGGTAAGTATATAACACTTTAGATATTCTTTCAAGGACTCCAGTGCGATTATCCTGGGGACAAAATGCATTTGGGTCAGATAAACACATTTTACATTTACCTTTAGCAGACGCTTTTATCTAAATTGACTTAATACAACAAGTGATTCATCATGAGGAAATAGCATAAGAAGTGCTAATAATTCAAACATTGTCTAAAATAGTCCAGGCTACAACATTAGCAGGATACAGTGTTTTGCAGTTTATTGAATATTGTCACATTTGTTTGGGTTAATATCCAATCATGAAAAGGTGGACAAAAAGATCAGGTTAAGTGTCGACTGCAGCTAGATATAGGAGAATGAGAACTGACAAGGGTGTATCCTTTGTTTTACTATTTTTGTTTTAATGGCTTAGTTCACCCAACAATGAAAATTGTCATTAATTACACACCCTCATTCTTCCAAATCTGTAAGACTTTCGTTCATCTTCAGAACAGAATGAAATCCAAGAGCTTTCTGATACCTTCATAGACTGCAACATAATTGCAACTGTCAAGGCCCAGAAAGGTAGTAAAGGTGTCATTAACATAGTCCATGTGACCACAGTGGTTCAATCTTAATGTTATGAAGTGATGAGAAGACGTTGTGTGCAAAAACAAATATAACGACTTTATTCAACAATATGTTCACTTCCACTTCATTCTCCTAAGCTATTCGTGTAGTGCACTGCACTGGGCCTTGAAGTTGCAATGATGTTGCTGCCTATGGATGGTTCAGAAAACTCTCAGGTTTAATACAAAATATCTTCATTTGTGTTCTGAAGATGAATGGAGTTCTTATGGGTTTGGAACGACATGAGGGTGAGTAATTAATGACAGGATTTAAATTTTACTGTACTAACCCTTTATTTGGATTTGTGATGCAAAATTCTTTCAACAGAAGTAAATAACATTTAGACAAAGCCCTGTTTGATTCAATGCCTTTAGAGAAAACATGATTTTTTTTTGCTATTCTCTCTCAAGAGTTTTCACCCAGAAGTTCATCAACCCCCAGCCCATGCACTGATACTCTTTCATTCTCTTCAAATTACCATGAAGAGCCCGAGAGAGCAGTGCAAAATCAAGCCACAATGGCCAGCAACAGTTTTAACATAGACGCTGAAAAGGCAAACCGGGTATATATGCATGTTTTTTCCTAATGGTTAATTTATCCATGTAATAATTATTTCATCATTTTAGAAGTCATCTGTATTTCACCTGTATTTTCATTGCGTGAAGAATACCAGAAAATTAAAACTTTAAAGCACAGCACTAGACGTCAACTTGTTAATATTGTTGTCAGTCACATGACAGAGATTCATGGGTAACACTTCAATGCACAGATGCAAAAAATACACACAGCTGTCAATTGGTATAGAAAACAAGGTTAAGTGTAGCATTAACCATTTTTCTTTTCTTTTATATTGAAGGAGGACCCCCACCCACAAACAGCAGGAAACTTATGCATTGGGCATTATTTCTCTCTTTCCTAGCCTGAGAGACCCGTTTTCAACAAAGGGCTATGTAAGAATCTTTTGTATTGATGTACTTGAAACACAATCTAGTTGGACATGAAGTTTTGTACTCCTTTTTTGTGGCATGTAATAGTAGTTTATCTATTAAGTGTAATGTAATGTTCAGATTTGACAAACACTGTTCTCTTGCCTTACTGACAGGAGCATTCCTACGATGCAGAAAAGGGAACCGGGTTCATCTCCTGGCGCCTTAAAACTTTTGAGACTCAATGGAAACAACACCATTGAGTCAAGTTGAGTGTGGACCAATGAAAACATTCTGTTGGAATGATGTTGACAATGATGAAACATTGGCAGGAATGCTACAGAATCCCAAACAGACAAGCATGCATTCCATGACCTGGGTCAAAATAGATGGGACAGAATATAAACAAGACCTCATTGTATGCGATGCAATTCCTGTTTTCAGTCAGATTCAGAAAATACTTTTCTTAGACAGCACTGTGTATTTTCTTGTCGACAAACATTTTTCAGAACATCATCATGCGTTTAAAGTACAGTGATATTGTGAGTTGGGTGAACTTGTTAAGGCCAACCGCTTAAAGTTCTGCAGGCCATTTGATCTGCAGTGTGTATATGGGTCAGATGATGGTGAATATATTGTACCTTCTTTTGTGTTGGTGTAATTGTTACATCTGTTAAAAATAAAATTTCTAACTGATACTGAGACAGCATGTTGACTTTTTGAATTATTATTTTTTTACTTAATGCACAGTTATTTTTAGTCGAACTCAGATTACACTATTACCTTAAATAGGGTTTGTATGAACACTATATTAGTGTGGAAATAAGTCTCTTGGTGTTAAGATATTGACACACCTAGTGTAGTTTCAACACTAACTTGTTGTAAATGAGGGGAGGGGAAAACACTAGTGGTGTTAATGGTGAACACTTACAGTGTTGTTCTTACTCTATGCAAGTGTAAAAAAAAGTAACACTATTTAAAGTGTTAGTTTAACTCTATTTAGTGTGGACCTATATAAACCCCGAAAAAGTGTTAATTTAACACTTTCAAATTTGCTGTGCACCTGTCCAAAATGACACATCATTCATGTTACAGTAGTCCACTTGCATCTTTCATATACAGTAACTTCACAGTTTTTCACTTTGGCTCAATTCTCGAATTAGAGTTTTTTCCTCAAAAATATAAGTTCAGATGATATGAAGGGGAACGAGGGTTACATACGTAACCGAGACGTTCAACCAGAAGGAATTCAGGCCATCAATTCAGTAAACAATATCTGTATGAAAGTCTTTCTTTTCCCTAAAAACAAGCACCATCTATTGTAGGTTTTAATCTAGTGTTTCTGTGTCAGAACAGAACTAAGAGTCCAACTCATCTTTTGTTTTTTTCCTAAAATGTATTCAAATAATTTGTGATTTGGTGAAAACTAAAACAGGTCAAAAAAATTCCACAGATTCTTTCATTACTCAAATATGTTTAGAAGATTTGTAAGAGTTTTGCAAGCCTGTAAAGTGAAATGTTGTGTCCAGACTGACTAAGGAACTTAAAACTAATTCAGGAGAGCATATGTTGTCAGTATGATTTTATAATTTGCATTAAATGTTGTAAAGCTGATGTTTATTGACACATATGATTAAAATAAAATAATCATTTGGGTTTTCTTCACCTATTAAAACAATCTAAAGTCTATAGAAAGAACCAATTCACCTCCCGAGACTCTCTTCTGGTCCGAGTCAGTTTTTCATACTTTAAAATAAATCTATAATAATAATATAATAAAATAACACTTTGGGTCACCTGCACTTTCAGACAGATGCAAACTCTAAATTTCCTCTTTTTCTAAATTAAATCGTTTATTTTCTAAATACTCCAATATTCCTTTAGATCAAGCTCTGTCTTTAAAGATATTGGAGTACATAAATTATTTTAGACTGTATTTTGAAGAGGTTACCTTAATAAATGAGTTTGCATTTGCCATAATTGAGTTTAAAACAAGACCACGTGAATTAATCGGACCCTTTGTTCCTGATATATGTAAAACTGAAGACAAACTTATTAACACTGAGCCACACAGTGTTCCTGTGTGGCTCAGTGGTAGAGCATTGCGTCTGTTGCGCAAAAGGTTGTGGGTTCGATTCCCAGGGAACACATGTACTGATGAAAATGTATAACCTGAAATCAATTGTAAGTCGCTTTGGATAAAAGCGTCTGCTAAATGCATAAATGTAAATGTAATGTGATAAAATAATACATTCCTAAGAATAAGCCGATAATAGAGGAGCGACAGATTTAAATGTTACTTATAGAAATAACCAAACATGGGCTGAAAGAAACACGAGGGAAAACTCAGTCATGGGAGCACATAGACAGAAAACTAAATTCCCGCTACTCCACCCAAAAAAGTATTTGGCATCCAACCGGTTATTCTTCACATTTATTAACATGAAAAACTGGAATAAAAACGTTCTAGATTGAAGTATGCTCAAACTCGGTTAACTGACTGGTTTATGAGAATGATAAAACAATGTTGGCAAAGTTATATTGTTGTCTTTTCTGATGTAGGCTAAATGTTATGTTACAGCTCTCTATTCACAAGCTGATGTATTGACTTTTTTAAAACACTGATTGATGGATTACAGGAGACTTTTGTTTGATTCAATTGTTATAATTTTTTGTTTAACATTTCTTATGATATGCATTCATTTTATTTATTTTCGATTGATTCACATGCCGCTTGAAATGAGGCGAATACTTATCTCACAACATAAAACACATTTATTGTTGGTATTTTGTGATAAAATTAAAATAATTTATAGGCTGAGACTTCGTGTTATAATAAAAGTAACAAAGCTCAAAGCTTATTGCAATTATTTGGTTGTTGGTCTGCTACAAATAATAAATGGACTTGAAAATGTTAAATATGATTTCCATTCATTTATACCATAAATAAAACATTTTTTTCACCTCAACATTTTTTGCATTTGGGCCCGAGGCTGACGTGCTATCCCACAATAGCAATGATAGGAATGAATGAGTGCTAAAGGTGTGAGGGAGTGTTGTTTTGTCAATGCTGTCAAGTAGAAATGTACTGTAAGAATGCTAAAGGTGCGAGGGAGTGTTGTTTCACATCACTGTGTGATTAAATACAAAAACTTAAACAGAGGACGCCAATCTGAACAACACTTATTGAATTTGTGCTGGTCAGACGAAGTCTAAGCATTGAAACACACACAACTAATAATAACTCTTTTATCATCACTTCGTCTCCTGCTCTTCTCTGGCTTTTTCCTCAGTCGACATCCTGGCCGATATATATTTTTATTACATAAAATAGCTTAAATGATACAAATTAAAACAGATTTTTGATAAATCTGGTATTTGGGGGGTATTTAGGACAACTTCGCCAAACAGCAAAAGTGTAACAGGAGATTGTTTAAATAGGACTATAATGTATACCAGATCTGTTATGTCATGTGTTTATAACATATATCCGGAGTTACCATTTACCATTTACCAGGAGTCTCCCATCCAGGTACTGACCAGCTCAACCCTGCTGGTTGATTACAATGCTGATTATTTTTAACTGGGAAACAAGTACAGTAAAACAACAATAATAAGTATTCGTGTAAAGTAGTCAGTCTAAACTGCAAATTAATTTGTTAAATATTTACCCATTCAATTTTAGTTGTGTTCCTAATATGTTGAAAACAAAACAAAAAATGCTGTTGTTTTCACACTCGCGTGAATCAAGGGGCAGGCCTTCTTTCAAAAGAGTTGAGCCGTTTGTATCACTGGATGTTATTGTCATTTCCCGGCTGGGTGTGTCTTCACGGTATGTGTCCATCAGTGCAAAAAACAGGTATTTGCAACTATTCTGCATTTACTTACATCATGCCTTGCCCTTTTTACAGAAGCAAAATGCTGGAATTCTTGCTTGAATTTCACCTCATCTCAGTCATTGTTTCAGCGTTGAATGCTGTTAGAGCACTGAGGCAGACCAGCCTGAATGTAGTTTTTAAAACCTTAAGATCAGAAATGACCTTTTCCTATAAAACCAAAGTTCCGAAACAGAACTCACTAATCTAAAGAAAAGATCTGAAAGAAAACCATTTGCTCAACTGTCCCTTTTATCCTTAATCCACTTCTCTCCCTCTCCTGGTTACTGTGCTTATACTGCATTTATCATATCTCATGAATTCATTGCTTTAATGTTTTCATGTTTGGCATCATTTTAAAGGTCTCTGTGTGTTTTCACAGCAGTCACTTACACTGAACAAAATTATAAACGCGGGTGTCCGAAAACCATCTGGTGTGACCACCATTTGCCTCACTCAGTGCAACACATCTCCTTCGGTGAATGGAAACGTTCTGGAGAGTGATGTTGAGCCTCTCTGTGATGGTACCACGAGGCGTCGCTCACTAGCAGATCTCAGACTTCTGGAGGGGATGTAGAATCGTAATAGTGAGTGGAAGTAGGCGGAGCTTCTGGAGGGGATGTAGATTCGTAATAGTGAGAGGAAGTAGGCGGGGCTTCTGGAGGGGATGTAGAATCGTAATAGTGAGTGGAAGTAGGCGGGGCTTCTGGAGGGGATGTAGATTCGTAATAGTGAGTGGAAGTAGGCGGGGCTTCTGGAGGGGATGTAGATTCGTAATAGTGAGTGGAAGTAGGCGGGGCTTCTGGAGGGGATGTAAATTTGTAATAGTGAGTGGAAGTAGGTGGGGCTTCTGGAGGGGATGTAAATTTGTAATAGTGAGTGGAAGTAGGCGGGGCTTCTGGAGGGGATGTAGAATCGTAATAGTGAGTGGAAGTAGGCGGGGCTTCTGGAGGGGATGTAGATTCGTAATAGTGAGTGGAAGTAGGCGGGGCTTCTGGAGGGGGTGTAGATTCGTAATAGTGAGTGGAAGTAGGTGGGGCTTCTGGAGGGGATGTAGAATCGTAATAGTGAGTGGAAGTAGGTGGGTGCTGAGCCTGTGGTTGTTCTATATGCAAGCATCAGTGTCTTGAACTGGATGCGAGCTGCAACTGGTAGCCAGTGCAAGGAGACAAAGAGAGGTGTAACATGGGCTCTTTTGGGCTCGTTGAAGACTAGTCGTGCCGCTGCATTCTGAATCATTTGTAGAGGTTTGATTGTGTTTGATGTAAGTCCAGCTAGAAGAGCATTGCAGTAGTCCTGTCTAGAAATGACAAGGGCCTGGACAAGACGTTGTGCAGCATGCTCTGTCAGAAAGGGCCTGATATTTCTGA
>QVTF01025118.1:62500-235000 GCA_003573665.1 Oxygymnocypris stewartii | reverse complement strand
GCCTATTGTCAATTTTGTATGCTTATCTCTGGCTATCATCAACACATGATACCATGCAAATCAGCACGGGGAGGTTATCACTATTTATGAATAGTAAAAAAAAAGTTTTAGTTTTATTGAATTGAAATAAGAAAAAATCCCAACTCTCTCTCTCTTTTCTATATTCGTCTATAAAATATATTACTTTGCAAGTGTCATATTTGGCAGTTAGTATTATAATACTAATAACAGTGGGATTTAAGAAGTTTAATACCACAGAAAAAAAGTAATATATGCCTTTTTCGAAGCTGCTTTTTATAAAAACTGATAGATAAAGTTGAGGTGTTCATTACTTTCCCCCAATTTAATTCGTTTTTTTAACACCCCCTCTGAGCTGTTAAGCCCCCCCCCCCCCAACAAAAATCCGTCTTGTCTTGTCACTGTCATTCTGTAGAAATTCTGTCACAAAAACGACTTCCTCGTTTGTGTAAACATACCTGGCAGTAAAGCTGATTCTGGTCTGGTAGGTCTGTTCTTGCCTCCTCTGAGAGATCAGAACTGTGAGTCAGAGCTTATTACTCCTCCACTCGCTGCAGACGCCACGTTACAGGCGAGGATAGGCGAGTGTATGCATAAGTACCGCGGGAGTGGTTCCAACGCAAGTCTGCTATAACAGCTCTCACGGTGCTTTGATCTCAAACGCTGATCGGTCACCTGAAGTGTGTAGACGGCAACTGGTGCAGATTGTGTGGATTTAACAGTCGTCTACTTTTCTCCAAAATGAGTCAGACAGAAACGGAACATACAGATGAAGGAAAATCTGGTTCTGGGAAAGATGATTTAGTTAATAATCCGGTTTTGGAGGCGCAATCCGACGACCAGAGCATCAGCTGTCCAGTGCCATGTTCTGGAGCTCTCTCCGAAGATATGCAAGATCTAAAGAAAGACATGGTGAATAAGAAAATAAGCGAAGAAGAGCTGGAAGGAGAAGTAAATAAAGAACAAGAAAATCAACAGAAAACAATCTCGGATCTGAAAGAAGAACTAAATAAAGTAAACAAAGAAAAAGAAAATCAACAGAAAACAATCTCGGATCTGAAAGAAGAATTAAATAAAGTAAATAAAGAAAAAGAAAATCAACAGAAAACAATCTCGGATCTGAAAAAAAATTAAATAAAGTAAATAAAGAACAAGAAAATCAACAGAAAACAATCTCAGATCTGAACAAAAAGCTAGAGGAGGCTGAAAGAAACACAAGAGAATGGAATCTATGGCTTTACGGGCTTAAAGAGGAAGAACCAGAGGATCTGAAAGCTCGTGTGATTGCTATCTGCTGTGGTGTGGCTCCGAAGGCTGCACCTGACTTTGACAAACATATTGACATTGTTCATCGCGTCGGGCAGAAAAAAGAAGGGAAAACTCGACCGATCATCATGAGCTTTAAAGAGAGATCAACACAGGAGCTTCTGTTGACAGCTTCATACAGTTCCGAATATTATCGTTCCAGTCCTTTCCAGTTTAAAGATGTCCTAACAGCGGGATACATTGACACGCGCAACAGGCTTTGGCCCAGAATTGAAGCTGCACGCAAAGAAGGGAAAAAGGCATTTTTCATTGGTGCCAAAGCTTTAATCGACGGCAAAGAAATCAGTGCATAGACTCGAATTGATCCTGATGTCTCACGTTTATTGAGATGAATAGAGATGAAAGGATGTCCTTTAAAATAAAGGTAAAATGTAATAATAAATGGACCAATGACTTACCCTTGATTCCTGTATTCTGGATAGCATTTTATTTTTTAGGTTTCTTTAACGTCCAGTTGAAGGATGTTATGTAATGTCACGACACTCGTTCATACAGGTTAATATCTATTCTTGGGTAGGAAAAAAGCACCTTTAATGTATTTTTCAAGAGAATGTCTTAATTCGTTCAGTGTGAAGGGTATTCGCGACTTGTTGAGGACAAATGGAGTTGTTTTGTTTTGGGCTGATTTTATTATGTTGCAGGAATATCTGATTTAGCTTTTTGGGGAAAATCAATGGGGTAATGATAAATGATTGGAATATCGGAGTAATAATTCAGCAGAGATTGCATTTTTAAAAGGAAACTATATCATTTTTTGTATTATTATAATTCCATTGTTGTTTAGTCGTAAGACTGTGTGTTTTAAGAGCTGTGTGTCTTTATGAATAAGAGATAAGAGGGAATGTTTATGGAAACTCAAGGTTCATATGTTTTAAATCTTTTACTTAATAAACCACTTTTTTAATTAAACTATTAAAATGTGCGCTTAATGCATCACGTCACAGGTGAGCTGCCAGGTGACTTCTGTAACACAAGGCACCAGCTTACGGATTGCAAGGATTGTTTAATAAATACAAAATATGTATTTGTCATCTGACTAATCTGAAAGATTTGTGAGGAACTACATCACTGCAGGGCTTCTTACTGTATTATCAACATAAAAAAATTCACAAATGTAACATTAAATAAGAGTAATTAACACAACAACCTAAATAAACACTGTGAATGGATGAAGAAATAAAGTGCATATGATGCAATTGATTAACCTGGTTAACAAAAATATTAACTACTGTTAATCCGAAACTAATAAGGTGAAGAACCTGATTCCACTTCAAAAAAATAAATACAAATTATATTAACTTTCATTAGCTTTACAATATTTAATGCAAATTAGAGTCATACACTCTCCTGAATGAGGGTTGGGTTGGTGATATGCAAGTTCAAGGCATAATGTCAGTGTTGCACAATAAGTGCAGTGTTGAATTTCTCGTTCTGACTCTTACGTTCATCATCGGTTGAGTTGAGGTTCATTATTTCCCAGATTCCTCAGGTAAGATCAACACTGCCCTCTGATGGCAAACCTGACCCAATTTAATCAGACACAGCGCTTGAATATCATCAGATTTCATTTAAAATAGACACCTTCGCGTTTGGCCTTCTGCACCATCACATAAATGAACTCTGTTGTATTTACACACTGTGCATCATATTTGCAGATACCAAACAGTAGATTGGTTTAACATGACGTGCTCCAGTGTAAATGTGCATCTGCAAACAGATCGATCAAAACTCTTGATTGGTTACATAGTTTAGTTAGGAACCAACTATTATAACCATAGCTGGGACTATAGAAGACCTTTAACCAAGAGTAGACAACAGCCCAATTCCTGTAAAATCACAGCAAGCACTGTATTCAATGAAGAACTTACTGCCTGATCACTGAAGTGTGTCCTGTAGAGCTGCAGGTGTTTATACGGTAATACATACATTCCCAGATGTATTTACATCAGTTATGCTTTGGCCCTCTAATATGAATGCATACATTTATGGAAAGGTACTACAGTAACGACATGAGTAACGTAATACCAGAATGTAAAAGAATAAGATAAATACTTATTTTGTAATTTCCTGGAGCTCTGCAGAAATCCTCTAAATAATGATCAAGGTTAGGGTGAAGTCCGCTAAAATGGGCCACGTTTTGGTAAATGACTTATAATAACATCAAATATGATATGCATCAGATCTAATTATATTCTTATAAATTAGCATGGGTCTCTTAAATAAATGTATTTTAAACATGAAAAAGTATAAAGGTTTTAATATTGTGAGAGTTAGAGTATCAGCAGGTGCCTTCTTGAGCCACGGCACAACATTCAGGTAAAATGGGTTAATATAAAACTAAAACAACACCGGTCATTTCAGCTTAAATTATTTTATTTTTGACAGTAAATTGAAATGATTGTCTTCAGTGTGCCATAGCAACACCATAACTGTATTTCATTAAATAGAAAGTCGAATTAATATTTCATTAAACAATGCAATTAAATATGAACTGATCGTGTTGTATAGGTGTGTGTTTCAGTCCATTGATATATTTTCTATGCATGTGTATGCTTGTATTTTTTAAAGAAGTGTTTGTATGGATACATATCTCGGCCTATACACCTATTTTCACCCTTTATTTCTATATGAAAGGGTGTGTGTGTATGCAGCACATTTTAGCTGAAAATTGTGATCCATTTTAGCTCAACCAGGCATTTCGACCTAAAATGAGTTTTTTTTTTTTAAAGAGCATATGAAAACATTGTTCATAAACCTTTACTTTGTTGGTAAGCTTACTTCAAATTGCTTTAGTACCCTTATTAGTGATGAATGACATTTACTATGTTAGGCTTAATTACCTTACAATTTCTCTGACGAGCTTCATGTAACACTCTGCCCAGCCCGCCTTAAAAAACGCAGACCAGATTATCGCAAAGATGAAGTCATTCTTAACATTAAGAGACATGGAGTCTGTGATACATGCTTTTATTTCATCCAGATTAGACTATTGTAATGGATTGTACTTGGGTGTTTCACAGTCCCTATTGTCACGTCTTCAACTTGTCCAAAATGCTGCCGCTAGATTGTTAACTGGAACAAGAAAGAGGGAACATATTTCACCAGTGCTGATTTCTCTTCACTGGCTCCCAGTTAAATATCGTATTCATTTTAAATCATTGCTGTTTGTATACAAAGGTTTGCATGGACTGGCTCCGTCATATATCTCCGATCTCCTGTTTTACTGTAATGCTTCCAGGGAACTACGATCAAACAGTAGTCTTCAATTGACTGTTCCAAGGACACGCCTGAAATTGAAAGGTGACCGTGCCTTTTCAGTGGCTGCCCCACAGCTTTGGAACAATTTGCCATCTTATATAAGATCTGCTCCAACATACGCTGATTTTAAGTTTCTTCTTAAAACGTACTTATTTACTGTTGCATATGGTCTCAAGTAAGCACAGTGGTGTAATTGTAGTGTATTATCTGTTGTTGTGTTTTGTCTATTCTTGTATTTTGGTATATGTTTTAATTTTTGTACAGCACTTTGGCCAACAGCTGTTGTTTTTAAACGTGCTTTATAAATAAATATGACTGACTGACTGACCAATAAAAATCATTGTTACATGTCAACAAGTGTTGAAGCAACAATGCCATATCAGTTATTGTGATTGTCTGGACATTTTTTTAAGAGATATGATGCCACAACCTTATTTGGCCCATTTTAGCTGACTTCACCCTATATAAATATAAAACAGCTTAAATAGACAGGCAATACAAGGGCTTCTGCAGGTTTTAAGAGGGTACATTAAAGACTTTTTAAAACCAACTCAAGATAATTTAAGGGGGGAAATCAATGAAAAAACAATACAGCAATATGTTATATACGTATAATGTAGGGAGCACATGAAGAGTTGTATTTAACAACATTTCAAAGTAAAAATACAAACTGACCTAACTTACTTTTTTATTAATTTAGTACTTTTTAATAAATGTTCAAGTATGTTAAGGCTTGAATACCTCTTGTTCAACCACTTGAATGTGGAAATGACATTTACCTTGATCAGACCCATTGCATATCTATATACCTCTAGTGGTTCTCAAACCTGTTCTGGGGACCCCTCACCACTGCACATCTATTCACATCAGCTCATTAGTAGAGACCGCAAGACTTACGGTGCGTTCCAAACGAGATAAATGTCCCTCTGAAGGGCACTTCGGAGTAAAAACAAGCATGGCCGCCATATTGAAGGGTCGTTCCAAACCCAGGTGCTCAAAACTAGCCACTTCAAAGGGCCCTTCGGAAAGAAGGATTTCAAAGGGTACAACTAATAGACACGTCGGGCTCTCATGTATTGAGATGCACCTGAATATACCTCTAGTGGTTCTCAAACCTGTTCTGGGGACCCCTCACCACAGAATATTTTGCGTCTAACACACCTGATTCAACCCATCAGCTCATTAGTAGAGACTGCAAGATTTAAATTGGGTGTGTCTGATGAGGGAATCATACAAAACATACAGTGATGAGGGGTCCTCAGGACAGCTTTGAGCACTACTGCTCTATTACTGTTGTTTCTCCTGAATAGTGCTTAAACAACACTCTAAAAATCCACGTCAAAGTCCTGAAATAAAATACAAGCAATCTCAATCAAACATGGAAAATATTTTGTTGTTGTTGTAAAAACAGTACAAAAGTACATGTTCAACAATAGGAGCATGATTCTCTTATCTTAAGAACTTCCCTCTGATTCTTAAATTGACCACAAACAAAGGTTAGTTTTCTTTCTTTTGAAGACAAATTAATTCCCAAATTCATCAGCATTGCAAATACGGAAAAGAATTAGAATAGTTTGCACCAAAATGATTAATTAATGTGGCCAAGTTGAACAACTTCTTTGTAATTTCTTCTTCCAAATCCTCCTTTTCCTTCTTATCGTTCAGCCGTGTCCACAGTGCGTTTGATTTGCTGAGCTGCGCCATCTGATTTCTAGACTTCACTTCTGCCTCTTCAGCACAGAGGTCAACATCCTTTTCCAGATATGAACAAACATCAACCAATATTTTTTAGTTTTTTCTTTAGTTGCTGAATGTCTTCCTCTTTTGACATTGCAGTGCATTGGCGTTTCTCTTTCTCTCTTCATCCAGGTGGAGTCTTTATCTTGATCTTGCAGATTTAGATTCAGTAACTCTTATGATAAAAGCACATTCAAAACACCACCTGATACCATGACATAATATCATGTGTTCAACTACTGTGTTTTCCTTCACGTTGCATGATTCCACTTCCTTGTTTACAGACAAACCCCTTTCGACAGTTGCCTGTCCATGAGACAAAAGGACTTTTTAGCTGAAGCTCCAAAGCTCATTGTAAGATCCACAGATGACACCATTTAAAAATTTGTCAAGCCGTTGATTCATGGGACAGAAAGCCAACTCGTCTTTGGCTTTTAAGATGAAGTAGACTGCCAAACTGCTGGGTTATTGTATCACCTGTACCAAGAAATATAAATATAAGGAAAAAAATAGTTACAAAGTTAATATAAACCTCATTATACTCTGTATAATTGTGTATGTGACAAATAAAGCTCATCTGAGCTTTATTATAGGCGTAAGAGCCTATAATAAATTGTGTCGATTGTATTTTTCTGCTCAGGTGTGCATCGTTAATGATCCTTGTTTGGTCTGAGTACTTAAGTTCACTTTTAGTTTGTTTGCTCTTACGCCTACTTATCTTAAATGTTGTTGTGCTACATTGAGTTTGGAAGTACCCTTGTTGGATATATATGACCTATCATCTTCGTGTGATCTTTAACACAGAGTAGCTGGCTGTGTAAGTAGCTCATTTAGGTTCAAACATGTGAGGGATTGATTTTAAACTCTTGGGATCTGTCATTGAATGCTTATCTGTGACGTCTGAATTGCTGCTTGTGCAAAACCTGGGTTGGGATGATTTTGAATTACAAGTACGACACATTTCTAGAACTTATTTGAACATTTAGGGAGGAGGTTTTTAAATTTCTCTTTACAATATGGTGAGTATTGTTGAAGCATAACTAATTTAAGGCTTCTTGTGGCCCAGATAATATACATGACCCTGGAGTACAAACGCAGTCATAAGCAGCGCGGGTATATTTGTAGCAATAGCCAGCAATACATTGTATTGGTTAAAATTTATACATTTTCATTTTATAAAAAAAATCATGTTCCATGAAGATATTTAGCAAATTCCCCAAAAGTTTTGTAACAAAGTTTTGTCAATATATCAGAACTTAATTTTTGATTAGTAATATGCATTGCTAAGAACTTCATTTGAACAACTTTAAAGGTGATTTTCTCAATACTGTTTTTTTTCACCTTCAAACTTCAGATTTTCACATAGTTGTATCTCAGCCAAATATTGTCCTATCAGATAATGTATAAAACGAATTTTTGAAAAATTTACACATATGACTGGTTTTGTGGTCTAGGGTAACATATTTATGGATCATTATTAGCTAAAATGTGGCATTTGGGCCACGCGAGCAATGTGGGGAAGACACGGTTTTGAATAAAAACCTGGTTTATTTTATTTATTTATTTTCATAGCTGGCATGCGGACTACCTATGACTTGCTTGTGGCCCAAATTTAGCAAACATGATCCAAATGCTATTACTTCACGCAGTACTTGGACCCGATCTGGGCCTCAGGAAATTTGCTATCTGGGATGCTCTAAATCACCCTAAACCAGACATTCCTTATCAGTCTTGATAAGCCCGTTCTATTAAAAATGCATCTAAATGATACACCAAATGCGACAAACAGAAAATTGTGCTATATACAGAAAGTAACTTTGGCGTGCATATGCTACGCATATGTTTGATGTGCATATAATACGCAGTTTTCACATACACATGATGCGTATGTGTTTGACGTGCATATAATTCACAGTTTTTGCATGCATATGATATGCATTTAACCCACGATCCTAATCCTACCCACTTCGTATCATATGCACGCCAAAGTCATTTATTTGGCGTATAAATACTATGCCAAAACCAAACATAAACTCATGCTACTGATACACACTTTCATGAGATCGGGTTGTAATATAGCAAGATTCACAAGTTAACGTGCTTGAAACTAATAATTCATCACATCAGTTCCTTAATGTAGAAACAAACTCCCAACCAACAACTCTGCACAAAAAAAATAATAACCCTTTGCACTTTTCATATGCATTGTGTCGCTTCTGTGTGTGTTATTCTCATTTGAAAGGGGCAAAGACGGCAGCTTTATAATCATATTCTTCAGGCGTCTCGCTCACTTTACTCAACTACATTTGCTTTGTCTTTCTGACCAAGAATCTTGCACAAGACTGAGGTACACTAGTGTGCTACAGAGTTGGCGAAAGTGACTTGTAAGAGTAATGCATTACAATATTGTGTTAAAAAAGTAACTGATTGCATTAATTAGTTACTCTTTATGGAAAGTAATGCGATATGATAGGCTACTATTGCATTACTTTTTGTCACCTCAGCTGGGCTTGCTTATTTATATTTAATAAGAAAAATAAACCATGAAAAGGTGATATTTTTGGGGACTATAAAGGCTCTTTCACACCTAAAGTGAGATGAATAGTCCTCCGGCTGAAGGAAGAGTCTCTGTCTGATTGCTCTCAGATTTGGATGAATATTAATCGAGGTGATTTTGACTGTTTCTGTCATTTGGTAAGTAGAGCAATATCACCATCTGCTGTTTAGAAGCACGAAGAGCATCTGAAGCTCATGTGGTGAAATCAGGGAATCTTTCAGTCTCTTCTGTTACAGAAGGACATCAGACCGTTTTAACAATCGGCACTAACATCTAAACCTTGACGACTTTTAGACACAAAACTCACAACCCACTGATCAAAGTGTACTTTTTTGTTTCTTCACTTTTTATAAACATACACCTAAGAACCTAACATCACACAGCAAATTATCCAGTGTTGATTATAGTTGTTTTTATGGTGTTAATTTATCAGAGTTAAAAAGTGTTGATTCTGGTGTTGATTTGAATGGCATTAACACTTGCAGTGTAAATCAGTGGTCGGAGTCAGTGTAATTACAGCGAGTTGACATTATTGACACTGGTGATGAGTTGATCCAATTTCCGGTTCTTGTACATTATTTCCTTTTTGATTAATGGCGGACGACCACGAGGAGAGGACAGTGGCCAAACAGGTATAATATTTTATAACCACTTAAATTGACTAATTTTCATGTTCAGTTCACGTTTCTCACCATTCAGTCTAATATGAGGATGTTTCTCAACATTGCCAATTAGCAAAAAGTGCTAATATTATTTATTTTCAGATAACGCGACAGACCACCGAGAGGATTCTCGAGGCCATTTAGCTGCACCACTAACATTAGCTAGCAAATTGAGGTAAGCTAATTTATTTCTTATCAGTTTTAAACGTAAGTTTTCTTATATTTAAGAATCTAGGGTAGATAACAGGGTCATTTGAATTATTTGTGTAACATTTTGATTTGTTTAACGAGTTAAATTAACTCAATAATGCAGCATCCATATTCCCTTTCTTGGGGCTCACGTTATTTATGTTGCCATAATAAGACATTCTAATGCGTTTTTGTCTCCAATATTTTAGTATAACGGTGCATTTTTCCACAAATAATCTCTGACTGTTTAAGTGAGCAGCAATCAGTAACGCAGTTTTTTTTTTGTGGACCATGAACGTACATTCATTTGCATTAATATCACGGTTGCTCTCGTCTGCAAAGTAAAAGGCAGTGGATATAAATGATCAGATAATCAAGCAAGAAGCGTTTTGTTGAACTTATATTTTCTGCCAGCGTATGACTATGGACTGATATTCGCTCATCATATATGAGACATGTGTTTGACGTGTGCACGCTTCATCTGCAATAGTAGATACAAATTAACTTGCTGCAATTTTACTTTAATGTAACGTTAACATTTGTGGGCTGACAAATTGAGCTTCTGACAACAGCGGCTCGCTGGGTTTTCTTTAATACAAACAACGTCACAATTAGCGTTTTCTTTTTTTTTACCAACAGGATTTCGCCATGTTGGTTAAAGTTCAGAATCAAGGAGTGAAGAAATTTGTAAAACTGCAGAAATGTACTTAGTCATATAGGAACTATGCTTGAGGTATAAGCCCACAGGGCTTGATGTATGTTAACACTTTACAATAAGGTCTCATATGTTAACATTAATTAATGTACAAACTAACAATTGCTAACTTTAGTATTAGTTAATAAAATGAAAACAGTTTGGTTTGTTCATTTTAGTTCGTGGTGCATTCATGTTAACAGATACAACTTTTTATTTTTTACAATGTATTAGGAAATATTTAGATTATTTAATGTTTTAAAAGTATTGTGCATTCTTAGTCTTTTAACTAATGAAACCTTATTGTAAAGTGTGTTTGTGTATATATGTGTGTGTCATGCAATTGTTAAAATTACTTTTCAGTTAAGAGCAAATTTGCTTTAGCAAGAACTGCAGCTCTTGAAGTCTTTGATACAGACACAACTGTGGAAGAGGACATCTTCCATGAATTGATTAAAGCAAGTCCACACTTATGCCTAACAGTAAGATGTCCAGAAGAAAATATTTCTGATGGTTTGTCTGAGGGTAAGTATATAACACTTTAGATATTCTTTCAAGGACTCCAGTGCGATTATCCTGGGGACAAAATGCATTTGGGTCAGATAAACACATTTTACATTTACCTTTAGCAGACGCTTTTATCTAAATTGACTTTAAAAATTATTAATACAACAAGTGATTCATCATGAGGAAATAACATAAGAAGTGCTAATAATTCAAACATTGTCTAAAATAGTCCAGGCTACAACATTAGCAGGATACAGTTTTTAGCAGTTTATTGAATATTGTCACATTTGTTTGGGTTAATATCCAATCATGAAAAGGTGGACAAAAGGATCAGGTTAAGTGTCGACTGCAGCTAGATATAGGAGAATGAGAACTGACAAGGGTGTATCCTCTGTTTTACTATTTTTGTTTGAATGGCTTAGTTCACCCAACAATGAAAATTGTCATTAATTACACACCCTCATTCTTCCAAATCTGTAAGACTTTCCTTCATCTTCAGAACAGAATGAAATCCAAGAGCTTTCTGATACCTCCATAGACTGCATTATAATTGCAACTGTCAAGGCCCAGAAAGGTAGTAAAGATGTCATTAACATAGTTTTCGTGACCACAGTGGTTCAATCTTAATGTTATGAAGTGATGAGAAGACTTTGTGTGCAAAAACAAATATAACGACTTTATTCAACAATATGTTCACTTCCACTTCATTCTCCTAAGCTATTCGTGTAGTGCACTGCACTGGGCCTTGAAGTTGCAATGATGTTGCTGCCTATGGATGGTTCAGAAAGCTCTCAGGTTTAATAAAAAATATCTTAATTTGTGTTCTGAAGATAAATGGAGTTCTTATGGGTTTGGAACGACATGAGGGTGAGTAATTAATGACAGGATTTTAATTTTACTGAACTAACCCTTTATTTGGATTTGTGATGCAAAATTCTTTCAACAGAAGTAAATAACATTTAGACAAAGCCCTGTTTGATTCAATGCCTTTAGAGAAAACATGATTATCTTTTTGCTATTCTCTCTCAAGAATTATCACCCTCAAGTTCATCAACCCCCAGCCCATGCACTGATACTCTTTCACTCTCTTCAAATGACCATGAAGAGCCCAAGAGAGCAGTGCAAAATCAAGCCACAATGGCCAGCAACAGTTTTAACATAGACGCTGAAAAGGCAAAACGGGTATATATGCATGTTTTTTCCTAATGGTTAATTTATCCATGTAATAATTATTTCACCATTTTAGAAGTCATCTGTATTTCACCTGTATTTTCATGTTTAATCAGATTGTCCGAGATGAACTGGAAAAAAAATCTGGTGGTGAGGAAGTGCTTGAAGAATACCAGAAAACGTCTCAGGTTACGTATGTAACCATGGTTCCCCGAGTGGGGAACGAGACACTGCGTCCCCTAGGGGTCGCTACGGGGAACGCCCTCAGCGTGACTCGGTCTGAAGATACATATGTAAAAACACCACCTGTTGGCCGGCGACAGCCCATGACGTCACTACCGGCGTGCCACAATATAAGTGCCGCCGGGAGAATACATCATCAGCTTCTTCGTCTGAAGCTTGCGTCCGAAGCATGGCCCGAAGCCTAGGGGACGCAGTGTCTCGTTCCCCACTCGGGGAACCATGGTTACATATGTAACCTGAGACGTTCCCCTTCATGGGAACTCGAACTGCGTCCCCTAGGGGTCGCTACGGGGAACGTTATACCCACTTCACCATGCTGAGGGGAATGCAAGCCAATTTCTCAAAAAAGGCGAGCACTAAGCCAGCTCTACCCGGCTAAGGGAGTTGCCCCTGGGACGGCTGATGGCTGTCAGTGATATTATCTGAATACGCCTCTATGTCGTCATCAGACGCTGCCCGGGACATGTCCCAGTCCACGTGATCAGTTCAAGATGGCGCCGAGGATGGCAGCCGTGTTGCGAGCTCCGGGAAAACTTTGCAGTTTTTCGTATGTTTTATTTGTTTTTTTGTTGTTTTACGTGTTAGATGTTGTTAGTATAACTGTCTACGATAGAGACACGCTTTTGAACACTGGGGACTTATCACTGAGTGGATTTTAGAAAGTGCCCAAAGTCTCGCGTGTGCACTTATTAGAAGAACGTTCTATGCCCTGGAGCGGAGAACTACTCATTCCTCGGAGTGAGAGGGAACTCAGACGCTCAGAAGGGAGCGGCAAGCTCATAGATGACCCTCTGGTTGAGGGGAGCAATGCTGGCTCGACCAACAAGGCGAGCGACCTATCACAGAGCTCTGGGGGGCGGAGAAACTCGGACGCTCAGAAGGGAGCGGCATGCTCATAGGTGACCCTCCGGTTGAGGGGAGCAGTGCTAGCTCTACCGACGGCGAGCCCTGGAGAGCGGAGAACTCATTCCTCGGAATGAGAGGAACTCAGCTACCAATGAGGAGCTCTAGAGCGGAGACAGAGTGGAATGGAGATAGAGCGGAGACTCCTCAGAGTGAGACCTATAACGAGCTCTGGAGAGTGGAGAACTCATTCCTCAGAATGAGAAGGCACTCCGCCGCTCAGAAGGGAGCGGCAAGCCCAACCATGAGCTCTGGAGAGCGGGGAACTCATTCCTCAGAATGAGAGGGAACTCCCCGCTCAGCAGGGAGCGGCATGCTCATAGATAACCCTCTATAGTGAGGGGAGCAATGCTAGCTCGACCAGCAAGAGAGATCACAGAGCTCGGAGGAGCGGAGAACTCATTCCTCAGAATGAGAGGGAAACTCAGACGCTCCGCAGGGAGCGGCATGCTCAAAGATGACCCTCTAATGAGGGGAGTAATGCTGGCTCTACCTATAACGAGCTCTGGAGAGCGGAGAACTCATTCCTCAGAATGAGAAGGAACTCAGACGCTCAGCAGGGCATAGGTGACCCCGGAAAACTCATTCCTCAGAATGAGAGGGACTCACCTTTTTTTGCCTTTGCTTAGCCGGAAATTTCCACCTAACCTCAGTCAGGTGAAGTTTACGGTGGTTACAGGGGAATTAGAGAGGAATGAGAGGGCTTGCCTCTCTCTGACCCGCGCCTTTCTCTCACCCTAGCCGCAGGAGGGGGAGGGGCATGAGTCGCGAGACTAGCCTTCTGAGCCCATCTCTGACCCTCAGACCGAGATGGGCTAGGACCCCTGGTTGTTCGGGCTCAGACCTGGATTATATAGAACCTTATCCAGGTCTTTCAGCAGATCAGTCTGTTACGCCTTAGTGTGCAACGAAGCGACGGTCTGACCTGCTGCTGCATATACCCTGCCATTTAAGCGAGATTCAGGGGCTTAGGTGGCCAGGGGGGAGCCTTGAGAGAGGATGTCTGCCACAGAGAGATAAGCTGTTTATCATCTCTTGCACAGGGGACATCCCCTCATAGCCATTTTCACACAGTGTCAGCATAACTAGTATGCTGAAACCTATGAATACGAGAAAAAATAGCTCTTTTTTTTCACTCCTTCTCAATCTCCACATCGAGATTTTATGAAGAAAGGAAGGCTCACTCGAGCTGGGGGTGTTTCACAACCCCCAAAAACTCGTTAGTATGCAGAGAAGAGCACTAGCCGCTGAATCTGATTATGTCAGAAAGATCGCATCGTCACAATCCAGCAGCTCACTCTCGTTCTCGGCCGACACGCGCGAAAAGGGGGCGGTCCCTCTTTTCTTTCTCACTCATCGGCCACATCCAACTGCTAATTTAATTATCTCCGTGCCTCGGCAGCGGTGGGTCCCGAATCGCGGGAAGCAGATGGCTGCCCCTCTTTCCTCGGAAAGGGACAGGACGAGAGCGGAGCTTTTACATAGAAAAAGCTCACAGTGCACGCAGATTTCCCCTCAAGGACATCGCGTGCGTGCTCCTTGCCCAAACAAAAGACGCAAAGATTGTGTGTGTCATCGCGGTGGGTCCCGATTTTATCCACACACAATCTTAAACGCCTTGCTAGTGCTCGCCATTTGATAGAGAGAAAACTGTACTCTTACCAGATTGCACGCTTCAAACAAACCAGTCAGTGAAGACGAAAAAGCTGATGATGTATTCTCCCGGCGGCACTTATATTGTGGCACGCCGGTAGTGACGTCATGGGCTGTCGCCGGCCAACAGGTGGTGTTTTTACATATGTATCTTCAGACCGAGTCACGCTGAGGGCGTTCCCCGTAGCGACCCCTAGGGGACGCAGTTCGAGTTCCCATGAAGGGGAACGGAATACTTGCACTTAGCTTCGTGACACACTTCCGTTTTGAATTGAATGCTATTTTAATAAATCACACAATAAACAAGTATGCATGACTCTAGCATCACTGGTTTGATTCCCAGGGAATGCATGATAATGTGTGCCTTGAATACAAAGTCAAAACTGCATCAGTGTAAATATAAATATCACACTCACCTGCTGTTACAACGTAGAAGGTCTTTGAGCAGTGATGAATCTTTTCCCAGATAAAGTCACCAACATACACTTAAAACCATTCTTCTCTGAACTCAAACTCGTATTAATGGCTGATGTTTCCTTCTCATAATTGACTGTTTTTCACAGTTGGGCTTTAATTTATTTAGGTGTTTACTGCTTACTACACCCATCAGGACCTGTATCAGGACAGTCAGTCATACACGTAATGTTAGTCCAGATTATCTGGCTGAAAATTGTCTGTATATTCAGGTAACAGAGTTAAAGTTAAGTTGACTCTATTCTCTGCTCGAGATGCACTCTCCTACAGCCAAGAACAGAAACAGTAGACAAAGTGAAAGCAAATATATTTATTGAATAGATACAGCTGTGTGTCTGTTGGCATTGAACAGAAGTTTTAAGATGGAGAATCATCAGTCTGTAGATGGAAACATATCATCATGTCTCAGGTGGATTTATGGAGATGATTACAGAGAAATAATCACAAATATAAATCAATGAGACGCTACAGAGGCTTTGCACAACACAACATTACACACTGACAAGAAATGAGGAGAAGACAGAAACTGATTCATTAGTTACATAGAGCTAAATGATGTTGGAGCGTACATTTTTTTTCATAAAAAGAAAAGCAGTAGTTAAACCTGTGAGTCCCAGACCAAATCTTTTGCGAACCAGTGGCCCACGTAAAAACTTTGGAACAGGGGTCTGAGGGCGGGCTTTGGGAAAATTGTTATTCTGCAAATTCAGAGTGGGCTTAAATGGAGAGTTGTTAAATTTTAGAGCCTGATCAAGTTGTCTACGGGCTTTTAAGGAATTGTCCCGAAGGGTTGAGAATATGGAATTTACATTAGGTATGTGTTGGGCATCATAATGCATTAATTCACCTCTCTTGTTCAGGCTTAAATTATTTAAAGGTATATAAGTTTTAATATATTTGAAGCTAGGAACCATTGCTAAGATTTGTTTAAAATTAAGATAAATCTGATTTCCATCTACATAATAATGGTTACTTATATAATAATGCAATTGAATCATATTGAGAGGGAACAATATGGGAGCTGGAGCAGAACCTTGAGGAATGCCACAAGTCAAAGAAACAGAACCAGAGTGAAACGGCGTTATATTGCCTGAAAAACTACTGTCTGAAGGGTAGGAAAGAAGATTGTGGTCTACCATATCAAAAGCAGCACTCAGATCTAAAGATGCCAGTGCAACAGAGTCGGTGGTTAATAAAACATCATTGGAACATTTTAAATAAGCTGTTTCAGTAGAATGAGACTTCCTAAAATCCAACTTTGTATTTAAGATCTTGCTTTCAAACAAAAGACTTTGATGGAAAACCAATTTCTCTGGTATTTTAGATGAAAATAAGAGGTTATAGGATGATCTAAAATTCAATAAAACCGAGGGATCTAGATTGAGCCTTTTAAGTCTGACATGATTCAATGAATTAGGATTATCTCCTGGTTCAATTCCCATAGTAATCCAATTTAAAAGAGTAGGATCAACTACATCCAACACTTGTTTAAGTAACAATGGCGAAATAACATCTGAGGGTAAACCAGTGGGCTTTAGTTGGTTTATAATGTCAGGTAAGAAAGCAGTATAAATAGTTGTGAACGGTCTAAAAACACCAGGATAGTTTAAAAGGACAGCAGGATCATAAACAGCAGGCTGGATATTCTGCCTAATCAAAAAAACATATTTTATAGGATAATATATTTTACTATGCATTGCATATGCTTTATCAAATCTAAGGGTAAACAAAATAACATCTAAGGGTAAACCAGTGGGATTTAGTGGGTTTTCAACACCATTTAAGAAAGAAAGGTAAATAGGTGTGAACGGGTTAAAAACACCAGAATAGTTTAAAAGGACAGCAGGATCATAAACAGCAGGCCGAATATTCTGCCTAATAACAAAATCCAAATGTTTAGGATAATATATTTCACTGTTCATTGTATCTGCTTCGCTTTGTCTTTTAAACTTTGAAACAAGAAAAATAAAAAATGCTGTAGCACCAGTAAACACCACTGCCTTTTGGACCTATAAGAATAAACAGAAAACATTTATATTAATTATCTGTGTGAAACGTTGTTACCTTTGTGACCTCAATCCTAATATTGAATTAATTTGAGTATTTTTGGCATAATATAGCCAAATTTGAGACCTTTATGGGTACAGTTTTATTCTGTATGTGAGGTCATGCTGTACCTGCTGGGATTGTGGTGTTCTGTATCTCATCAGCGTAACGAAGTGCTCACAGTTGAATTTGCACAAACAGTATGGAAGTGTCTTCCCCACAAGACTTTCTGTGAGTTGTAGAATGTCTTGTATGGGACGTCGCTCATGTTGCTCATCCAGAAGATTGTTAATCCGGTATTTATCGCTGCCAACCACCTCCTGCAGTGGTTCTTTCTTCACTGTGGCCTTGTAGTGTAGTACCGACTTCACACGGCTGACCCCGGCATCAGCGTGCTCAGCTATAGAGACATACATGGAATAGTAAAAACAATCATAACTCATTAGACTTCAATGGAAAGTTTCAGATTCAACACAAGTTCAGCTCAATAGGCAGCATGTGAAGCATGTTTAAAAAAAAACTCACAGGGTGGGACGAGGTGAATCACATTCCCGTCTCCAACATAAATCACCCAGTGCTGATATAGGCCTCGGAAGATTTCAATGAGATCTCCAGGATTTGGATCCTTATCCTATAGGAGACAATATCAGGCGTAATATTAAAAACAGCTACAGTTGCATTTAAATCTGTCAAATATATTGATACTGTTAATCTAAGATAACAAAATACCATTACACTTGTGAATGGATAAAAACAAGAGTTTCAGCTATAGAAGCACGCTCCCTTGCGCCCTCTCATGACTGGGAGTATAATTACCACTCACAGCTTACTGGATCTATTTAACTCTAGATTAAACACATATAATCTCTTTTCGGTTATATCTGATCAAATGCACATTAACATTATTTTCCTTGAACAGCAGCTACGCTAATTATTCTCTATCTGCTTTTGAAACAAGAGATTACACAAGCTCCAGTTTGGAATCAATATATTTTCTTAAATTATTATCAATTGAATCATATTATATGATCATTGCTGTTAATTATGTTCCTTAACTAACTGCATGGTTTGTATTATCCTATGATTGCTACTGAAGACACTATTGGAGGAGAGCTGTACTGGATTATGTTTCATCACTGAATTGACTTTAGCTGGAAATATGACTCTTTGTTATTGTCCTCTTGCATTATTGACCAACTATTGACATTGTAAAGCTGCTTTGACACAATCAGTAGTGTATAAAGTGCTATAGAAATAAAATAAAAAAGAAATTTCTGCCATATGAATATCCCTTAGAGTCACGACTGATAAATGACTCTTAATTGTAATGTAGAAACATTAATTTAAAGCGCTATACAAATAAATGTGAATTGAATTATTTTATGATTATTATTATTAAAGTGTGACCAATTAATGAAAGTGACTCAGACCGGAGGAGAGACTCAAGAGGTGAATTAATAAATTCTGTTTAATGCCATGTCATGATGTCATGTGACAAATGAATGAAATGACTGAAACCAGAAGCCCACCTCAGCAGAAATCCAAGTCCTCTGCAGATAGCAGGATTGAGCTAACTCCTTCCAACTCTTCCAACACTCGATGGTACAACTAAACGAGTAAACACACAAATGAGCTCTCAGTGAAGAACAGAATCTGTGTATCTCATGTAGGGCAACAGACACACACCATAAGGAAAATCTGCTTTTTACCAACTCCCATAGTGTGTGATTACAGAACTAATGAAGTAATTAAAAATAAATCAATTAACTTATTTTCATTGAACACTGATACAACATCTCAAATGGTGGGGAAATCATAGTCAAATAAAATCATTATCAGTTGCACAGGATTATTCTTAAGATATAATTATGTAAACTAATTGTTACTTTAGATGTTATCTATAATGTTTACGGTATTTTCAGACAGGAGAAGTGATATAAAGCTGTACTGTATGTAGTCAGCGTTATTGCTCTTAATGATGCTATGATGCATGTATTTTATTTCCCTCAAATTACATGGCTTTAAACTAGAATTACAGTTTCCATAGGTGTTAAGCCTTACATTGAATTAAGTATTACTATTAATTAATTAATTTCATTATCTTAACTGCTTCAAACTACATGTTAACTAAATCATTGTTGAATGAGCAGGAGGATTTTGACATTTATAATGCATATGTTGAGCATCTCATCAATCTGAAGTTCACTATTACGAATCTACATCCCCTCCAGAAGCCCCGCCTACTTCCACTCACTATTACGAATCTACATCCCCTCCAGAAGCCCCGCCTACTTCCACTCACTATTACGAATCTACATCCCCTCCAGAAGCCCCGCCTACTTCCACTCACTATTACGAATCTACATCCCCTCCAGAAGCCCCTCCTACTTCCACTCACTATTACGAATCTACATCCCCTCCAGAAGCCCCTCCTACTTCCACTCACTATTACGAATCTACATCCCCTCCAGAAGCCCCTCCTACTTCCACTCACTATTACGATTCTACATCCCCTCCAGAAGCCCCTCCTACTTCCACTCACTATCACGAGTCTACATCCCCTCCAGAAGCCCCGCCTACTTCCACTCACTATTATGATTCTACATCCCCTCCAGAAGCCCCGCCTACTTCCACTCACTATTACGAATCTACATCCCCTCCTACTTCCACTCACTATTACGAATCTACATCCCCTCCAGAAGCCCCGCCTACTTCCACTCACTATCACGAATCTACATCCCCTCCAGAAGTCCCGCCTACTTCCACTCACTATTACGATTCTACATCCCCTCCAGAAGCCCCGCCTACTTCCACTTACTATTACGAATCGACATCCCCTCCAGAAGCCCCGCCTACTTCCACTCACTATTACGAATCTACATCCCCTCCAGAAGCCCCGCCTACTTCCACTCACTATTACGAATCTACATCCCACCCAGAAGCCCCGCCTACTTCCACTCACTATTACGAATCTACATCCCCTCCAGAAGCCCCGCCTACTTCCACTCACTATCACGAATCTACATCCCCTCCAGAAGTCCCGCCTACTTCCACTCACTATTACGATTCTACATCCCCTCCAGAAGCCCCGCCTACTTCCACTTACTATTACGAATCGACATCCCCTCCAGAAGCCCCGCCTACTTCCACTCACTATTACGAATCTACATCCCCTCCAGAAGCCCCGCCTACTTCCACTCACTATTACGAATCTACATCCCACCCAGAAGCCCCGCCTACTTCCACTCACTATTACGAATCTACATCCCCTCCAGAAGCCCCGCCTACTTCCACTCACTATCACGAATCTACATCCCCTCCAGAAGCACCGCCTACTTTCACTCACTATTACGAATCTACATCCCCTCCAGAAGCCCCGCCTACTTCAACTCACAATTACTAATCTACATCCCCTCCAGAAGTCCCGCCTACTTCCAGAAGTTTTATATGCTGAATCGCCTGACATATTTAAGGTTTACACATTTACACAAACTCTACGCCACAATTTTAAACATGTTGCATTTAATTCATTATTTCTGTATTAATTTGCACCAGGAGCTTGTTTTTGTGTTGGATTTAGGTAAGACTTTATTTTAAGGTGTCCTTGTTACATGTGTTACATGTACTTAATATTATAATAACAATAGATGACACAATTACATGCAAGTAACCCTGAAACAAATCCTAATCCTAACCCTAATATATAGTAAGTACTTGAGGTAATTAATATTACTCAGTACTTAAATGTAACAATGACACCTTAAAAATAAAATGTAACCTGGATTTCTATTGCTTCTGTAATTAAGTAAATTCATAAAAACATTATTAAAGTGTTTGAATAAACAATACATTGACATTGTTATTCCTCTGAATGATGCTATGATGAGTGTATTTTATTTTCTGGAAATTATATGGCTTTTTACTAGAATTACAGTTTCCACAGGAGTTCAGAATTATATGTATATATTGTTGAATTAATTATTGATTATCTGAACTGCTTCAAAATACATGCTGTTAACAAAATCAATGCTGAATCATTTACAGTTACTTTACAAATAAAAATATTATTTAGCATACGCAACATTTAGAATGAGAATTTTGAGATTTATAAAACATATGATCTCGTCCATCAATCTGATATTCGCTACCGTAATGATTATGAATGCAAATTTCCAACTTTAAACAAATAAACATGTACATGCGTAGTATGTTTGTGTAAGAATATTCAGGAGGACTAGGAAATGGCAGCGGACCATCATGACTAATCAGTTCTCTATTATAGATCAGCGGTGAAGAGACATTTCTGTTTGTTTTGATTTAAAATCATATAAAGTTGTACAGGCATTGAGGGGGCCTTTTACTCATTAGCGATGCAAATGCTTTGGGAGCTTTCATACCTTAAATACCATACTTTTACTTATTGTATAGTTATTGGAAAACTTGCCTTGAGACAAAATCTTGTATAGATTCTCATTAGCTATATCAATCTACACATTTTTAAAAACAATTAAATATAACAATAAACATACCTCAGATTCCATTCAGATCAAATATGTATTTTACACCAATGTGTGTCTAGCCCAGGTGTACAACATATAACACATACTGTAAAGGTATGCCTTTTTTTACCTTCTGGCAATATAGCACTTTATCTTGATCCTCTTTCTTCTCTTCTCATCTTGCTTTCTTCTCATCTGTAATATAGTTAAAATGATTTTAACCTGAAATCATAGTATAAAAGTTATAACCCTAACTCATAACATTTACATTAAGTACTAATTCAAACTGAGGAACTCACGGCTCTCAGGATAGCAGCCCGGTCTCTCTCAGCAGATGGATCCACAGAGTTTATTCCACTTGTCAAATCTGCCCCTGATGGGTCACGCCACAGACCACAATCTGAAGGATTTGTGAAGAACTGGATCATTTTAGAGCTCCTTCTTCTGCAAATTAGAAAATCACTAATGCCAAAGTCTCTTGAAAGCGGTTTGGGTTAGAGATACCTCTGATTCGGTCGGAGTGGAAACAACACAATGGGACAGGTTTGTGCAGCGTAACTCTAGTTACAGGATTCCTGCTTAACCTGCTTTGGCCAGTGGGTGTGGCTAGGAGCCTCTGTGTGTGTGTGGGGGGGGGGGGGGAGATGTCCACTCCTTTAATTTGTCATGGCTTCGAGCATTTGTGACACTGACAAAGCCCTAGAAGTGTCTCTTAATTGACATAGCAATGCAGTACCACTGCTCCCTATACGAAGAGTAAACAATTAGCGCAGGGTACCAACTCCCAGCTGCTCAAAAAAACTTTTGTTCTATATAAATATTAAAATGAATATATAAATGAATAAAAATCTAAACATGAACATATTTATATATATATATATAGACTAAATACTTCTAAGGCACTCACGTGGTGAGATAAAAAGCATTTAATGTACTGGGCTTAAATAATTACAAAATAGTTAAAAGTAGATTTACGCGTTTCGGCAAAAAACAGCCTTCTTCAGGACACACATCAATTGCTCAAATAGGTATTCTTAACCTGGTGTTAATTAATGAATTATCAAAGACAAAATGTGGGTGTGGCCAAGACTAGCTTCTTGGTCCAAGTAAACACACATACAACATTATAGGAATACAATTATACATCAATGGTGCAAATTACAAAAATGGTAAAAAATCTATGTGTGTGTTTTTTTTGGTGTGTATTTCTCTGCTTAAGCTTTTTGCTTTAAATTAAGTAAACTTAATTTCTCTGCTTAAGTTTTTTGCCAATATTTCTTTATATATATATATATATACACAGCCTTTAAAATTAATTAAAATGCATTATATAAAACAATGACGCAATAATGGTAATTATATGGTTTCATTGAATACAATGTTAAAATACATAATGTAAAACAAAATAACCAATTTACTTACATTACATATTATTACAAATGCCTGTAAAGGGAGCCAAAGGCCTGGTAACTTCTGCTGTTACACTTACAGGACGATCATATCCTAGTTTAATATTAACCAAACATTTAGGCTAATTCAGATGTCCACTTAATCTTGAATTTTTGGCCATCGTTTTGTGAAAGATGACACAGCCTCTATAATTTCTTCAACAAAAACATGTGGACATCACAACCCTTACAAAAATGAGCCATTGTTTTATCATAGTAAAACTGCTTAGTTTTCTTTTGTGTGATTTCTCAATGCCTATTGAACCCCTCTTGTAAGTGTTTTTTTTTTACATCCATAATATTTGGGGGAGGGGGCACAATAATACAATTTTATGGCACCCATTTGGCCAGCAGCGGCCCTGAGCAAAGGCATTCTAATACTGAGCACAGTGTGTGATGTTGTTGAGATGTCTTCTAAAGCTTTAAAAGAGACAAATGTGAGAGATTCAATTCAATTCAAGATTATTGTATAGCACTTTTTACGATACAATCGTTGCAAAGCAACTTCACAGGAAATTAAGTTTCTAAAATAGATTTATATTGTAGAAACTCAATATAATTAACTTATGGCAAAATTTGGTTAATTCAGTATAATTGCTGATGGTTGATATCATCTCTTCTCAGGTGTTTGATCATCTCAGATTGTTTAAGGGTTGGATCCAGACTGAAGCTTGTGTAATTCCTAGTTACCACGGGATGTTAATCAGTACAAGATTATGGGATGCATTATATGAATGCTTGTCTTTAATCTAGATGTAAATAAAGAGAGTGTGTCTGAACCCCGAACGTTATCAGGAAGGCTATTCCAGAGTTTAGGAGCCAGATATGAAAAAGTTCTGCCTCCTTTAGTGGACTTTGCTATCCGAGGTACTACCAAGAGTCCAGAGTTTTGTTCCTTAGGGAGCGGGTTGGATTGTAGCGTGATAGAAGATTAGTTAGGTACGCTGGAGATAAATCATTTAGGGCCTTATAGGCAAGTAATAATATTTTGTAACTTGTTGTATTTTTATACCGGTCTGAACCCCTAAAATCTTTAAATCACATTTCAGCCATCCCCTAGCAATAAAACAGCAATGAAACCACTATATTACCTTTTGTCCGGATGGCGGTGATTAGAAGGTTCAGGACCCCTGTCCCGGTGGCCGTGCTCACTCAGTCAGATTCGTGCGTCTAAGGACTCGATCAGGAGTGTATTCAGGTTCAGATAACAGGTTGTTATAAAGTAATTACTCAGAGGCTTATTTTAATTAAAGGATTACGAATCACCATAGCAATGGTTTCGTTTTATTGAAAATAATACTAACTCATAAGCAAATACTAAACACAACAGCGAATAGTCTTCACCACGAGGTACTACACTGTACGTTTACATCTCCAGACAAAGATTTTATAACTTTTGCTTTTCATTTGCATTATCATCAAAACACGTCATGCCTGCTTTCTTCCTTATTCGTCCTTCTTCCCTCTGCTTATACAGGCCGGACGTGTAACCTTTGTCATGGAAACCTAAGCTCAACCCAGTCAAAAATTCACTGCATTAAAGGAAAAACATCACCCTCTAAATATCAAAAACACTTCTACTTCCCTTTTACTATATAGACAGGGTTACGTGTTTCTTCTAACAAGCTTGAGCTAATCACACATGTTAAACCGCACATATAACACTTCATATTCAGTTTAAGCAATACATAGGTTGTTCAGAAAAAGATTCTGTTCTGCAAGGTACTTGCAAAATGCAGTCCTTTATCTGACCCTTTTCATCACAGCCTTTTGCACTTTAAGCAACAGCTAACACTCATAGAACAACCAACATCTCTTCTTATTATAAAAGCAAAAGATAACAGTTTAAAACACACCATAAGACATCATCATAAATCCTAACTAACATTTTCTAGAGATGTATATCAGGAGACTGAAGTTTTTATTAATTCAATTCATTGTCTACACTTTGCAATCCCAAAGCATGATTATGCATGTTAATCATTCCCTCACCTTCTTATGATTTGATTCTTGTTTACGCATTAATGTGACCATCGTCTTCATTTGGTTGATGAATCTTCTGATGGTCCATCTACTCTTCTTTGCCCGTCTACGACGCTCCGCCTTCCTTCCCTTCTGGACTTGTCGGTACGACTTTCTTTGGATACTTTCTACAAGAAGATCATCAAAATTAATCTCTAATTTTCCGGGTTCATTTTCCGGATTGCCTAGTTGGAACTGATTAGGAAATGTCACATTTATAGGGCCACCTGGCATGACAAACTGATACAGAACTTAATAGATAGCCAGTGCAGAGACTGTAAAATTGGAGTAATATGATCATATTTTATTGACTCTAGCCGCAGCATTTTGTACTATCTGTAGCTTGTTTATTGAAGATGCAGGACATTGCCGCCATGCATTACCGGCACTTTTATATTTTAATCTTTATCGCTCCAAGTCAGAGCATAAGTATCAGGGTAATTAGAAATTATACTATAAAAATCAGACTACCCAGGAGGGGGCACCGTGAAATAACCTACCTCTCATCTCGACAAATCACATGAATGCAAGCAGAGTCGGTCTGGAGCGTGAGAGCATGTCACGGGAGGCGCGCAAAGGGGCAAAATAATCATTAATTATTGATTTCTAATTTGAATCAGTATATTATAATATGAAAAGAAAAATCAAAAGGACCAGGTTTTTGCGATCAGATATTCTCTAAACTTCTGTAAACTCTTCAGTTTAAGGATCGAGGAAACTAAGTTTAAAAGGCTCTAATAGAGAGAAAACCAGAGATTGCGGAGAGTGTTTTCAGCTTGTATTTGGCTTAAAAGCACGAGTGTTTTTTGCTCTCTATATAAATTGTAATAGGTATGGGGGGCTACAATTGCCCGTCACTGCCATGGGAGAAACAGTCAAACATAGGAAAACATAGGAATATGCACAATTCTGGATAAATGTATTACTTTTCTTCTTTTCTAAATAGAGATAATATTCTCCTACGATTCTGAATAGACAACTAAACAAATAGCTTGTCATTTACTAGAGGTTCTGACAAAATGGTATTTGCTGCAGACTATTTAATGTTAAAAATTTAAAAATTTTATTGCAAAATTTGCACCTCTGTTGTGGCTAATATTAATTTCATAATTATCCGTACTCCATGAAGTAGCAGAAGTTAAGTGAAAATTTGCAAATGGCCCATTTTGGGGTGGATTGACTGCAAGTCTCAAATGTCACTGTTTATAATATAAGGCGTTCATCTTTTCACTAAAATAAAACGGGGGCATAAAAAGAGTAGCCTGTACCCACTTCTCCAGGCACCACTCCATCACTGCTCCTCACTCTCCACTCGTTATCAGTCAAATCAGTCTGCAACCAGACGTGTGTTGGATGCACAGTTTTCAAGTTTAGTTTTTTTATACTGAATTGAGCTACTTTTAAACTGCTGCCGTGGGTTGAACCCGTTTATTGTTATTGTTTTCTAATGAAATGATACTGTAAATACAAAACTACATCTGCCAGCAGGTGGCGATAAATGCATTTGTAAGCCATCATGAACTGTAACTAAACACTACACTAAGCATTCTCACTAATTTTATCTAATTTAAGTCGTTAAATCGAGTCGAACGTTGCTTGCTAGCTGACAAGTGATGTTAGCCTGCTAGCTAAACCTAGCTACTTGTTGATGTGGACAAAATTACATTCATTAAAGAATTGAAGTAGGGACAACGAGGTATAAGTTGCCTTTGATATTATTTTTATCTAATCCACTAGATGGCACAAAAACATGGCGTAGCACTTTCCAAAACACTCGTTTTCAAGAATCACGTGTTTATTTCTCTGATCGCAGCGCAGCAGCGCAAAGATGATTCTGTGCTTACTTGATCTAATACTTTATGTTCTTAAAATGTTGTAGATTTAAGTAGCAAATGAGAATCGCTCAAATTAATGCTTATATTTTGAGACTGACCTCGTCTTTATGATTTTCAGTTTTGCTTAAGATAATTAAAGCGGCTGTTTTTAAATAATGAAAGAATATGTCAAATTATGGTATTTGGGGTAAAAAGCACCCCTGCTGTTGGGGCTAAAAACACACAGTTATTAATAATAACTAATAATTAAAATAATTAATAATGATAATTAATAGATCACTGACTTTTCCATTTGTTGACATGGTTAGATTCAGATGGTAAATATCATATATTATATTAGGTGTCCATATTGGAGATAATCACCATATTTAGAATAAAACCATCATATTTAAAAACATGATATTATAATAAAATATAACTTGTTGTTATTATTGTAAATACATATTCAATTATTATTAGATCTCCTTCAATACTTTCAGAATCTTTACTTATTAAAATTGTTTTGTTTAAAAAAATATATATTTTATTAACATATTTTAATGACAGTATATTAATTGAACAAAAAATAATTATTTAGTTTTTCAAAATAAGCCGAAAATACTACAAACTTTGCTAAAGTGATTGTTTTGAATAAGTATGAAAGAATCTGTTGTTTATGAAAGCACTTCTCTAATTCCACTGTAATGGCACCGTCTATTGTAAATATTGTTTGTATTTCAATTAAATACATTTCTCACACCAGTATTTCGTATTTTACATGAAATGCATTTTGATGTATTTGTGCCCATCTTTAGTCATGTGTTCAGAAATGTTCTTTTGGTGCAGGCTTTATCGATCCAAACTCACCCAAGAGGTAAATATAATGCGACTAATTAATCACATGACAGCACTGATTGGCTGATGGTAGATGAGCAAACCTCTGAACAAGCTGAGAATGTAAAACATACTGTTTTCCTAGAAAAATGTGTTTATATGCAGCATATAACAAAGCATTTTCATCAACACTTATTCTCACACAACGACAATGATAGAGCCAAATGTGAATGTTTATTTCAAATAAGCAGATAACAAAATATTCAAATGTTATACAAAATAATCGAATTCTCCAGAAATCACATAACCAATATTAAAAAAAGGTTCAGTTTCTGGGATGTCTCTCAGAAAAAGACAAACAGCATGTTTTTGAAGAAACCAATTGGTTTTGTTTTTTAAAATCTTGTTGAATGCATCTTCCACGTTTTTATTCCACCATGGAATGAAATCATCTTTCAGATATGTCTTTATTTCTTTATAAATATCTGCTTGTTCAATTAAAAGATCTTTAATTTGTTTCTCGGATTCATTAAATTTATCCAAACCATGTGTTATGAAATCAACAAAAGTTTTGTCTGAATTTTCTATTTTATATAAATCTGATAAAATATGATGTAAGTTTAATTCAGGTTCAGATTTTTTTTTAAACATTTTTTTAAGTCTACCGTTTACGTGTTGTATTTGTGTCAAAATACTTTTATTATATTTCATAAAAAAAGTTTTATTCTTTATTTCTGGAATAATTTGTTCATACACTGGGATTAATAATTTTATGTCAATTTTGTCATTAGTTGTTGTTTCGGGTGAGTTATTAATTATATATTTGCTTCCCAGCGTTTTGAACTCTTTGGGAAATGTATGAATGCAATCTTTAATAGGACAATCAGGTAACTGTTTGTCATACGAGCCACCGAAACCCCAGGGCTTAAGATATCCAATAATAGTATTTATGCCATGCTTTTCAAATAATAACATTGCTAGAACAAAAGCCTGAATCATGCAGGGCAGATGATTATCTCTTGCTAAACACGGGCTGTTTGTAGAAAATATATATATTTCTGAATAACAGCAGTCATCTTCGTAATATAATTTTAATAGTTGTTCAAATATTTTATCTTCAGTATGCTCTTCTTCTGGTAAATCTGAATTTTTATAAACTGTATCCATGTCAAATGATCCATCTTTTTTAATAAAACATATAAAAGCAAGCTGTTTTTTTAATTTCAATTGTTCTTTAGTTTCTTTATCAAGATCATTTAACAATCTATTAAAAAATGCATTATGTTCCTCTTTGAGATTAATAGATTTGTTATACTTAATATCAGATTTATTTGTTAAATATTTCAAGGAGTTGCTTTTATTAAAGTAGTCTTTAAAAAAGATTCCAGGATCAGTTATTTTTATAATAAAATCTTCATCCATCTTCTCCGGTAATTCAGTTCTTGATATAGATCTATTAAAAAAGCAGAAAATAATCCACATCAAAATAAGTGTTATATATAAACATACATACATATTATACTCAATCATTCTCTGAACATTTTCCCAGTGTTTCTATATTACTTATAATAAATCATGTCAAAGCAAATTCTCCTGGGTCTAATATTTCAGCGTCTGAACTGCTTTTGAAAATTAGGAAGACGATCGAATGTTAAAAAAAAGTTGCATCTTCTGTATTTTTACACACTTACAAAATCTGTTCATTTGTGAACTTACCTATTAGTTATAAGTACTTCATAGGTTTTAAAATCAGGAAGATCTTTGGAGTTTTTTCTGGAAATAAAGGAATTGTTCATAAAAAAAAACATGTTAATATCTTTAGTTTACTTTTTTCTCATTTACATTTTAATACATGTGATCCTGGAGCACAAAACCAGTCATAAGGGTACATTTATTTGAAATTGAGATGTATACATAATCTGAAAGCTGAATAAATAATTTTTCCATTGATGTATGGTTTGTTATGATCGGACAATATTTGGCTGAGATACAACTTTTTGAAAATCTGGAATCTTAGGGTGCAAAAAAAATCAAAATATTTTAATATATTTACAGTAGGAAATTTACTAAATATCTTCATGGAACATGATCTTAATATCTAATGATTTTTGGCATAACAGAGAAATGTATAATTGTAATCCATACAATGTATTGTTGTCTATTGCTACAAATATAGCTGTGCTGCTTATGACTGCTTTTGTGCTCCAGAAACACAGATGCTGTTAGTCATCGACTCTGTTATTAATCATATTATCTTTAGTATAACACAAAAGCATCATATTTCTATTATGTTGAAGACCTGAACTTTACACAGTTATTAGACTGAACTGAATCAATGCTGAAGTGACTTTAACTGAAGATTGACCGTTGACTATTGTCCTCTATATAGAGCTGTTTACAGCAGAATTTCATGTCGTTTGCAATATCGACACATCATTTTCTCTAAACTATGGAACATAAAAGAAGATAATTTGAGAAACATGTCAGTATTGTGTGTTCACAATGAAAGTCACTGGTAACAAACACTTGTTATCAACAGTTTATTAATGAAATGATTCTGTAAATACAAAACTACATCTGCCAGCAGGTGGCGATAAATGCATTTGTAAGCCATCATGAACTGTAACTAAACACTACACTAAGCATTCTCACTAATTTAATCTAATTTAAGTCGTTAAATCGAGTCGAACGTTGCTTGCTAGCTGACAAGTGATGTTAGCCTGCTAGCTAAAACTAGCTACTTGTTGATGTGGACAAAATTACATTCATTAAAGAATTGAAGTAGGGTAAACGAGGTAAAAGTTGCCTTTGATATTATTTTTATCTAATCCACTAGATGGCACAAAAACATGGCCTAAGACTTTCCAAAACACTCGTTTTCAAGAATCACGTGTTTATTTCTCTGATCGCGCGCAGCAGCGCAAAGATGATTCTGTGCTTACTTGATCTAATACTTTATGTTCTGTTGTAGATTTAAGTAGCAAATGAGAATCGCTCAAATTAATGCTTATATGTTGAGACTGACATCGTCTTTATGATTTTCAGCTTTGCTTGAGATAAAGCGGTTGTTTTTAAATAATGATAGAATATGTAAAATTATGGTATTTGGGGAAAAAAGCACCCCTGCTGTTGTGGCTAAAGACACAGTTATTAATATGATAATTAATAGATCGCTGACTTTGCCATTTGTTGACATAATTAGATTCAGATGGTAAATATCATATATTATATTAGTTGTCCATATTAGAGATAATCACCATATTTAGAATAAAACCATCATATTTAAAAACATGATATTATAATAAAATATAATTTGTTGTTATTACTGTAAATACATATTCAATTATTATTAGATCTCCTTCAATGCTTTCAGAATCTTTACTTATTAAAATGATTTTGTTTCTGAATGTAAAAAAATGATTTTTTATTAACACATTTTAATGACAGTATATTTATTGAACAATTTCTCCTGTAATTTAGTTCTTAAAATAGAAAAAGCAGAAAATAATCCACATCAAAATAAGTGTTATATATAAACATACATACATATTATACTCAATAATTCTCTGAACATTTTCCCAGTGTTTCTATATTACTTATAATAAATCATGTTAAAGCAGATTCTCCTGGGTCTAATATTTCAGCGTCTGAACTGCTTTTGAAAATTAGGAAGACAATCAAATGTTAAATAAATATTCCATCTTACATATTTATATAAACTGTGTTCATATGTGAACTTACCTATTTATAAGTACTTCATACATTTCAAAATACAAGTTTCTTCTAGCAATAAAGTAGTTCCTAAAAAGAAAACATGTTTAATATTTTTGCTAATTTACATTTTAATACATGTGATCCTGGAGGACAAAACTGTTCATAAGAGTACTTTTTTGAAATAGAGATTTATACATAATCTGAGAGCTGAATAAATAATATTTCCATTGATGTATGGTTTGTTATGATAGGACAATATTTGGCTGAGATACAACTTTTTGAAAATCTGGAATCTTAGGGTGCAAAAAAAATCCAAATATTTTAATATATTTACAGTAGGAAATTTACAAAATATCTTCATGGAACATGATCTTAATATCTGATTTTTGGCATAACAGAGAAATGTATAATTGTAATCCATACAATGTATTGTTGTCTATTGCTACAAATATAGCTGTGCTGCTTATGACTGCTTTTGTGCTCCAGAAACACAGATGCTGTTAGTCATCGACTCTGTTATTAATCATATTATCTTTAGTATAACACAAAAGCATCATATTTCTATTATGTTGAAGACCTGAACTTTACACAGTTATTAGACTGAACTGAATCAATGCTGAAGTGACTTTAACTGAAGATTGACCGTTGACTATTGTCCTCTATATAGAGCTGTTTACAGCAGAATTTCATGTCGTTTGCAATATCGACACATCATTTTCTCTAAACTATGGAACATAAAAGAAGATAATTTGAGAAACATGTCAGTATTGTGTGTTCACAATGAAAGTCACTGGTAACAAACACTTGTTATCAACAGTTTATTAATGAAATGATTCTGTAAATACAAAACTACATCTGCCAGCAGGTGGCGATAAATGCCTTTGTAAGCCATCATGAACTGTAACTAAACACTACACTAAGCATTCTCACTAATTTAAGTCGTTAAATCGAGTCAAACGTTGCTTGCTAGCTGACAAGTGATGTTAGCCTGCTAGCTAAAACTAGCTACTTGTTGATGTGGACAAAATTACATTCATTAAAGAATTGAAGTAGGGTAAAACGAGGTAATTTTGGAGGTATACGACCTTTATTTGTAAAACCTAAATTGAAGTTGTTCCAGAACTGATGAAATTTACACAGGTATTAAATTTAACTGAATCAACAATGAACTGACGTATTACTATTATCCTCTTTTTAGAGCTGCTTTAGAACTGAATTGAACTTGGTTTGCATCATCGACACACTACTTTCCTGTTTAACACTGTAAAGATGCTTTGTATTGTATAAAGTGCAATAGAATTTAAGGTGAGTTGACTTAACTTCAAATCTTTTTACTTTAATTTTACTTTTTAGTCATTTAGCAGAAGCTTTTATCCAAGGCGACTTACAAATAAGAAAAAGTAACTAAAGTTAAAACTCTGTAAATACTATATACACATATTTAAGAAAATGAAGAAATTAAAATAAAGCTTAAAACAATTCAAAATATTAAAACAACAAAAGGTATGAGTATAATAATGATTCTAACATGACACCAAGCCAAATACCCATATATATATATATTAGGGGTGGGCATAGATTAATTTTTTTAATCTAGATTAATCTAGATAAATTTTGGAATTAATCTAGATTAATCTAGATTAAAATGGCTCATTTGAATTCTGCCGAAGGCATTCAGAATATGTGTGCTACCCAAATAATGACTAAAAGTAAGTCTTTGAGAACGGGTTTCTCAAGCCAGGTGGCGCATTAGACCAGGGGCTCATCTCCTGTTTCCAGAATGCATCACAAACTGCTTGAGAAAGCTGTTCTACTATGATAATTGGTGATGAAAATAAACTATGTTCAATAAGATGTACTTGTGTTTACTAACTGTTTATTCAGTTAAACATGAATTTTGAACTGTAGGCCTACATAAGAGGTCGTGATGAACTGTTTACAGTTTCCATTGGGAAGCTTCTTAAAAATAAATTTTCCCTGAAGCAAACCCGGCGGCTTCATAGCTGCATCCATGTTAGCACGTCACGTCTGATGTGGTAATTTCACAGTAACGTTAGGCATACACACAGGTTCGAAGCAGAGGGTGACACGGGAGTGAATTCTCAAGTTCACATGAGACCTAAAGCGCATCCTGTTTGCTTAAAAGCGCAACGTTTCGTTGTTATTCTGAGTGCACACAAATAAACGTAGAGTCTTTACAGATTCGAAAGATGTATTAGGCTACTTTTATCTGTATGACCAAGAATGACGGAGATTTTAAGAGCAAGTGAGCGCACCGGAGCCTGTCCTGCAGCAAACGCGCTTCCACACAAACACTTCAATAGCGCACATTTCTCTAGGTTAACATCATATTGAGCGGCCATGTAAAGTTGCTACTACATACATCTTTCAGATGAAAAGCCATATTTGAGGTTGATGAATGATAGTTGAGCGTTTGGATGTCCTGCCCGATTATATTACCACATAGACCAGCCGTTAACAATCTGTCCATCACGGACTGCCAGCCTCTAGTTCGAAGACTCGTTCTCGCCCCCTACAGTGCAATTCGGCTAGGTATACATCCGCGCTAAAATATCAGGGTGAAAGTCATCATAGCTTGCGTAGTATAGACCCAGCTCCCAACCCAACTTTGAGAATAGATTAACGGCGATATTTTTTTTATCGCCCGATAAGAGTCTCGCGTTAACGCAGCACGTTAACGCCGATAACGGCCCACCACTAATATATATATTATTTCATTTTCAGGTAGTATGTAGAAATAACATTACTAAAATAACTAAAGAAAATACCTATAAAGACATTAAATTCATACATAATTTATCTAGAATTAAAATAGATAAATCAAACGGCAGTAGTTTATCAGTAATCCTAAAAAAAGAACACTGCCAAACACACATGCTAACAAATAACAACTTACACATAGTAAGAATTGGTTATAAAAACTAAAGCAGAAGTGAAACAAGCCGTAAGAAAGAAGAGAAATAAAAAGCGATAATTATATCCTTTGACAGTGTTCCTGTCCGGTGGAGTCGATGGTCTTTACACTATTCGGTCTTCTCACGAGGAGGGCTTCACACGACGGCTGCCGCGGTAAACTAAGCTTTTTATACCCATCTAACAAAATACTACTCCAATTCAGCTGAACACAATTTCCTGTTAATCACAATAAATGACCAAGCAAGCGCCCGACACTGACGAGGGACGCGATACAGTACAAGACCAAACGCGATTTCAGCACCTCTCCACACAATAAACAACACAAGCGTTTCCTAGCAACAACAACTGCGCTAAACACTAATGAGACACGTAAATACACTTACAAATCTAAATCATATTAGATTAATCGGTAAGAAAATAAAAGATTATTCAGAAGAAATCAGTTAAGAATTTGTAGCAATTTATAAAAACTTATATTTGATTTATTATTATTATTTCATGGGCACTCATCTTCATTATTTGTCACCTTGATAAATACAATAATCTATACAGCTGTACAAATTATATGAATTGCCATTTATCTGCAGTCATATTTCAAATGTCTTCTGATAATTACAGTATGCTGAAGTCACTCATCATTTACATTATCTGTGTTCCTGATCCAGTAAAACTATACATAAATTGAATTATTACACATGCACTGCATTAATTTACTCCTCAAACATTCACAAAAAACTTCAGAATCACTGCTTTAAAACATAATAAATACAACAAGAACATGATGAAGCAGCATCTAAAGCAGTGTACTGTATAACAACTTCAGTAAAACATCATCTTAAATGTACTTACGGACGAATCTGGTCAGAGTGTAATAGAATAAGACGAGAATCTTCTAATAAATAATTCTATTATGGAAACAAGGAATCAGAACAATGAGACATTAGCAGAAAATCACAAGCACGGTGATCCTAACTAATGCAATCAGAGCAGAAACTCTCACATTGCTTGTTTTTTTAGTAGTTCCAGGGGCAGGAGCCACCAAGACACCACTTTCTCTTTGTTGGATAGGATCTGTATGTACTACAGTTACTTCTCTCAAACTAGTAGACCTGTACGTCAGATGAACTCCTGCCCCTGGATCTTTTTTGGAATTATAATAAAAACGTCTTTTCTGAAGGAAGTAGCTTTGAAGAAACATTAAACTGATAAACTGACATTAAGATTTGTACTAATTAGAAGCTCTGTATACTGCCCTACAGTTACTGTTGGATTAACTCCTGACCTTTTTTATGACAAGATAAGAACATAGCCTTTACAAAAATACATAGAAAAGCTGATAAATGTTTGCTCGTGTATAGTCTGACTATAGGCCAAAGCTTTGAAGTCCTCATGAAAGTCAGTCAAACCGTTCTTCTTCTAAAAGCAAACCCATGACACGACATTACCACAGCTAACAAAAATAGTATATTTGTCGTATTCTTTGCATTTTTTATCTAAATTATTTAATCTAATTTAATCTAAATTATTTTGAAAATATACATTTTGTGTAAAAAAACTTATTTTACTTCCGTAACTATTTTTACTTCTTAGGTCTGTATTCCAAAGTGTTCATGAATTACCATTTATGCTCAGATCTGTGCTTTAAAAAAAACTGCATATTTAACAGTTCATAGGTTAAAAGTTAATATAATCCTAAACTAATTAAGATCAGAATAACTCACCGTGGCTGAAATTCCTAGAGAATTTTTTTTATTAATTTAGTTTCTTTTAGGTTCTTTTTTAAATGTATTTAATTTAATTATTTTTTTTGCTTTAGAGAAGGTGAGTTTGCTCTTTTATAGTGTGCTAGAGCACCCCCTTTAAAGGTGTGTAACACTGCTGACAAAATAAACAATGCTGTTCATCTGGTTTCACACGTGTTGAGCAAGAACGAGAAAGATTGTCTTCAGCTGAGTCACGATGTGTTTCTACAATTCATTTATACTTATTTCTTCGTTATTCTGAAAATACAATACAGTAATTAAAAGCCCCGGCCTAGTCAATGACGTGCTGTTTTTAAGTCAAATGACATTTGAATGTTCCCCCGAGGCCTTTTTCCCGCTGTCACCCAACAACATAGGAAACATGTTGAAGTGCTCCAGAAATTAACCTCCTTTCTGAACATTTTATTTGCATCATCTTTGGTTACTTAATTACATATTTTTATTCACAAATCAACGTTGTCTAACAGGTTTACTGTAAACTGAGAAAATATCAATGTTACCATGTGGCAACGCTGTATCACAGTGGAACTGCAGTGATGTATTTCCCCATGGGGATTTTTATAGATAGTAACATCAGTATTATGATCGCAGTTATTTATTTATTTGAAGTGTTTATTGTTGTGGAGTTTTATTAATGCATGAATAAGAAAATGACTTTTCAGAAAATGAATATATTTGACAGAAAGGGCAAAGGGAAAGAGTGAAGAGTGACGACAATGAGGATGAGTTGGCCTTCAGTGACTGTAACAGTGTGTGTGTGTGTGAGAGAGTGAGTGACTGTGTGTTTGTGTGTGCGTACGTGTGAGTGTGTGTGTGTGTGTGTGTGTGTGTGTGTGTGTGCGAGTGTGTAAGCGTGTGCGAGTGTGTGTGTGTGTGAGAGAGAGAGCGTGTGCGAGTGAGTGTGTGTGTGTGTGTGTGTGTGTGTGTGTGTGTGTGTGTGTGAGCGTGCATGCGCGTGACTGTGTGTGTGTGTGTGTGTGTGTGTGTGTGCGAGTGTGTGTGCGTGCGTGCGTACGTGCGTGCATGCGGGTGACTGTGTGTGTGTGCGTGCATGTGTGTGAATTTGACTGAGGAAAAAGCCAGAGAAGAGCAGGAGACGAAGTGATGATAAAAGAGTTTATTAGTTGCGTATGTTTCAATGTTTAGACTTCATCTGACCAGCAAAAATTTAACAAGTATTGTTATACCAAACTACCATAAATCTTGAGTTTCCATAAACAATCTCTCGTATCTCTTTTTCATGAAGACAAACAGCCCTTAAAACACACATAATAAGACTAAACAACTATGAAAACAAATAAGCAAGGAGAAAAGAAAGAAATATTAAATAATCAATATCAATATCAAATAATCAAAAATATTAAATAATCAATTGAAATAATCAAAATGATACAAATGACAATAATAAACAAATGATAATTATATCAATGACTAATTATTATAAAAGATTATAGGAATAAATTATTATAAATGAATGAAGAATTGCTCTCCTGAAGCAAAACACACAGTTTGCATTTGAGGATCCCTAGTTATAGAAATATTAATGTATAATATATACGAATGTTTAATGCTCTCAACTCATCTCTACAGAATCCCCCACAGGTGCTCATGAGTGTTCAGATTGGAGTCTTCTGTTTTAGTTTATGTATTTAATCACACAGTGATGTGAAACAACACTCCCTCGCACCTTTAGCATTCTTACAGTACATTTCTACTTGACAGCATTGACAAAACAACACTCCCTCGCACCTTTAGCATTCTTACAGTACATTTCTACTTGACAGCATTGACAAAACAACACTCCCTCGCACCTTTAGCATTCTTACAGTACATTTCTACTTGACAGCATTGACAAAACAACACTCCCTCGCACCTTTAGCATTCTTACAGTACATTTCTACTTGACAGCATTGACAAAACAACACTCCCTCGCACCTTTAGCATTCTTACAGTACATTTCTACTTGACAGCATTGACAAAACAACACTCCCTCGCACCTTTAGCATTCTTACAGTACATTTCTACTTGACAGCATTGACAAAACAACACTCCCTCGCACCTTTAGCATTCTTACAGTACATTTCTACTTGACAGCATTGACAAAACAACACTCCCTCACACCTTTAGCACTCAATCATTCCTATCATTGCTATTGTGGCATAGCACGACATCCTCGGGCCCAAATGCAAAAAATTTTGAGGTAAAAAAAAATGTTTTATTTATGGTATAAATGAATGGAAATCATATTTAACATTTTCAAGTCCATTTATTATTTGTAGCAGACCAACAACCAAATAATTGCAATAAGATTTGTGCTTTACTTTTATCATAACACAAAGTCTCAGCCTATAATTTCTGTCAGTTTTATCACAAAATACAAAAAGTAAATGTGTTTTTAAGTTGTGAGATAACTGTATTCATCTCAGTTCAAGCAGCATGTGAATCAATTGTCTTTTCCACTTTACCGTTTACAGCTCAAAAAATAAATAAAATGAATGCATATCATAAGGAATGTGGGAAAAAAAATCATAACAATTTAATAAAACAAATGTCTCCAGTAATCCATCAATCAGTGTTTCAAAAAAAGTCATGTTGTGAATAGTCAGTCGTAGCATAACATGCCTACATCAGAAAACAAACAATATAACTTTGCCAACATTGTTTTATCATTCTCATAAACCAGTCAGTTGGAGCCTACTTCAATGCAAAACATCTTTATTCCTGTTTTTCATGTTAATAAATGTGTAGAATTACAGATTGGACGCCACAGACTTATTTTTTTTTGGGGGGGGGGGGGGGGGTAGGTGGAATTTTCACATTGACTTCATGCAATACAACATGATTTTATAATCGTAATTTTGGCTGAAATATTATGACATTAATCTAATTATTATGTATAATTATTATGTACTGCTTACAAACACAATCTTGGCACAGCGGCCCACAAAACATGTCTGTCTGGTCTTGGTCCTGGATTGGTGTGAGTTTGTGCTTGTACGTTCTCCTGGTGATTCTCCTGTTCATTGTGTTTAAGTTGAAATTAAAGACTATTACTCTTTACTCCGTCGTTGTGCGCCTTACAGCCACATACCTTTACAGCTGGGACCGAACTAGTTTCTGTAACCCCATACAGCATGAGGTTATAGTTATTTGTATCATCATACAGAGTGAGTTCGGTAATGCTGCATCAAAGTCTACATTTTAAACTGGAAAAAAGGGATCGTAATATTGCTTAGGTGTGATAATTTAGTTAAAATCAGTGTTTTATTGCAGTGCTGCTGATATATGTAAAATTAAATAAAATAAAAATTCCAAATATCATGCTTTTATGGGTGGCCTAGTGGACCATATAATAACATGCACTTGCAGAAAAAAAGTTTCATTATTGAATAGTAGAAAACAGCCAGAATCTTTCTCTGGATCATTGTTTCTACACTGGTGATTCCTTTTAACTGGAACAAAAGTACAGTAAAAGTACAACAATAAGAATTTATGTAAAGTAGTCAGTCTCAACTGCAAATAAAATGGTTAAATATTTACCCATTCAATTGTAGTTGTGTTGTTGTCACACTGGCATAAATCAAGTGGCAGGCCTTCTTTTAAAAGAGTTGAGCAGTTTATTTTTGGATGTTATTGTCATTTACTGCGCTGGGTGTGTGTTCACGGTATGTGTGCATCAGTGTAAAAAACAGGTATTTGCACCTATTCTGCATTTACTTACATTGTGCCTGTCCCTTTTCACAGAAGCAATATACTGGAATTTGTGCATGAATTTCAACTCATCTCAGTCATTTTGTCATTGATGAGCGCTGTTAGAGCACTGAGGCAGAAATGATCTTTTCCTATAAAACCAAAGTTCAGGAACTCTCACAAAACAGATGCAACAAAACAAAACTCACTAATCTAAAGAAAAGATCTGAAAGAATCCCTTTTATCCTTAATCCACTTCTCTCTCTCCTGGTTACTGTGCTTATACTGCATTTATCATATCTCATGGATTTCTTTCCTGTAAGGTTTTCATGTTTGGCATGCATCCAAACTTTAGTTGAGGATAGTAAGAATGTGAGGGCGGTAGATACGGCTTTGTATGCGACTAGTTCAGGGAGTCCTGTACATTGTTCGGTTCCAAATGAGCCCGTGCCGCAGGGCAATTGGGTGACTGTGAGGCGGCCTAGTCGCGGGTAAAAACACCGCTCTTCCGTTCCGATTAAAACATTAAACAGGTTCTCCCCACTCAGTGACGCACCCACGGAGAAACCTGATGAAAGTGCTCTAGTTATTGGCGATTCTATTGTACGGAACATGAAAACAGAGACACTAGCCACCATAGTCCATTGTTTACCGGAAGCCAGAGCGCCTGACATCTTGTGCTGGCTAATGCTAAACGCAAATTCAGTAAGATTGTTATTCACGTCGGCACTAATGATGTTCGACTTCGCCAGTCGGAGATCACTAAAAATAATGTTAAAGAGGTGTGTGAACTTGCAAATACAATGTCAGACACTGTAATATGCTCTGGCCCGCTCCCTGCTTACTGGGGCGATGAGATTCATAGCAGACTGTTGTCACTCAATAGCTGGATGTCTAAGTGGTGCCCGCAGAATAACATAGGTTTTATTGACAACTGGACTAGTTTTTGGGGCAGACTTTAGTCAAATTTAATAAACACACTAATAATTGCTCCTCTATAATCTCCTTATTCTTAGTATTCTTTTATCACACTAATAAGTTTGTCTTCAGTATGACATATATCAGGAGTAAAGGGTCCAATTAATTCAGGTGGTCTTATTTTAAACTCCATTATGGCAAATGCAAACTCATTTTTAAAGTTAACATCCTCAAAATACAGTCAAAAATTATTGATATACTCTAATATGTTTAAAGACAGAGTATGATTTATAGGAATATTGGAGAATTTAGAAAATAAATGATTTAATTCAGAAAAAGAGAACATTTAGAGTTTGCATGTGTCTGAAAGTGCTGGGCATCCAAAGTGTTATTTTATTATAGATTTATTTTAAAGTGTGAAAAACCGACTCGGACCAGAAGAGAGTCTCAGGAGGTGAATTGTTTCTTTGAATATACTTTAGATGTGGTCACGCCATGTGGGAATTACTGTAATTACAAGACTCCAACTGGTAAAAAGCACTCACTTTCTCATAGATCTCTTCATTACAACTTGAATAGAATTTTCCTGAGAGTTCCACATTTTGTACCATGTGACCAAAGCAGATTAATTTAGATTAATTCATAATTCCGAGGATGTGAACAGATCCAAGAATGTCAGCAGAGCTGATGTTATCACTTTTTTATATAGACTGTGCGCAACCTATTAAAGGATTTCCTAAATAACAACAGATAACCTGCAGGTGAACATATCAGGAGAGTGCCAGGTGACTCATTTATCACAAGGCATCAGCTTATGAATTTCATTTGTCATCTAATCTGAAAAGATTAATTATGAACTTGATCACTGTAGAGCTTCTTACTGTATTATCGACATAAAAAAATGTAACATTTTATTAATAAAACAATAGTCAAGAATAATTAATGGAACGATAAAATGAATACCACGAATGGATGAAGAAATAAAGCACATAAGATGCAATTGATTAAGCTGGATGGTGCTTTGGTAGAGTTATCTTACAAAAATATCAACTAGTGTTGATCAGAAACTAATAAGGTGAAGAAAACCCAAACTATTAATTTATATTAATTTAACAGCCTCCTCGACCAAGTGGTTGAGCACATTTTGAGTCACTATTTTTTAATGAGAGGAGTACTTAACTTAACTCAAGCTGATTGAGCCATCTCTACCATCTGGTTGACCAAAAAACCAAACCGACATTATCCTTACAAAGGACCACCATTGGCTGCATACACCCTGAATTATTCAAGACCTTTTCCCTGAGTCTTGGGACTCGGCTGGTTTGGGCAAAGGTCCTTGGGGACTCCTGGGAGACTCAGGCTCTGTCTGATATCTCGGGTGTTCTATAGGACCTGATCTCTGGCTTAGCCGGAGTGGGCCCCACCAAAATCGGCAGGGGGAAGGGGCGCAGAGCCCTAATTCCTGAGTTTACTAAGAACTCGGCCGATTTGGGCAAGGAAACAGTTGGGGTCAAACCCAACAAGATCCAGCTCTGACTCAGAGTATGCCCCAAGGCTAGACCGATCCACTACAGACTCGTATCAGGTGACCTGGGTAACCTTGCGGTGTTAACAAAGGGTCATTTGAGAGAGTGGTAAGTATCCAGCCCCCCTGGGTCCACTAGGACAGCATGCAGGGACGGCGGCCTGGGGCTAACAGGCCTTAATTGGAGCCCAGTCTTCTATTGGTGATTAGGAACACTCACGCAATGGCACATTTTGCACCAACACACCTACACACTGACATTTGCTTCTTAATGAACCTTTGAAACTCGTTTTTACTGATTATGAAAAATTATATATTTTTGACAGTTTTTTTACCTAAAATAACTTGTATTACGGTAATAAAACAACCAACCATTTTCATTTGACATTTGATTCTCACTAGGAACCTTAAAAAAAATCGAATTGTTATATGCAACAGTCTTTTAACTACGAACTATTTATAAATCCAAATCCTAATATTAAAAAAGGAATAATAGCTTACATCGCTGTTTAAAACAATATGAAGAAAATCTTAAATACCCCTATCAGGTCATTTTGAACACAATACTTCAACAAAGAGAAGATAACCAGAACCCAACCATCCAATTGTGGCTCTGGACAAACACGCTTAGGGATTGGACAGAAGACACAAGCCTGGGATTATTCACATAAGGCATGCCGCCTCAGAGGAGGGTGTATAGTGTTTAAAGTGCTGAAACACCCAATGAGTCTGAGGTACACTACTGATGAAAGTGTCTTAAAAATTCCCCTCAAACAAATATACCTGAGGGAGTAAGCTTACAAAGGAAAATCAGATTTAACAAAATCAAAAACAAAACCGTCTGGCGGAAACAAAATTAATGATAGTTCCTAACTTACAGGTACCCTAAACCTAACATTCGTCGACCTATGGACGTGAAACCTAACATTCCCAACCCTTGTGACCAAATAGGCTAATCTCTTAGAAGGGAACAAAACAAAGCCAACAGGAGCATAGCCTAACATTCTTTATTAAGATATACCCATCGTCAGGATATATTTACTTCAAAAACCTATCCTAACTCTTACCTAGTACACTAAACCTACCCCTCACAGACTTAAGGAGAGAGGTATCTAACCCTGATTCGACTCACACACTAAACTTACCGCTCTGAGACTTGGGGAGGCCAGCACCTAGCCCTGAACTAACCCATACCTTAAACCTAACAATCATTGGCTCTGGGCAACACAGAATCTAACCCGGAAACTGGCTCACACACTAAACCTACCCTTTACAGGCTTAAAGGCAAGACATAGCCCTCAAACAATTCACAACTTATACAGGAGTTGCGGAAGGACCGTTCCAGCCAAAATTCTCTGATGGAATGCGATGCCAGATCAGGATTACTGGATTGTTGACTGAAAGGTTGGCAGTCTTGTTCGCTGGTCTGGAGGAGGTTCAGTCAGAAACCTTGCATTTCTGGATCTAATAGTAAAAAAAGCCAAAAACCTATAAAGGCATTTCTTCTAGACAGGAATCAATCACAGTTGATATAGTTAAGTCTAACATGTGTCGACCCGTCTCCCTTTTATCAATGTCCCTACTTCTTGGTCTTCCAAATTCTCAGCCCAATGCCCAAACAGGCTCTTCTCCTATAATCTGTTGCACCTTTGCACATCTATCTGCTGCTCAACCAATCTGCTGTTAATTTATAATCTGTTGCACCTCACATTATTACTATGTATAGACTACATCATGTATAGATACTGTACATAATGTAGATGTGCCCATACAGTGTATAATGTGTCGTTGATAATTGAGTATGTCTTTATAGTACACTAAGTGTACTGAGTATATGTATGTGTATTTTGCACATTGTCTTCTGTACAGTCTGTAAATATGTACTGTCCATATGTAAATTGTCTGTTGTTTTTTTGCACTGTCTGTCCATATGTAAATTGTCTGTTGTTTTTTTGCACTGTCTGTCCATATGTAAATTGCTGTTGTTTTTTTTGCACTGTCTGGAGCACTGTAAATGCTCCAGTGCAGTTTTTTTGCACTGTCTGTCCATATGTAAATTGTTTGTTGTTTTTCTGCACTGTCTGGAGCACGCTCATAAGAATTTCACTCACCAAGGCACTTGTGCTGTGGTGATGTGACAGTAAAAGTGATTTGATTTGATTTGATTTGACAGGAGATATATCAATGCTTTCCTGGCATAGTCTAACAGGCGTAGGCCCGTGCACGAATCCTCAGTCTCCCTACTCCAAACCTTCCTGGATGGGTGCTAGGTCGGGGGGAGCTGTTGTAATTTTTTCTAACCTAACCCTAACCCAAATTATAAAGTCATTCTGACAACATGCACTCACCTGAATGAGGTTTGGGTTGATATTTAAGTTCCATGGTCGGTCTGAACACAATACTACACATGACAGGCTTGTGAAACTTACAAATCTTCCAAACATATTTGAGCAATGACTGAATCGGTGGAATTGTATTGATCAGTTTTACTGTTCACCAGGTCACAAATTATTTGAATGCATTTTAGGAAAGATGAATTGGACTCTTGGTTCTGTTCTGACACAGAAACATTAGACTCAAACCACAATAGATGGTGCTTGTTTTTAGGGACAAAAGAGACGTCCATACAGATATGATTTACTGATTCTGGTGGAAAAACCAGCCTGACCACAATGAGCTGAACTCTTCTGGATGAAAGTTTGTCCGTATACAAAACTGATTAAACTTGATTGTCAGCTTGAGAAAGACAAGAAGTCTTACAGCAACAAATGTTTACTGAATGAAATAAATGTGTTTTCCAAAATTAGGAAAAAGTCATCTGAGAACCAAATTTTCAACAGAACCTCTTTTGTGATATTGTAAATTGACACTCAGTTGCTATGACACTGAAGTTTAATGTAACACTATAAGTTATTCTCTGAAGGTTGAGATGAGTGACAATGCTTTGGTCGCCCTGGAAACAACAGCACATGATGGGTTAGTCGCACTTTGAATTACCATTGTGTATGAAATGTGCTGAATAAATCAACCTGCCTTGCCTTCAACATTGAGGTTCATCAGACCAGCGAATCCTGTTTCTCAGGGCTTCCTTTTTGATCTATTTTATTGTCAATACATTATCAGTCGCAGTTTACACTGATTCACGAGTTCACCCTTACATTTAATCTGATAGCGAATGTTAGGCATATCTTGGCTTGCTGTCCTGGGGGAGGGCTCCGAGCCCGGAACATGGCCCGAACCCAGAGAGCTCCCCCGTCCCTGATGAGGGATGGAATAGATTGGGGGTGAGGAGTTGGGGTGGAGGAGGGATGCCGGAAAACTGTCACTGGACGGAGGTAGGCAGGCTGAGTCTGTGTATATATATGTACGCGTTGTGCTCATTAGGATGGTTAGCTAAACGAGTTGCACCTGTGCCAAATCGGTTGATTATCTGATCGTGCTCCTCCCGAACCTTGTTAATAAAACATCATTTCACGAGTTCACCCTTACATTTAATCTGATAGCGAATGTTAGGCATATTTTGGCTTGCTGTCCTGGGGGAGGGCTCCGAGCCCGGAACATGGCCCGAACCCAGAGAGCTCCCCAAAAGAAGCTTGAGGCATGGGACAGCGGCCAGAGAGCGAGGTTAATTGCTCCCCAAAATATGCCTGCTGTGGAGAGGTATGGATTGGAGTCTGCAAGGTGAAAAGGAGGCAGGGCGACTGGTGAGCTCGTGCGGTGCTCGACGGGAGCTGCGGCTTGCAGCGTCGGACTGGCGAGCCCTACGTGCCGCTGGAAGAGGAGCACGATGGCAGATATCAAATGAGGGACTCTCGCTGCGTCCGGAGGGAGCTGTGGCTCTGCTGCACCGGAAGGGAGGGTCCCTCTTGCAGCTGAAACGAGGCGCGGTTTGGCATGTCGGATGGAGGGCTCCCACTGTGACTGGAGGGAGCCTGCGGCTCTGCTGCACCAGCAGGGAGAGCCCCGTCCGACACTGAATAGGCAAGGAGATTCGAGGCGCGGTTGACGCATCGGATGGAGGGCTCCCATGCAACCGAAGGGAGCCAGCGGCTCTGCTGCACCGGGGGGGAGAGCCTCGTCCGCCGCAGAGTATGCAGCATAGCTCAGACGACAGACGGAGGGCTCACCCGGCGACTGGAGGGAGCCGTGGGTCTGCTGCACCGGAAGGGGAGCCCAGTCCGATGCTGAAAAAGCAAAGAGGCGTGACTGATGGAGGGACTCTCACTGCGTCCGAAGGGAGCTGCGGCTCTGCTGCACCGGAGGGGAGAGTCCCCCTTTTCAGTTTAATGCAAGGCGCGGTTTGGCGCGTCGGAAGAAGGGCTCCCGTTACAACCGAAGGGAGCCAGCGGCTCTGCTGCACCGGGAGTGAGAGCCCCGTCCGCCGCCGAGCGCGCAGCGCAACTCGAAATGACAGACGGAGGCGTAACACTGCGACCGAAGGGAGCCGTGGGTCTGCTGCACCGGAAGGGGAGCCCCGTCCGATGCTGAAGAAGCAAAGAGATGCGACTGATGGAGGGACTCTCACTGCGTCCGAAGGGAGCTGCGGCTCTGCTGCACCGGAGGGGAGAGTCCCCCTTTTGGCTTGATGTGGGGCGCGGTTTGACGCGTCGGAAGAAGGGCTCCCGATACAACCGAAGGGAGCCAGCGGCTCTGCTGCGCCGGGAGTGGGAGCCCCGTCCGCCGCCGAGCGCGCAGCGCAACTCGAATGACAGACGGAGGCGTCACACTGCGACCGAAGGGAGCCGTGGGTCTGCTGCACCGGAAGGGGAGCCCCGTCCGACGCTGGATAGGCAAAAGAGACGCGACTGATGGAGGGACTCTCGCTGCGTCCGAAGGGAGCTTGCGGCTCTGCTGCACCGGAGGGGAGAGTCCCCCTTGCGACTTGATGCAAGGCGCGGTTTGACGCGTCGGAAGAAGGGCTCCCATTACAACCGAAGGGAGCCAGCGGCTCTGCTGCACCGGGAGTGGGAGCCCCGTCCGCCACCGAGCACGCAGCGCAACCCGAGATGACAGACGGAGGCGTCACACTGCGACCGAAGGGAGCCGCGGGTCTGCTGCACCGGAAGGGGAGCCCCGTCCGACGCTGGGATAGCAAGGAGACGCGACTGATGGAGGGACTCTCGCTGCGTCCGAAGGGAGCTGCGGCTCTGCTGCACCGGAGGGGAGAGTCCCCCTTGCGGCTGGATATGAGGGCGTTATTTTTATTTATTTATTTTATTATTATTTTTTTTAACTGATCAGGGCTAAATGTGCTTCCCTTATGTGGAGTTGGTTGTACCTAATGTAGCTTTTGAAGGCGTCTGATGACCATCGACCGAGGGTCTGGATCTGATTTTGAGAGAGGCCTTTTTGAGCTGCTGTAGTTGCTGCTCCGATGCGAAATGAGTGGCAGGAAAAGTTTCCTGCGGGTAAGCCTGCTTGAGTGATGATTCGTTTTAGGTGTTTTTGGAACCAGAATCGTGTCACGGGGTGGTTAGAATCGTCGACGAAGAGAGGGTCCAGTGTGGATGTGGCTTGGGCGTTCCTGATTTGAAAATAAGAAAAGAGAGCCTGATAGGGTTGGATTGGAGATGGGAGGTTGAAAATGTATATGAAGTGGCCTTTCCTTTCTTGGTCGGTCTTACTTTGTTTGATAAAGTAGGCGATAGTTTCGCTGTCGATTATGGACAAAGCAGAGATGGTCGGATGGAGTTCGGGGTTGAATTTGGAGGTGATAGCGATTTCTGAGCATCTCAGGAAACCGAAGAAAGCCAATAGAAACATGGCATCGAGGGTACGGGCGGTGTGGATAGACTGGTATCCTGTGCGGAGAATTCGGATGCATTTTGTGAGGATGTCCAGAGTTATGGGCTGTCTGGAATCTGGGCTAGACAGTTGAGAGCGCTGAATTCCTCTGATTAATAGGGAAGTTTGGGAATTATTTATTTCGGAGGAGGGGAAACCGTAAATTAGTTTGTGGAAAAATTGAACGCCGCTTAAGTAACCTTTGATGGATCCGGCTTGGAGATTCTTGATGGAATTGAGGTAGGAGATGAATGACGTGATTGCCAGAAGAGAAAAATCGGGAAATGGCAGGTTGTAGGAGAGGTGAAATGCTTTGAAACATCGCCAAGCTGTTAGATATGACTGGATGGTTCTGGGTGAAACTGCTTTGAGGATGGAATCGAGAGACGAATCGAGGAGAGGTTTTAGGGGATGGGTTAGGGGAATATGAGTTGCGAATAGGGAGGTACTGGGGTTGGCGATAGGTCCGCCTCCGGAGCCAGCGCTCTGAATTTCTGAAACATGAAACGAGAGAGAGAATCAGCGATTAGATTTTTGGATCCGGGAATGTGTTTAGCCGTTATAATAAATTGATCGCATGCTGAAATCCAGATTAGACGTCTTAGCAGTGGCATGAGAGCGAGGGAATGGGAACGGCCTTTATTAATGCAGTGGACAGTCGCTTCGTTATCGCAGTGCACCAGGATGCTGCGTGATGTCCAATTTTTTCCCCATGACGAGGCGGCGATAACTAGCGGGTAGAGTTCGAACAGTGCTGAGGACTGAGGAGAGTCGCGCATCTGGGGGGGCCATGAAGACGCGAACCAACGCCCTTGGTAGTATCCCCCGAAACCGACGGATGGGGCTGCGTCGGTAAACAGTTGGATATCGTCGGGGAGGAGGACCAGATCGCTGTAAAAAAAAGTTAGACCGTTCCATTGTTTAAGGAAGGTGATCCATAAACTGATTTCGTTGTGGGAAGCCTGATTTATGATAATTTGGTCGTCTAGGGCGTGTACGGAGGATGCGAGTGCGAGCATGTGAGAGATGAAGGGGCGGCCTTGGGGAATTATGCGCATTGCGAAGTTAAAGTGACCGAGCAGGGACAGGAGATCGCGTTTGGAGCAATTGTGGCCCTCTGTGAAGGAGGAAGCCACTAGGATTATTCTGTCGATTTTTTCTTTGGGCAACGAAGCTTGGAATTTGACTGAGTCCAGGTTGATGCCCAGAAATTCGATGAGCTGTGTAGGACCTAAAGATTTTTCCTGCGCGATGGGGATTCCGAGCTCCGCAAAAATTCGTTGGACTGTCGTGATGTTTTCGGCTGGGATGGCATCGGGGGGAGATACGATGAGGAAGTCGTCGAGCAGGTGGATTAGGTGAGGCACTGAATAGTTGTTAATCAGGATCCAGCAGATTGCTTCTGATAACATATCAAAAAATTTTGGGCTACTTCTACATCCGAAAGTTAGGCGTACTGAGAAATAAAACCTCTCACGCCAGCGGATCCCGAATAAGTGCCAAAAGTCTGGGTGGATAGGCATCACTTTGAAAGCAGAAGTGATGTCTACTTTTGCCAGCCATGCACCGTGACCTACATTTTTGATCATGGTGATCGCTTGGTCTATATCGTGGTAGTGTAGAGAATATTCCGCAAGGGGTATGAGGCTGTTTATGCTAGAGAACGGGGAATTGTGTGGAGCTGATAGATCGATTATTAAGCGTTTTTTCCCCGAAAATTTCCTGGTAGCCACTCCGATAGGACTGATGCGAAAAGTCTCAAACGGTGGAGTATCGAAGGGTCCGATCATGAAACCTGACTCGACTTCTTTTTTGATTAGATTATCTACTGTGTCTGGCTCTGCGAGTGCGGATTGGAGATTATTACTAATGATGTTGTGTGAGAGCGGGCATGTAGTGCCGGGATTAAAGCCCTGTTTGAGGCCAGACAATAGATAGCTGGTGAAGTTAGTGTCTGGGTGATGTGAAAGTTCAGAGGATAGACGAGAAATATTGACTGGAGTCAATAAGTAGTTTCTGGATTTTATTTCTGGATTTAGGGTATTATGGAAGGATTAACTTGGGGGCATGGGAGCGTTATTTGTATATGTGTATGTTACTTGTAATACTAATATAGAACAAAAGTTTTTTTTATGAGCAACTGGGATGGTGCCTCCCTAGGAGTTGGTGCCCTATGTAAACTGCATACTCTGCGTATAGAGAGTGGCGGTACTGAGTTCGAAGCAGGCCTGTAAATCCTGCTCTGCTTCAACAGTCCATCTCTTTACAGTTCTTACTAAAGTTTAGTCGGTTTAAGTTTCTGCCTGTAGGCTGGAAGAAGATGATCAGAGAGTCCCAGAGCAAAACGTTTTTTTGAAAGATATATGTATATACAAATCTTTAATCCTTAAAAAAACAAATGTCATCAGGTTGTGATAGTGTAACCACACATTAACCATGGTTTTGTTACTTAAAAAAATAGTTTGCAAAGAAGTATTAAGATAATATTTTTTGTGGTTATAAAAACAGACCTAAGCCAACTATAGCCTTTAAAATTACTTAAAACGCATTATATAAAACAGTGAGGCAATAATGATTGGTTAACAATTATATGGTTTCATTGAAAAACACATAAATAAACAAAATAAACAATTTAGATATTATTTATATTACATATTGTTAAAAATGCCTGTAAAGTGAGCCAAAGGCCTAGTAATACATGTACAATATGATCAAGTCCTTTAATATTGACCAAACATTTAGGTTAATTCACATTTCCACTTAATCTTAATTTTTTTGCCAACTTTTTGCGAATATAAATGCTACAGTCTCTCTCTTCAAAACATGTGGACATCACAACTGATTACAAAAATGAACATTTTATCGTAGTAAACTGCTAAATTTTATTTTGTGTGGTTTCTGAATGCTTGAGACTATAAAATCAATCAAACAATTGTATTAATAAAATAAAATAAAATAAAATCACTTTTATTGTCACATCACCATAGCACAAGTGCCTTGGTGAGTGAAATTCTTACGAGCGTGCTCCAGACAGTGCAAAAAACAACAACAACAATTTACATATGGACAGTACATATTTACAGACTGTACAGAAGACAATGTGCAAAATACACATACATATACTCAGTACACATAGTGTACTATAAAGACATACTTAGTTATCAACTACACATTATACACCGTATGTACACATCTTCATTATGTACACTATCTATACATTATGTAGTCTATACATAGTAATAATGTGAAGGTGCAACAGATTATAAATTAACAGCAGATTGGTTGAGCAGCAGATAGTTACATTTACATTTACATTTAGTCATTTAGCAGACGCTTTTATCCAAAGCGACTTACAATTGGGAGTACATAAAGCGATTAATCTTGAAGAGGCAAACATACAGAGGAAGTGCCAATAACACCAAGTCTCAGGCATTGTTCAAATAAGTACATGCTAGCAAGGGAAGGAGAGAAAGAGAAAGAGAAAGATGAAGATTTTGAAAAAAAGTGAAAGTTCAATATTTTTTTTTTTATGTAGTCAAGTAGAGTTGAAAGAGATGAGTTTTCAGTTGTTGCTTGAAAATTGACAGGGATCCAGCATTCCGGATGGGGGTGGGAAGATCATTCCACCGGCCAGGAACGGTGAAAGAGAATGTTCTGGAGAGTGATTTTGAGCCTCTCTGTGATGGTACCACGAGGCGTCGCTCACTAGCAGATCTCAGACTTCTGGAGGGGATGTAAATTCGTAATAGTGAGTGGAAGTAGGTGGTTGCTGAGCCTGTGGTTGTTCTATATGCAAGCATCAGTGTCTTGAACTGGATGCGAGCTGCAACTGGTAGCCAGTGCAAGGAGACAAAGAGAGGTGTAACATGGGCTCTTTTGGGCTCGTTGAAGACCAGTCGTGCCGCTGCATTCTGAATCATTTGTAGAGGCTTGATTGTGTTTGATTGAAGTCCAGCTAGAAGAGCATTGCAGTAGTCCAGTCTAGAAATGACAAGGGCCTGGACAAGAAGTTGTGCAGCATGCTCTGTCAGAAAGGGCCTGATCTTTCTGATGTTGTGTAGTGCAAACCTGCAAGATCGAGCAGTCTTTGCAATGTGCTCTTTGAAGGTCAGCTGGTCATCGAATATTACACCAAGATTTCTGACCGAAGCTGATGGGTAATTGTTGATGAACCTAACTGAATCGTGAAATCATGCTGTAGAGTTGGAGTTGCAGGGAAGACAAGAAGCTCAGTCTTTGCCAGGTTGAGTTGTAGATGGTGTTCTTTCATCCATGCCAAGATGTCCGCCAGGCAGCCTGAGATCCGTGCAGCTACCGTTGGATCATCTGGTCGAAATGAGAGATAGAGCTGTGTGTCATCAGCATAGAAATGGTAGGAGAAGCCATGTGCCTGTATGATGGGAGCCAGTGATGTACATTTACATTTACATTTATGCATTTAGCAGATGCTTTTATCCAAAGCGATTTACATTGCATTCAAGTTACAGTTTCTACATTTTTTTATCAGGTCTTGCTTTCCCTGGGAATCGAACCCATGCACTTGGCGTTGCTAACGCCATGCTCTACCAGTTGAGCTACAGGAAAGCCCCATGTAGTGTATGTGGAGAAGAGGAGGGGTCCAAGAACCGATCCCTGGGTAACCCCAGTGACCAATTGATGTACTTTGGATACCTCCCCGCCCCAGGCCACCCTGAAAGACCGACCAGTGAGATTCAAACCAGCGAAGTGGAATCCCAGTGATGTCCAGTGATGAGAGGGTGGACAGGAGGATCTGATGATTGACAGTGTCAAAAGCGGCAGAGAGATCCAGCAGAATGAGGACTGATGATTTGGAATCGGCTTTTGCAATTCGCAGGGCTTCAGTGACCGATAGTAGCGCAGTCTCAGTTTAATGGCCACTCCTGAAACCTGACTGTTTAGCGTCCAGTTTGTTGTTCTGTGAAAGAAACAATGAGACCTGGTTAAAGACAACTCGTTCGAGTGTTTTGGCACTGAATGGAAGGAGAGAGACAGGTCTGTAGTTTTCTAAAAGAGAAGTGTTTAATGTAGGTTTTTTGAGCAGTGGGGTTACTCGAGCCTGCTTGAATGCAGTGGGGAAGATGCCTGTGAGGAGAGATGTGTTGATAATGTGTGTGAGTGCTGGTAAGAGTGCGGGAGAGATTGCTTGGAGAAGGTGTGAGGGGATAGGGTCTAGAGGACATGTTGTAGGATGGCTGGAGAGGAGAAGTTTGGATACTTCCGCCTCAGTGAGGGGACAGAAGGAGAAGATGGGAGTTTGAGCATTGGATCTAGTTGGTTGGGGGTCCTGTGTGAGTGGAGGTGAAAACTGACTACTGATTGTTTTAGTTTTGTTTGTAAAAAAAGTTGCAAAGTCATCAGCTGTTATAGACGTGGTGGGAGGTGGTGGAGGGGGACAGAGGAGAGAATTAAATGTTCTAAAGAGATTACGCATATCTGGAGCATTGTTGATCTTGTTATGGAAATGTGACGATTTGGCAGTGTGGACTTCAGCAGAGAAAGATGAAAGAAACGATTGATACATACTCAGGTCCGACGGCTCGTTGGATTTTCGCCATTTTCTCTCTGCCGCTCTGAGTCTGGTCCGATGTTCACGAAGAACATCAGATAACCAGGAGTTAGAAGGGGCAGTTCGTGCTGGCCTGGAGGAGAGAGGACAAATGTCATCTAGACAAGTGGTTAAAGTAGAGCATAAAGTATCAGTAGCAGCATTCACATCCAGAGATGAGAAATGGGTAGGTGAGGGAAGAGAGGAGGATACTACAGAGGAAAGATGTGAGGGAGAAAGGGAGCGTAGGTTTCGTCTAAAAGTAACCGGTAAGGGGGTTGGTGGCACCCGGGTAGCAAAGTGTAATGTGAATTTAATGAAGAAATGGTCAGAGATATGTAGTGGTTGTACCAGAATGTTATCTGCAGTACAATCGCGTGTGTAAATTAAATCAAGTTGGTTGCCTGATTTGTGAGTGCTAGTAGTGGTAAGGCGTTTGAGATCAAATGAAGCTAGGAGCGAATGAAAGTCTGTAGCATAAGGCTTTTCTAGATGAATGTTGAAATCGCCAAAAACTAAGAGTGGAGTTCCATCCTCCATGAAAGAGGACAGCAACCCATCCAGCTCCTCTAGGAAGGGGGCTAGAATTTGGCCAGGGGGACGGTAGATTACCACAATCTGGAGTTTTATAGGAGCCATGACAGTAATCGCATGAGATTCAAATGAGTTGTAATTGCATAGGGGCGAGTGGGTTGAGTATTTCCAATTATTTGAAATGAGCAGACCAGTGCCCCCACCCCGGCCAACCTGACGTGGGGTGTGAGAGAAAGAGAAATTGTTAGAGAGGGCAGCTGGGGTTGCTGAGTCTTCTGGACAAATCCAGGTCTCAGTCAATCCCAAGATGCTGAGAGTGGATTGTAAAGAAAAAGCGGAAATGAAGTCTGCTTTGTTGACAGCTGACTGACAATTCCAGAGAGCCATAGAGAAAGAAAGAGGTGTAGTAGAAGATGTAGAGATGTGGTGCAGGTTAGCAGGATTACTTTGCCGTCTGCGTGTGATGTTAGAGCGTGGTCGAGAGACAACCGGAATGGTTTTGAAACACATGATAGAAGATAGCAAAGGAGAGTGTGTGAGGGAAGATAGAAGTGGTACTTAAGTGTGTTGCTCGGGTAAAGTCGCGCAGGAAAAAGTCGATTGTCTTTACACTCGTCTGTCTTCACACGAGGATGCTGAACGCTTCCGCAGACGCTTCCGCGTCAGTCTCGGACATCAAATAAATACACAGTCTAATTAAGAGAATAGAGTGAAAACAGCTGTGAACGGCTTCTGATTAGCCCAGCCAATAGACTAACAGAATGCTAATAGAGACGAAACTAACACCTTGCCCAAGGAGCAATGGAGGCGCAAATGATTATAATTACCAGTAAGTGCAATCAAAACTATAAACCAACGAAAATGCAGACTACAAATAGGTAGGAAACGAAATAGTCCTTCCTAGCAGCAAGTAAATAATTTCAACAACAGATCTATGAACAAGTATTAAAAGCACTTACAAGCTGACGTCCATTTCTTCTGGTGACTAATCGGCTTCTCCCGATTCGTCGAGATAGTTGTGCAAAGGTGCAACAGATTATGCATATGCAGTGTCGTGGATGTGCATTGTATGGTGTCTAGTGATAGCAGATGTGTTAGTGCAGTGTGTGAGTGTAGTCCAGTTGAACGGTGTTAAAGTGCAGTGCACGGCATGTTGTGTGAGTGGGAGTGTGATGTAGGTGAGTTATTTCTGACTGTTCATTAGCCTGAGGGAAAAAGCTGTCCCTCAGTCGGCTAGTGCGGGATCGGATGCTGCGGAAACGTCGCCCTGAGGGCAACAGAGAGAGCAGTCTGTGGGACGGGTGGCTGGAGTCTTTGATAATCCTCCGGGCTTTCCTTGTACACCGCCTGGTGTAGATATCCTGGAGGGAGGGAAGCTCACCTCCAACAATGTGGCGGGCAGTTCGCACGACCCTTTGCAGAGCCCTGCGGTTGCCAGCGGTGCTGTTTCCAAACCAGGCGGTGATACAGCCGGTCAGGATGCTCTCCACAGTGCAGGTGTAGAAGGATCTGAGGATTCTGGGGCTCGTTCCAAACTTCCTCAGCCGTCTCAGGAAGAAGAGGTGCTGATGTGCCTTCTTCAGCACTGCATCTGTGTGAGCAGACCGTGTGAGATCCTCTGTGATGTGAATGCCGAGCAACTTAAAGCTGTTTACCCACTCCACAGGTGTCTTGTCGATGGTGATGGGTGTGTGTTCTCTGCTCTGTTTCCTGTAATCCACCACCAGCTCCTTGGTCTTGTCGATGTTGAGTGAGAGGTGGTTCTCCTGACACCATTTAGTCAGGGTACTCACCTCCTCTCTGTAGGCCGTCTCATCGTTGTCGGTGATCAGGCCTATCACCATTGTGTCATCAGCAAATTTGACGATGACATTGGAGCTGTGTGTTGCTGTACAGTCGTGTGTGTACAGGGAGTACAGGAGTGGGCTGAGGACGCAACCCTGCGGTGCACCAGTGTTGAGGATCAGGGGAGATGATGTGTTGTTGCCCATTCTGACCACCTGACTTCTGCCTGTCAAGAAGTCCAGGATCCAGCTGAACAGAGATCTGTTCAGTCCTAGAGTCGCAACCAGTGTTGCAGGCACTATGGTGTTACAGTTTTTCTCGATTGCTAAGACACATTTCTTGAAAGCTGCTCTCCTTTTCTCTAAACTGTGAACACAAAACCCAATTTTCAAGCTACATTCACAAAACCTCAGACTCTTCTTGTAAAACCAAACTTTCACCTCAAAACAGTTCAATCTGTGCTCAAATCTGAACTATGTTGTCAAATCGTGCCCCGAGTCAATCAAAATTAAAAACACTACGGAACAGTCACTAAACACTATGTAGAAAAATAGAAAACACAATGCTCAGGACATGAAGCTGGAAAAATAAATATAAACAACATAGATGGGATGCTCATCCTGCTGCCCTAAGAGAGCATCTCGCATGTGATTGAAGAAATTGAGGAGCTGGTGAGTGTTGTAGGGCCCCAGGTTGGCATGATGGTGGACAACCCCATGATTGCTGATGACAGCACATAATGTGACATTGCCACCATGCTGCCCAGGAACACCAACAATAGCCCGATGGCCAATCACATCACGGCCTCTCCTTCTCCTTTTGGTGAGATTAAACCCAGCTTCATCCATGTACATGTATTCATGGGGTCTTTCCATTGCATCCAGTTCAAAAACCCTCTGTAGAAATAGATATAGTTTTGTAAGTGATACGGAAAAAGTGATTTAGGCCACTACAGTAAATCACTACTTAGAGTAATCAACATTGAATGTGTCTGGATATATGCCAACCTGTACATACTGGAATCTTTGCTCTTTGACTCTGTCTGAGTTGCGATCAAAGGGCACTTTTAGCTGTTTCATGCGCAGTCTGTTACGCTTGAGGACACGATCAACAGTAGAGAGGCTGACACTGTTGATACCCTCAAAATTGACATGGTCCTCAATGATCTTCTGCTGAATTTCACTCAGTTTAATGGCATTGTTCTCACGGACCATATCAACAATTAGGGTCTCTTGGTGTGGGGAGAACATACCTGTCCTCCCACCCCCATGTGGCAGTCTTTCAATTCTACAAAAAGAGAACATGGAGTTACAAAAAATATACATGGAATACTAGGCCTACAAACAGTTAAATAATAGACATAGGTCGAACTGTCGAATAACTGTCGAATTGTACATTGTAAATAATTAAAATGTAATTATAATTTATTTACGTTTATATTTTATTATTCAAGATTATTTAAATTCAAGATTATTTGTATAGCGCTTTTTACAATACAGTCGTTGCAAAGCAACTTCACAGGAAATTACGTTTCTAAAATAGATTTATTTTGTAGAAACTCAATATAATTTACTCATGGCAAAATTTGGTTAATTCAGTTTAATCGCTGATGGTTGGCTTCCTCTGAGTTCCTCCGAGGGGTCATCATCTCTTCTCAGGTGTTCGGTCATCTCAGATCATTTAAGGGTTGGATTCAGACTGAAGCTTGTTTAATTTATAGTTACCACGGAATGTTAATCCCGTGGCAGAAACAGAGAAATAAATAAAGACAATTAGCACAGCAGTTGTTCCATCCAGGAACAACCCTGGATGAAATTATCTGTTCAACCCAAGCTAAAGCATAATAATGTGCGTTTGATCAGATATACTGGCAGTACAAGATTGTGAGATACATTATATGAATGCTTGGCTAAAGAGATGTGTATTTAATCTAGATTTAAATAGAAAGAGTGTTAAATTAAAGTTCTATTTTGACCCCTTATAATGTGTGCTTTAAAAAAAATCCATAATATTTGGGGGAGGGGCACAACAATACATTTCTGCTTAGGTCACCCATTTGGCCACCAACGGCCTTGTTCGAACTTACTGATTGGAGTGTTTTTGAGGCTGCAGCTACTGATCTGGATCCCCCCCCCCCCCCCCAGCACTGAGGCCAATCAACAACTGGCTGAAGACCTAGACGAGTTCTATTGCAGGTTTCAAAAGCAAAAGCCTGGTATGACACCCCAAACCCACTCTGACGTCTCACAACACAACCATAAACACTCTCCCCCTCCCCCCTACTGTTTCTCAGCCTGTACTCAAGATCTGTGAAGATGATGTGAGATAAGGAAAGCCAAAGGCCCAGATGGTGTCTCTCCAGCCTGCCCCAAAGCCTGTGCTGTCCAGCTATCATCCATCTTCACATTGATCTTCAACAGATCTCTGAGGCTGTGTAAAGTCCCCCCTGCTTCAAACGCTCCACCATCATCCACATCATCAACATGGGAGTGTTGACTATAATGTTGACTACATCCTCCAACATCTGGACAAACCAGGGACCAGAGGTGGAAAGTAACGAATTACATTTACTCGCGTTACTGTAATTGAGTAGCTTTTTTGTGTACTTGTACTTTTTTAAGTAATTTTTTTAATCTGTAATTTTACTTTTACTTAAGTATATTTTGTGTGAAGTATTGTACTTCGCTACATTTTAAAACACATTCGTTACTGAGTAAAAAAAAATTGCTCCGTGGAAACAACTGCAGCAAATAATGGGCAGAAGAAGAAACTGGCGCTAAAATCACAAGAAAGATGCAGACGAACAAGACAGGCGTTAATGATGCAGACCCAGCTGAAAACCAAACCCCGTCGTACTCTGCTGAAGTTGAACTCAAAGGAATGAAGTGAACCCCTGGCCATATTCATGCTCTATTATGCAGTGTAAGCTGTGTTTGCCTCGGGAGACCGAACTAGCAGCTTATAACATCTCGACATCGCCCTTCGCAAGCATGTAGAGATAAGGTAAATACTTACATCACTGCATTGGTGGTTAAAATGAAGCTTTGACGGTTTAGCAAAAGGTTTTGCACAAATGAGCCAAAAAAAAAGTTGATGCAGGGTGTGCAATATCATCTGAGATAATAAAGTAATTGTTGTTTTAACGATGTGCGATTTGACATTATCAGTATTTTGCCAAAAACCAAACAAATCACTCTAAACAGTGTGCCGTGAAATCTAGTAACGTTAGATGAGACTAATCCGCGTGCATATGGAGTGCTTTCTTTCACTGCGTGATTCAGTCTGTTAAATGCGTTTAGAATGATCACAACATTGAAGATATAGAAGCAGAAAATGTATATATATTTATATAATTTAATATAGTAAGTCAACATCACATGAAGAATGCCGTTTTTCTCAAAAAATCACCATGATTACATAGGCCTGTAGTTTTTCTTTTTACAACAGTTCAAAAAACAAGAAGTTAATTAAGAGACTTGCATTTTAGACACCATATTGCCTGTTTTTGCTCTATTTCGACAACAAAAATAATTCCAAACACAGCCACCATACACAGTTTTGCGTCTCTGACTCTGCAATGACGTGTTTTGTTCCTGAATGAATTAACCGTTTAAATGATTCTGTTCCATCGCAATGACTCACTTATGAGTGACTTGCAGACACCTACTGGTGGTTCTAATTTAACATTTAAAGTATCTTTTTATTTTTTGAATTCAAATGACTATTTAACATTTGTGACCCTGGCCTGGAGCACAAAACCAGTCTTAAGTTGCTGGGGTATATTTGTAGCAATAGCCAACAATACATTGTATGGGTCAAAATTATACATTTTTCTTTAATGCCAAAAATCATTAGCATATTAAGTAAAGATCATGTTCCATTAATATATTTTGTAAATTTCCTACTGTAAATATATCAAAACTAAGAGCTTAATTTGAACAACTTTAAAGGAGATTTTCTCAATATTTGGATTGTTTGCACCCTCAGATTCCAGATTTTAAAATATTGTCTGATCATAACATACCATACATCAATGGAAATATGATTTATTCAGCTTTCAGATGATGTATAAATCGCAATTTAGGAAAATGGACCCTTATGGTTTTGTGGTTCAGGGTCACATTTTATGTCTTATTTATCAAAACATTATTTCTGCATTTGTAACTGCAGGCTAAATGCATTCATGTCAGTGTAAATACATCTACGCCACTTCAGATGAAGCTTCTGCGTTTCCTCTGCATTGCAAAGATGAATTTTGTTGATACTGATTTAATTTCCCTGGTAACAGCCTAAATGTGTTATTATTCTAAATAACTGATTCCTTTAATTAAAAACACCTAGTTTGAGATTTATAGGCCCATATCCCAGGTGTGTCAAACTCTGGAGGGTGTTACTAGAGGGCCACAGCCCTAAAGAGTTTAGTTCCAACCCTGCTCCAACACACACACCATTTAGTTTTCAAATAAGCCTAAATGATTAGTTTAGCTGTATCAGATGTGTTTAATTAGGGTAATATCTACACTGTGTAGGGCTGTGGCCCTCCAGGTACTGAGTTTGACACCTTTGGTCTATCCCGTTTTTTTCTCCCTCCCATTGTTAAAATGTAACTAAGTAATTTTTACTCAGAGTATATTTTAAATGAGCTACTTTTTACTTTTACGCGAGTATATTTTCAGACTGGTACTTTTACTTGTACTTAAGTACAATTTCAGTAATGTAATGGTACTTTTACTTGAGTACAATATTTTTGTACTCAAAAACATTGCAAGAATTAGATGTTTTGTTTCCAGTCAAGACTTAGAGAAACTTGTTCATGCCTTTATCACCAGCAGGGTGGATTATTGTAATGGTCTCCTCACCGGCCTTCCAAAGAAGACCATTAGACAGCTGCAGCTCATCCAGAACGCTGCTGCCAGGATTCTGACTAGAACCAGAAAATCTGAGCATATCACACCAGTCCTCAGGTCCTTACACTGGCTTCCAGTTACATTTAGGATTGATTTTAAAGTACTTTTACTCGTTTATAAGTCGCTCAATGGCCTAGGACCTAAATATATGTCAGATATGCTCACTGAATATAAACCTAACAGACCACTCAGATCATTAGGGTCGAGTCAGTTAGAAATACCAAGGGTTCACACAAAACAAGGGGAGTCCGCTTTTAGCTATTATGCTGCCCGCAGCTGGAACCAGCTTCCAGAAGAGATCAGATGTGCTAAAACATTAGCCACATTTAAATCCAGTCTCAAAACTCATCTATTTAGCTGTGCATTTGTTGAATGAGCGCTGTGCTACGTCCGAACTGACTGCATTGTATTTTATGTATAATCATTTTCTATTTAACTGTTTTAAATCTCATTTTAAATCAATTTCTATATCATTTTAAAACTCCTTGTTTTACTATTTTTAACTTCTTGTTTTTATTGCTGTGAATGATTATTTCACATTCTTTTATGTAAAGCACTTTGAATTACCAATGTGTATGAAATGTGCTATACAAATAAACTTGCCTTGCCTTGCCTTGCCTTGCCTTGCCTTGCCTTGCCTTGCCTTGCCTTACTCTTTCCACCTCTGCCAGGGACCTATGCAAGGATCCTGTTTGTGGACTTCAGCTCCTCTTTCAACACAATCACATAACTGTCTGGTTTGGGTCAGCCAGCAAATCAGATACTGTATAAGAAAACGTTTACTACTCCAGAGTGAAGAAACGGGCAGGTAACATCATCAGAGACCCCTCTCACCCCAGCCACAACCTGTTTGTACTCCACCCCACAGGCAGACTTTACAGATCTCTGTGCACTAGGACAGCTAGGCATAAAAACATTCCCCCCCCCCCATGCCATCTCCAGCCTAAACAGTTAACACAGGAATTATTACCTGTGTTCTATAATTCATTCTCCATCTTTAATTATTGCTTCTCTCTCAAGTACTATGTAAATACATATGCATATTTTTTATTATTATTATTTTTTTAAACATACGTTTCCCCTTCATGGGAACTTCGAACTGCGTCCCCTAGGGGTCGCTATGGGGGAACGTCGTCAGCGTGACCCGTGCTTGAAGTATACATATATAAAAACACCACTTGTTGGCCGGCGATAGCCTATGACGTCACTACCGGTGTGACCGCAATATAAGAGACGCCGGGAGAATACATCATTCTCTTCTTCGTCTTCACTGACTGGTTTGTTTGAAGCGTGCATTCTGGTAAGAGTACAGTTTTCTCTCTATTATCATGGCGAGCACTAGCAAGGCATTTAAGAAGTGTGTGGATCCGTGTCCTTGTTATTTGACACCCGATGACACAAACACAATCTTTGCGTCTTTTGTTTGGGCAAGGAGCACACGGATGTCCTTGAGGGGAAATCTGCATGCACTGTGAGTTTTTTTCTATAAGAAAAAGCTCCGCTCTTGTCTGTCCCTCTTTTTGAGGAAAGAAGGGCAGCCGTCTGCTTCCCGCGATTCGGGACCCACCGCTGCCGAGGCACGGAGGCGAAAGAAATTAGCAGTTGGATCTGGCCGATGAGTTAGAGAGGGACCGCCCCCTTTTCGCGCGCGTCGGCCGAGAACGAGAGTGAGCTGCTGGATTGTGACGATGCGATCTTTCTGACATCATCAGATTCAGCGACTAGTGCTCTGCTGGGTTATGCCCAGTAAGAGCAGGAGATGTTTGAGGGCGAGGAAGTTGAGACTGAACCCTCTCAATCCTCCTGCACTGCATATGACGAGTTATTGGAGGTTATGGACCATAAAATAATCTTTCTGGCCATAAACCCCCAGCTCGAGTGAGCCTTCCTTTTCTTCCTAAATCTCCATGTGGGGGGTTGAGAAGGAGTGGAAAAAGCATTTTTTCTCGTATTCATAGTTTTCAGCATACTAGTTATGCTGACATTGAGGGTGAAAATGGTTATGAGGGGATGCCCCCTGTGCAAGAGAAAACTCCCTCCTTGCCATCTAAGCCTCTGAATCTGGCTTAAATGGCAGGGCATATGCAGCAGCAGGTCAGACCGTCGCTTCGTGGCACACTATGGCGGTGCTTCAGGCGTACCAGACTGATCTGCTGAAAGACCTGGATAAGGCTTTCTATAAAGTCCAGGTCTGAGACCGAACAACCAGGGGTCCTGGCCCGTCCTTGTCTGAGGATCGGAGACGGGCACAGAAGGCTAGTGTCGCGACTCGTGCCCCTCCCCCACCTACGGGTAGGGGTAGAGGAAGGTACAGGTCAAAGAGAGGTAGGCAAGACCTGAGGAAGGTGATCCAGGCGAAACGTCCTCAACAACGTTCTCGTCCAGACCAGGGTAACTAACATCTACTCCCTTCCTTCAGGGGGCATATAACACCGGCCCTTAGCTTCCGGTCTCTAAATTCCCCTGCAACCTAAGATTGCAGTCAGACTAGACCTATGCTGAAATCGGTCAGGTTCTATGTTCATCGAAACTGCCTTACTGATGGTCCGGGCTGAGGCCTCCTTGGAGGTTTCCGTGGAAAGAAAAGGAACCTCCTCGGTCCTCAGGTTATTCTGGTCTGCAATCCCATGGATTAGGCCTCTTATGCTCCGCTTATATCACCCTAGCCCTGCTGGTCGAGCTAGCATTGCTCCCCTCACCTTAGAGGGTCACCTATGAGCATGCTGCCCCCTTCTGAGCATTGTCGGTAGAGCTAGCATTGCTCCCCTCACCTTAGAGGGTCTTCTATGAGCATGCCGCTCCTGTGTGAGCGTCTAAGTTCCCTCTCCACTCTCCAGAGCTCGTTGCTGGTAGAGCTAGCATTGCTCCCCTCACCTAGAGGGTTACCTATGAGCATGCCACTCCCTTCTGAGCGTTTGACTTCCCCTCTCATTCTGAAGAATGAGTTCTCCGCTCCCCAGAGCTCTGTGATAGGTCGCCGGTTGGTCGAGCTAGCCTTGCTCCCCTCATCTTAGAGGGTCACATATGAGCATGCCGCTCCCTTCTGAGCATTGTCGGTAGAGCTAGCATTGCTCCCCTCACTTAGAGGGTCATCTATGAGCATGCCGCTCCCTTATGAGCATTGTCGCTAGATCTAGCATTGCTCCCCTCACTTAGAGGGTCAGTGCCTACATTTCCTCTCCTTCTAAGGAATGAGTTCTCCGCTCCACTAGAGCTCTGTGATAGGTTGCTCTCCTGGTTGGTTGAGCTAGCATGGCTCCCCTCACCATAGAGGGTCACCTATGAGCATGCCGCTCCTTTCTGGGCATCTGAGCTCCCTTACTCGGAAGACTGAGTTCTCCGCTCTCCAGAGCTCCACATCGGTAGAGCTAGCACTGCTCCCCTCACCATAGAGGGTCACCTATGAGCTTGCCGCTCCCTTTAGGGCGTCTGAGTTCCCTCTCATTCTGAAGGATGAGTTCTCCACAGGACAGGGATTGAAAATCACTGGCATAGTGTGTCTAAATGTTCAATTTGGACTCTCTAACTGAGTGCACGTGTTCACTTGCATTATATTGACCTGCAGCCCTCGGATGTCCATGTACAACCCGTTGTTTGTGTTCTAATGAAGTAAGCTCTCCTACATTTCACTTTTGATTATACCCTGTATAATTTATCATGTGACAAATAAAGAAACCTTGAACCTTGAAGTCAGTCACATAGCTTGGTTTGGCTGAGGGTGTATCAGCAAATGTAATTAATTACATTTTTTTTATTATTTGTGTGTGTGTGTGTGTGGGGGGGTTGATTAATTTAATGACATTTTCCTTTCACTGTAATGAACAAAGCATGATATCAACTGGTTTTGTTTGGCACATATTGGGTTAAGGGGTGTTACAGGTGTATTTGTTTTTTATTATTCATTTATAATTGCACAATGTAATTGTAATTTTTTTGTTCTGTTTTTTTTCTGGTTTATTTAATCTAATTTTTGTTTGTGCTTTTTTTCAGTCTTGCACCAGTATTGAAGGCCATCACAGTGGGAGGGAGGGCCACCAGCCATTCCTACTTGGATCAGGAAGGATTAAGGGCAGGATTGACCACTTTTACGTTGTTGTGGACAAGCGCCTCATCCCTTGCGCTGGATCCAGCTCCTTGAGTGCCTTTGAACTTTTTAAAGTTCACTATGTCTTCAACCTGTTCTACAAGGAAGCCCTGGTTAACTTCTTTACCTTCCTGCAGACCCGTTTACAACATAGATGTTGGTCTTTCAAGTGAGTCTCCGAGAGTAAGGGGACTGAATGCTGACTGTCCACCTGAAGTATTTAAGAATTGAGCACAATTAATTATTTAAAGAGTTGTATCAACAGAAAAACTTGCTCCCCAAACACCATTTATATGGTCCATTATCCGGCCTGTATTTGCAAAATTGGACCGTTAGTGCACATGTGGAGCATGAGGTTCGAGGCTAAGCATAAAGTTTTCAAGAATACATTAAAGAATTTAAAAAACATCACCAAATCTTTGGCAAAAACTCATCAGATGTCAATAGGCGATGTTTGGCAAACAACACCATTGAGTCAAGTTGAGTGTGGACCATGAGAATCCCATACAGACAAGCATGCATTCCATGACCTGGGTCAAAATGGATGGGACAGAATATAGACAAGACCTCATTGTATGCGATGCAATTCCTGTTTTCAGTCAGATTCGGAAAATACTTTTCATTGACAGCACTGTGTATTTTCTTGTCGACGAACATTTTTCAGAACATCATCATGCGTTTAAAGTACAGTGATATTGTGAGTTGGGTGAACTTGGCCAACCGCTTAAAGTTCTGCAGGCCATTTGATCTGCAGTGTGTATATGGGTCAGATGATGGTGAATATATTGTACCTTCTTTTGTGTTGGTGTAATTGTTACATCTGTTAAAAATAAAATGTCAAACTGATACTGATACAGTATTGTCACAAATCCAGCCTCTGTGGCTCCCTCCGATCGCCACCAGAGGGAGGCATCACCGGAGTACTAACCGGTTCTTTCGGACTTCATTTCCCATGACCCCGTGCCTGAGACTGATCACCTGCACAGGTGCCGACCATTATCCAGGCTATATAGCCAGAGCTCTCCATTCCCTCGTCGCGAAGTCTTGTTTTGCTACTGCTAACATTTCTGAGCGTTTATCCCCTGTGTGTTTACCTGTGTATTACCTGGACTGATTACTCCCCTCTGACCGTTTGCTGCCTGCCTTATTGACCTCGCCTGCCTCTTGATTATTCTCTCTGTCTGCCGCCTGCCACGACCCATTGCTCTGTCTCCGTTTATGCCTCTGCCTTATCTACGTTGCCCTTGATACTGCTGTATGATCATTGCCTGTCTGACTACATCTATTGTGTGAATAAAACAGCAAATGGATCACAACGTCACTGACCCTTCATTAAAGAAGACTTCGCCAGAAATCGATCCAGCAGTGTTCTACCATTTCACCACGGAAGTATCTGCCCAAGCGTCAGCACTGGCTTCACATCAACAACAGCTAGGTCGACTTACCTCGCTCACGGAGGAGTTGGTGAAGACCCTACAAGCTCTCCAGCTTTCGCCACCTGCGATGAATCCTCCAATGCATCATCCACCACCTCCAGCTCCCGTTACCGCCAGCCCTCGCTTGGCGTTTCCCGAAAAGTTTGACGGATCACCCGCAAGGTGTAAGGGGTTCTTGCTGCAATGCTCCATGTTTGTCAATCAGCAACCCACTCTGTATTCCACGGACGAGAGTCGCATTGCCTTCGTTTGCTCTCTACTAACCGGGCGAGCACTGGATTGAGCTACTGCTGTATGGAGCAGTGGTGGTCAGTAACGAAGTAAAACAACTTCGTTACTGTACTTAAGTAAATTTTTCAAGTATCTGTACTTTACTGGAGTAGTTTTATTTTGAGTAACTTTTACTTTTACTTCACTACATTCCAAAGCATAAGATCATACTTTTTACTTCACTACATTTCATAAAACATATCGTTACTCCTTATAATACATCACGTGCTCCAAGACGCAGAAGTGGTGTCTGATTCATGAACAAACTGATTATTTTCAATGAACCTGTTCAATCGGTTCTCAAATCGCAACAAACGATTCATTCACGAACTGCAATGATCCGATTGCAGCTGTTCTCGAGTCGAAAACTCACTGATTCAAATGATCCGTTTAGAGCGAGTCTTCTTCAGTGAACTGAACTCACAAGTAAAGAACCGGGAGATCTTGTGAGTGTGCGCTACTGATGCTGTGAAAAGTAAGTTACTAATGACGAATTTTAGGATTAATTATTGTAACTGAAAATAATATTTAAGTCAAAACTGTCAGTTGTTTGTGAACTAAATCTGCTGTAAAGGGTGATCTATTTAAGCCCACTGAAATGCTTGAATGCAGACAGATCAACATCAGTGTCTCTAACGTTATGTTTTAGGTCAAAAAACAAAACATTAAAATAACACCAATTAAATAAAATAACTCATGCACGTTCATATTCCCCCCTGCTGTAACGTTAGCAGTTTTATTAAAATGCTATGCATTTAGACCTATGTGACGTCTGTTTTTATATTGTTTATCAACAGTATACATTTTTATATTGTTTAGATCAACTAGCCGAGTAGACAGATATGAATGTTTATTCATAACCATACTGAAAATAAGTAAATATTGTTAGCTGATGCTAACTGTCTAGCTAACAAGCTTGCTGGTGCTAAGTTGAGGAAATGTTTAGATATAAAGTCCAAATATCTTTATTCAGCCACCTAGATAGATTCCATCTGAGGGGAAAAGAAAGGATGTGATGTTCAGAACATAGTAACTACAGTAATTATCAGAGTGGGAAGTGATGATGCCCTCTGGGGGCATTTGGCCAGGGGTGTTTTTACACCACAGACAAAGTTTGAGAAGAAAAAAAATCATTATGAAAATATAATTATATTTTCCTTAAAATGTTCTTCCTAATTTCAGGCCTAATTCTCATGTCATATATAACTGACTTTCTGCAAAACAACAAGTTCTAAAACACTTTTTTCTTCCTGGTGAAAATTAGATGGTGAAATCTGTTTTCTCTCAGGTACATGGCAGTGTAAGCTTCACAGTGAACATTACTACATCACTCTCATCAACGTAGTCCATATCAACAAAATATATATCTTGACTCTATATAGTGGTTATTTTGGGAAAAACCCAGGTATTTTGGGCAGTAGGATTATAAAAATATGTGCTAATATAAAATTAAATAAAGTAGTCTATATAAAATTGCAAATTAAATCTGTCTATCAGTACTTTTTTACTTAAGTACATAAAAAATTGAGTACTTTTGTACTTTCCCTCGAGTAAAATTGAAAAAGCAGTACTTTTACTTTTACTGGAGTAATATTTTATTATAACTATCTGTACTTTTACTCAAGTACTTGATCTGTGTACTTTGCCCACCACTGGTATGGAGTGACGAACGCGCGGTTTTCCCATCATTCACCCGCTTTCTGCAGCGTTTCAGGGAAGTTTTCGAACACCCCGCTGGGGGCAAGGAGGTGGGTGAGCAGTTATTAGCTCTACGCCAAGGGAGAAGTACAGCAGCTGACTATGCACTATCCTTCCGCACACTCTCTGCGCAGACCGGGTGGGCAGATGATCCACTTAAACTCCTCTTCCGTAAGGGGCTCAGCATGGAACTGCAGTCAGAGCTGGCATGCCGCGATGAGGGACGATCTCTTGACCAATTCATCGACCTGTCTATTCAGATAGATAACCTCGTTCGCTCACGAAGACAGCCCCGTTTCCTGTCGGCTTCGGCCGGCATGACATCTCCACCCGAACCTGAACCTATGCAATTAGGCTTCACTCACCTCAGCACGGAGGAGAGAGAGAGAAGGATGCGCAACAGCCTGTGCTTGTACTGTGGTCTCCCTGGACACTTGAGAGCCTCGTGTCCCACTCGACCGCCTCGTCACCCTCCATCGGTGAGTAGGACTTCCACTATATCCTCCGTCCTGGAAATACCGGTCACCTTAAGGGTTAATGGGGAGGTTATTGAGACTACCGCTTTTATCGACTCCGGGGCAGCGGGAAATTTCATTGACTCTGCTTTCTCTAAGACTCACAGAATTCCCCTTGTTGCTTGTGAATCTCGCTTGGCAGTGGCAGCGCTAGATGGACGTCCATTAGGCTCTGGACGAATTCAATTCACCACCGAGGATCTATCACTGTGCACCAGAGCCTTTCACACGGAGACGATCCGAATGTTCGTCTTTCAATCACCGCAAACCCCTATCATCCTGGGACTCCCCTGGCTGGAGAAGCACAACCCGACTATCTCCTGGCCCGATAAACAGATAACTCAGTGGTCCGAAGGCTGCCGCCAGCGCTGTCTGGATCTAACTCTTCAGAGGGGAGGTGAGGTTACGGCGTCTCTCTCTACACATCGAATTCCGGGGGAGTACCACGATCTGATCGAGGCGTTCAGCAAGACCAAAGCCTCACAATTACCTCCTCATCGTTCTAGTGACTGTGCCATCGAACTGCACCCCAATTCACACCCACCCAGGGGTCGAGTTTTCCCCCTGTCACAACCAGAGTCCGAAGCCATGAGATCATACATTGAGGAGGAGCTAGCTAAGGGCTTCATTCGTCCATCCACATCACCTGCCTCAGCCGGGTTTTTCTTCGTGAAGAAGAAGGACGGAGGACTCCGTCCGTGCATCGACTACCGATCTCTTAATGATCTCACTGTCAAGTTCCGTTACCCTCTGCCACTAGTCCCAGCAGTCTTGGAACAACTTCGAACGGCCAAGTACTTCACCAAACTCGATCTTCGAAATGCTTACAATCTAATTCGCCTCCGAGAAGGCGATGAATGGAAGACAGCATTTTCCACTACCTCAGGGCACTACGAATATCTTGTGATGCCGTTCGGGCTGGTCAATAGTCCTTCTGTGTTCCAGGCATTCATCAATGATGTGTTCAGAGACATGCTAAATCACTGGGTCATCGTGTATATAGACGACATCCTAATCTACTCTGACTCCTATGAGGACCATGTCAAGCAGGTTCGTTCTGTCCTCCAACGCCTACTTACCCATCAGTTATATGCCAAGATTGAGAAGTGTGAGTTCCATCAGACATCTGTGTCATTCCTCGGATACGTGATCAGTTCGGGAGGGGTAGCCATGGAGGACAAGAAGGTTCAGGCGGTAATAGATTGGCCACAGCCAGTAACATTAAAGGAGTTACAACGTTTCCTGGGCTTTGCCAATTTCTATCGGCGATTCATCCGCAACTTCAGCACAGTCGCGGCACCCATGACTTCTATGCTCAAGAGGGGGAGACAACGCATCGTGTGGACACCGGCAGCTATTGCGGCCTTCCAGAAGCTCAAGGAGAGATTCACCACGGCTCCCATCCTGCATCACCCAGATCCCGAACGGGAATTTACCGTGGAGGTAGATGCTTCCAGTACCGGGATTGGTGCTATTCTCTCCCAACGACATGGAGATCCTCCCAAATTGTACCCTTGTGCTTTTCACTCTCGCAAACTCACCCCCACGGAGCAGAGTTATGATGTGGGTAATCGTGAACTGCTAGCCATGAAAGCAGCGTTTGAGGAGTGGCGGCATTGGCTCGAGGGAGCTAAACATCCCTTCACTGTACTGACCGATCATCGCAACCTGGAGTATCTAAGGTCTGCCAAAAGACTTAACTACAGGCAAGCGAGATGGGCGTTATTCTTCACCCGGTTTGATTTTTTCAGTAACTTACCTCTTATGGGCCGAGTATGCCCAGAACTCCCTCTGCAAGCCCGCCACAGGCCTCACCCCTTTCAAATGCGTGCTGGGTTTCCAACCTCCCTTATTCCCATCGTCATAGACGGCGAGGAGGTGTACCGAGTGCAGGAGATTCTAGACTCCCGTCGCCGGGGCAGGGTAATTCAGTACCTAGTGGATTGGGAGGGGTACGGCCCGGAGGAGCGGTCCTGGGTCAGCGCCGAGGACATTCTGGATCCCTCTCTCACCACTGATTTCCATAGGACCCATCCGGAAAAGCCAGCCCCGAGACCACGTGGAAGGCCCCGGTGTCGTTTGCCTCCTCGCGTCAGGAGCCGCTCGCAGGGGGGGGGGGGGGGCTCTGTCACAAATCCTGTCTGGATTTCTCTGGATTTCTTCCTGTCCTCTCTGTGGCTCCCTCCGATCGCCACCAGAGGGAGGCATCACCGGAGTACTAACCGGTTCTTTCGGACTTCATTTCCCATGACCCCGTGCCTGAGACTGATCACCTGCACAGGTGCCGACCATTATCCAGGCTATATAGCCAGAGCTCTCCATTCCCTCGTCGCGAAGTCTTGTTTTGCTACTGCTAACATTTCCGAGCGTTTATCCCCTGTGTGTTTACCTGTGTATTACCTGGACTGATTACTCTCCTCTGACCGTTTGCTGCCTGCCTTATTGACCTCACCTGCCTCTTGATTATTCTCTCTGTCTGCCGCCTGCCACGACCCATTGCTCTGTCTCCGTTTATGCCTCTGCCTTATCTACGTTGCCCTTGATACTGCTGTATGATCATTGCCTGTCTGACTACATCTATTGTGTGAATAAAACTGCAAATGGATCACAACGTCACTGACCCTTCATTACAAGTATGTTGACTTTTTGAATTATAATTTTTTTACTTAATGCACAGTTATTTTTAGTCGAACTCAGATTACACTATTACCTTAAATAGGGTTTGTATGAACACTATATTAGTGTGGAAATAAGTCTCTTGGTGTTAAGATATTGACATACCTAGTGTAGTTTCAACACTAACTTGTTGTAAATGAGGGGAGGGGAAAACACTAGTGGTGTTAATGGTGAACACATACAGTGTTGTTCTTACTCTATGCAAGTGTAAAAAAAGTAACACTATTTAAAGTGTTAGTTTAACTCTATTTAGTGTGGACCTATATAACACCCGAAAAAGTGTTAATTTTATCACTGTGAGTGTTAATTTAACACTTTCAAATTTGCTGTGCACCTGTCCAAAATGACACATCATTCATGTTACAGTAGTCCACTTGCATCTTTCATATACAGTAACTTCACAGTTTTTCACTTTGGCTCAATTCTCGAATTAGAGTTTTTTCCTCAAAAATATAAGTTCAGATGATATGAAGGGGAACGAGGGTTACATACGTAACCGAGACGTTCAACCAGAAGGAATTCAGGCCATCAATTCAGTAAACAATATCTGTATGAAAGTCTTTCTTTTCCCTAAAAACAAGCACCATCTATTGTAGGTTTTAATCTAGTGTTTCTGTGTCAGAACAGAACTAAGAGTCCAACTCATCTTTTGGTTTTTTCCTAAAATGTATTCAAATAATTTGTGATTTGGTGAAAACAAAAACAGGTCAAAAAAATTCCACAGATTCTTTCATTACTCAAATATGTTTAGAAGATTTGTAAGAGTTTTGCAAGCCTGTAAAATGAAATGTTGTGTCCAGACCGACAAAGGTGTTATTAATGTGATAAAGAATTAATATTAATATAATATTCCTAAGAATAAGCCGATAATAGAGGAGCGACAGATTTAAATGTTACATATAGAAGTCCCTATTTAGGCAGAAATAAATCACGATTCTTGTTTAATTCAGTTCAATTCAATTTCTCTGAGAATAGAGCAATACTTATAATATAATGCTTCACATTTATTTATCAATCAAACCAAACAATAGCAGCAAAATAACCAAACATGGGCTGAAAGAAACACGTGGGAAAACTAAGTCATGAGAGCACATAGACAGAAAACAAAATTCCAGCTACTCCACCCAAAAAAAGTATTTGGCATCCATTCTTCACATTTATTAACATGAAAAACTGGAATAAAAACGTTCTAGATTGAAGTATGCTCAAACTCGGTTAACTGACTGGTTTATGAGAATGATAAAACAATGTTGGCAAAGTTATATTGTTGTCTTTTCTGATGAAGAGTAAATGTTATGTTACAACTGTTTATTCACAAGCTGATGTATCGACTTGATGGAAAAACAGATTGATGGATTACAGGAGACATTTGTTTTATTCAATTGTTATAATTTCTTTTTAACATTTCTTATGATATGCATTCATTTTATTTATTTTTTGAGCTGTAAATAGTAAAGTGGAAAAGACGATTGATTCACATGCTGCTTGAACTGAGGCGAATACTTATCTCACAACTTAAAAACACATTTACTGTTTGTATTTTGTGATAAAACTGACAGAAATTATAGGCTGAGACTTTGTGTTATAATAAAAGTAAAGCACAAATCTTATTGCAATTATTTGGTTGTTGGTCTGCTACAAATAATAAATGGACTTGAAAATGTTAAATATGATTTCCATTCAATTATACCATAAATAAAACATTTTTTTTACCTCAACATTTTTGCATTTGGGCCCGAGGATGTCGTGCTATGCCACAATAGCAATGATAGGAATGATTGAGTGCTAAAGGTGTGAGGGAGTGTTGTTTTGTCAATGCTGTCAAGTAGAAATGTACTGTAAGAATGCTAAAGGTGCGAGGGAGTGTTGTTTCACATCACTGTGTGATTAAATACAAAAACTTAAACAGAGGACGCCAATCTGAACAACACTTATTGAAACTGTGCTGGTCAGACGAAGTCTAAGCATTGAAACACACGCAACTAATAATAACTCTTTTATCATCACTTCGTCTCCTGCTCTTCTCTGGCTTTTTCCTCAGTCGACATCCTGGTCAATAGATATTTTTATTACATAAAATAACTTTAATAATACAAATTAAAACTGATTTTTCGTAAATCTGGTATTTAGGAGGTATTAAGGACAACTTTGCCAAACAGCAAAAGTGTGCCACAATGGAAATCTCCAAATAAAAATATATATATTAAATTATTACTTTCTGCAAACAACACATTGAAATGCACATTTCTTTTATATGCATTCAATTTAAATTTTCATCAAAATCTGCCACTCCCACACACACACACACACACACACACACACGCTCACACACACACACACACACACACACACACACACACCCACACACACTTACGCACATGCACACACACTCACGCACATGCACAAACACCCACCCACACACACTCACGCACATGCACACACACTCACGCACATGCACACACACACACCCACACACACTCACGCACATGCACACACACACACACACACACACACACACACACACTGTTACAGTCACTGAAGGCCAACTCATCCTCATTGTTGTCACTCTTCACTCTTTCCCTTTGCCCGTTCTGTCAAATTTATTCATTTTCTGAAAAGTAATTGTCTTATTCATGCGTTAATATAAACTCTACTACAATTAGCACTTCAAATAAATAGATAACTGCAATCATAATACTGATGTTACTATCTATAAAGAATCCCAATTGTGAAATACATCACTGCAGTTCCACTGTGATACAGCGTTGCCACATGGTAACATTGATATTTTCTCAGTTTACAGTAAACTTGTTAGACAATGTTGATTTTTGAATTCAAATATGTAATTTACGATCCAAAGATAATTAAAACACATTTTCAGAAATGATATTAACGGAGCAATTTCTGGAGCACTTCATTAGGTGTCTTCCGTGTGAGAAAAATAGCCTCGGAGGAACATTCAAATGTAATTTGACTTAAAAACAGCACATCACGGACTCCCTGAAGGCCGTCTCTTTTAATTACTGTTTTGCATTGTATTGTATTTTCTTTTTTTTTGTATTCAGTGTTTTTATTTATTTTCAAAGTAGCATATAGATTATAACAAACAAGAAAATGTAGCTGACAACTACTGCCCCCCCCCCCCCAATAGAATGTATTATCCCAAACTGGTTCCCATTCAATATTTCTATTAATGGGAATAAACTCAGCTAACCATGCTCTTGCTTTTGGAAAAAATTCTGCTGTAGGAGTTGAAAAACCAAAGTAAAAATAAGAAACCGTTCCTTTGTTTGATGCATTGTTAATCCATTTTACTACTGGATGAGTTTGAAGATCGGTACAATGTATTGTATTTTCAGAATAACGAAGAAATAAGTATAAATGAATTGTAGAAACACATCGTGACTCAGCTGAAGACAGTCTTTCTCATTCTTGCTGATGTTTTGCGTGTGAAACCAGATGAACAGCATTGTTTCTTTTGTCAGCAGTGTTACACACCTTTAAAGGGGGTGCTCTAGCACACTATAAAAGAGCAAACTCACCTTCTCTAAAGCACAAAACCCCACTGCCAAAAAACATGTCAGAATTCAATAGTATAAAGAGTTATACTTATCTTAAATTATTTAGTTTAGGATTATATTAACTTTTAACCCATGAACTGTCACTTAGAGCATATGCTGTTTTTTAAAGCACAGATCTGAGCATAAATGGTAATTCATGAACACTTTGGAATGCAGACCTAAGAAGTAAAAATAGTTTCAGGAGCAAAATATGTTTTTTTTCCACAAAATATATATTTTTCTAAATAATTTGGAATTAAAAAAAAATAAAAATCCTCAAATGCAAAGTATACGACAAATATGACATTTTTGTTAGCTGTAGAAATGTCATGGGTTTGATTAGACATGTTTAACTGTAGCAGAATTATCATTTAAAGCTGTTTTTCCTAAATGCATTTAGACTTAGAGGTAAGATTGCATTTTCATTGTGATGCCGCAGGATAATCGTCGCAAAATTGACACTTTCACTTATGACGTTTTAATTACATTTTTAATTAAAGGAATATGTTTGCTTATTACTGTTAATGTGGCAGTCAACAAACACACAGCGTAACCCTCATTTTTATATTTAGTTTTATCGAAAAGCTTTAAATCCAGTCGATCTTTTTTACCCCGTTTTAGCTGTTGGCCAAGAAGCAGCGGCGGCACATAATACCAGCGTTCTGATTGGTCAGATCGCCTGTCAATCAAGCTCTTTGCAAATGGTCATTTACATTTATGCATTTAGCAGATGCTTTTATCCAAAGCAACTTATTCAGGCTATACATTGTTTATCAGTATGTGTGTTCTCTGGGAATTGAACCCACAACCTTTTGCGCTGCTGACGCAATGCTCTACCACTGAGCCACAGGAACACTATTATGCAGCAAGAAATGGAAATTATGTCAATTGTGGTTTGTATCCTGTATTTATTTGTCTGTCCAGTGTTGTTGTGGGTTTCATAAAAGCAATTGTTTTGTAATATTTTATCCAAAGGTGTTCATTTCATTACTTCTAATGTAAGGTTTTACAGAGTTAAAAGAGAGTTGTAGCCATTTCTGTGATTTGTCTGCACTTCATTTCATTAGTTTTCTCCGTGGTGAATGACTGGCACACATTGCAACATTAACAATTATGCACTGATATTTTCTTTTAATAGACCCTGTTTAGCAAGGCCCAAATATAAGTCAAGCTATTGATATAGCACATAAACTATATGTAAATCATGGAATGAAAATGATTATTGTCTTTCATAATCCTGGGGCATTAATGGCTTCTGAAAAGATTTAGCCTTATAAGCCTCTTAATAATTGCACTTACACTTTTGTGTCCCAAACTTTAGGAACTAATGATATAACAGAAATAGAAGATAGGGTGACAAGGAATTATTAGAATTATTACAACTGATTTATTAAAAAGTTATTGCATGTTTTGATGTACAAAACTAAGCATTTTCAATGGAAGATAATATAAATAAACCAGAAAGCGTTTTTGGGCAAAAATACAAAATAAAAATACAAAAAATACCCAAAATAAAGAAAAGCTTAATCAAATTGTATCCCATTTATTTGAACATCCAACATTAAATAAAACATTTGATGATTTCAAAAATCATGGTTTGGAAAAGTTGGACAAATGTATGATTGAAATATTTCATCTTTTAGTTGGTGATGACACAAATGTATCTGATTGTTTAATTGATAATTGTTATTTATATGAAGAAATCTGCTCATATCTGCAGAAGTGTGACACAGAGTCAGTGGCGTTGGGATCCATACGCAGCTTTATTTGAGGTACAACAAGTCAGACAGGCACAGATCTGGTAACAGCGTCAGGAATATCGAAGAATGGCTGAATCGTAAACGGAGAGAAGACAAGGGTCGAGGCAGGCGGCAGACAGGTGATAGAATAAACGCAAGGCAGGCGGGGTCAAGGGCAGGCGGCAGACAGTCAGAGAGGATAAACAGATCAGGTGGGCAACAGGTAATCAAAACAGGAATAACGCTTGGAATTGTCGGCAGGGCAGAACAAGACTTCGCACAGATGCGTGAGCGAGCTCAGTTTAAGTAACCCAGCTAATGACTGACACCTGTACGGGTGATCAGTCCCAGGCACGGGGTAATGTGGGAATGGGAGTCCGGATGAACTGGTTAGTATTCAGGTGAGAGATCCCTCTGGTGATGCTCGGAGGGAGCCACAGAGGCTTGATTCGTGACAGAGCCCCCCTCCTGCGAGCGGCTCCTGACGCGAGGGGGCAGACGACGCCGGGGTCTACCACGGGGTCTTGGGGCCGGTTTATCCGGATGAGTCCTGTGGAAGTCGGTGGTAAGAGAAGGGTCTAAGATGTCCTCAGCATTGACCCAGGACCGCTCCTCCGGGCCGTACCCCTCCCAATCGACCAAGTACTGAAGTACTCTGCCCCGGCGACGGGAATCCAGAATCTCCTGGACTCGGTAGACCTCCTCGCCGTCCATGATGATCGGGGGGGCTCCCTGGTCACCCGCCTCCTCCTGGTCCTCCACTCCACTCGCACCACCAGCGGGTTTAAGCAAAGACACATGGAATGTGGGTGAGATACGGTAATTTGCAGGTAAAGCCAATCTAAATGAAACAGGAGTTATTTGTCTGAGAATTTTGAAGGGACCCACGTACCTAGGACTGAGTTTCCTGCAAGGCAGCCGAAGACGCTGATCACGGGTAGACAGCCAGACCCATTGACCCGGTTGATAGTTGGGATTGGGACGCCGTCGACGATCAGCCTGCTCCTTAGTGCGCCTGACTGCCCGCTGGAGATGGACATGGGCCTCGTTCCAGGTTCTCTCGCTTCGTTGGAGCCAGGAGTTCACAGCAGGTAGGTCCGAGGGTTCCCCTGACCAGGGGAATAAGGGAGGTTGGAATCCTAACACACACTGAAATGGAGTGAGACCGGTGGCTGGTTTGCGCAGGGAATTCTGGGCATATTCGGCCCAAAGGAGATAGCGACTCCAGTCGGCCTGATTCTTGTGGCAATATGAGCGAAGGAATCGGGTGAGCTCCTGGTTGAGACGTTCTACCTGACCGTTGGCTTGAGGGTGGTAACCTGAGGTGAGACTGACGTTGATGTTAAGTCTCTGACAGAAGGCAGACCAGACGCGGGAGGTGAACTGGGGTCCCCGATCTGAGACTATATCCTCCGGCAGACCATAGAATCTGAATACATGATCACATAAGGATTCTGCTGTCTCAAGGGCTGTAGGCAGTTTGGGCAGAGGGATCAGACGACAGGCCTTGGAAAAGCGGTCAATGACAGAGAGAATGGTGGTGTGGCCTCTGGACGGCGGCAGGTCTGTGACAAAGTCAATGGCTATATGTGACCAGGGGCGTTGTGGAGTGGGCAGAGGTTGCAAAAGACCGGCAGGCAGTTGGTGAGAGGATTTTGACATGTTGCATGTGGGACAGTTCCGGATGTGGGCGATGGTGTCTGCCGGCAGAGTGGGCCACCAGAAGCGATTGGTGAGCAGTTGGATAGTGGCTGCTATGCCGGGATGGCCTGAACTGGGGGTAGAGTGAACTAGTTGGATGACTCTGTGGCGTAGTGTATGCGGGACGTATGTGAGGTTAGGTGGTCTCTCAGCCGGAGGTGGGTCGGTGATCTGGGCTTCGGAGATCTCAGTCATGATATCCCATTGGATGGGGGCGACAATGAGGGCTGGCGAGATGATGGATTCTTTAGTGGGTGGTAGTAGGGTGGATTCATATTGTCTGGAAAGGGCATCAGCCTTGGTATTCAGGGAACCTGGGCGGTATGTAACAGTAAAATCAAAGCGCGTGAAGAACAGAGCCCATCTTGCCTGTCTGTGGTTGAGTCTTTTGGCGGATCTTAGGTATTCAAGGTTGCGGTGATCGGTCAGAACGGTGAAGGGGTGTTTAGCTCCCTCAAGCCAGTGACGCCATTCCTCGAAGGCTGCTTTCATGGCGAGAAGTTCTCGGTTGCCCACATCGTAGTTCTGTTCAGCCGGGTTGAGTTTACGGGAGTAGAAAGCACAGGGGTATGTTTTGAGAGGGTCTCCCTGTCGTTGGGAGAGAACTGCTCCAATGCCTGTGCTGGATGCATCAACCTCCACGATGAATTCTAGTTCGGGATCCGGGTGATGTAGGATGGGAGCCGTCGTGAACCTTTCCCTCAGCTCCTGGAAGGCCGATGTGGCTCTCGGTGTCCATACTAGACGCTGTGGGCCCTTCTTAGACATAGACGTTAGTGGTGCTGCCACCATGCTGAAGTTACGAATGAATCTTCGATAAAAGTTTGCAAAGCCCAGGAAACGTTGTAATTCCTTCACAGAGTGTGGTCTCGGCCAGTTAACGACGGCTCGCACCTTCCTCTCGTCCATGGCTACCCCTCCTGAGCTGATCACATACCCAAGGAAGGATACCGTGCTTTGGTGAAATTCACACTTCTCTGTCTTAGCATAGAGTTGGTTGGCAATGAGGCGCTGGAGAACCACACGTACGTGCTGGACATGATCCTCGTAGGAGTCTGAGTAGATTAATATGTCGTCAATGTAGACGACGACCCAGCGATTCAGCATATCTCGAAATACCTCATTGATGAAGGCCTGGAAGACGGACGGACTATTGGACAGCCCGAAAGGCATGACAAGATATTCATAGTGCCCCGATGTCGTGGAAAAGGCCGTCTTCCACTCGTCTCCTTCACGGATGCGGATGAGGTTGTATGCACTCCGAAGGTCTAGCTTGGTGAAATATTTCGCCTTGCGTAGCTGTTCTAAGGATGCTGGTACTAAGGGTAGTGGGTAGCGGAACTTGACCGAGATATCATTGAGTCCTCGGTAGTCGATGCACGGACGGAGTCCTCCATCCTTCTTCTTCACGAAGAAGAATCCGGCTGATGCCGGTGAAATTGATGGACGAATGAAGCCTTTGGCCAACTCCTCCTCGATGTAGGTTTTCATGGCTTCGGACTCAGGCTGTGATAGGGGGAACACTCGGCCCTTGGGTGGCTGTGAGCCGGGTAGCAGGTCTATGGCACAGTCACATGAGCGATGAGGAGGTAACTGAGAGGCCTTGGTTTTGCTAAAGGCTGTAGCGAGGTCATGGTACTCCCCGGGAATATTGGAGGTAGTACAGGGCTCTGGTTGTTGCTCTGGACAGGTGCTGTTGAGGCAGTTTTGTAAACAGAACTCAGACCACCGACTAATCTGCCTCTCTGACCAGGAGATATGCGGGTTATGTCTTTCTAGCCAGGGTAGGCCTAGGATGAGAGGAGTTTGAGGAGACTGGAAGACGAATAGGCGGATGGTTTCGGTGTGAAGTGCTCCGGTGAGAAGTGTTAAGTCCTCCGTGGTGAAGTGAATTCGGCCGGAGCCCAGTGGTCTTCCGTCTAGTGCTGCCACTGCCAGATGAGATTCACAGAAAACAAGAGGAATATTATAAGTTTTGGCAAATCCAGCATCAATGAAATTTCCTGCAGCCCCTGAATCAATAAAAGCTGCAGTGTCAATGATGGTCCCTTTAATGCTCAGCCTTACTGGTATCTTTAAGAAGGTGGATTGACTGAGATTTTGACTCACCGTGGTATTGTTGCGAGACGGACGAGTGGGACAGGATGCCCTCATATGTCCCGGGAGGCCGCAGTATAGGCAGAGGTTCAGGCGAACCCGTCTCTCCCTCTCCTCTCCGCTGAGATGTGTCACGCCGATCTGCATGGGCTCAGCGGCAGGGGGCGCTGTTGCCATAGCGGCGGTCGAGAACGAGGAACGAGGAAGTCGCCGGGAGCGAAGGAGATTATCGAGGCGAATAGCCAGATGAATGAACTGTTCCAGGGTCATGCCTTCATCACGGCAGGCTAGTTCGGACTGTAACTCATGGTTGAGACCCTTGCGGAAGAGAAGTTTGAGAGGCTCCGCGTCCCTCCATCCTGTTTGTGCGGCGAGTGTGCGGAACGATAGTGCATAGTCCGCAGCCGAGCCTCCTCCCTGACGGAGAGACAACAGTTGTTCACCAACCTCTTTACCACCAGCGGGATGTTCGAACACCTCCTTGAAGTTCTGAGTGAAGCTGGCGAATGAGGGGAATGTAGCGTGATCATCTTCCCAAATGGCAGTGGCCCATTCCAACGCTCGTCCCGTTAATAACGAACAGACGAAAGCAATGCGGCTGTCATCCGTGGGATATAGCGTGGGCTGCTGGCCGATAAACATGGAGCACTGAAGCAGAAATCCCTTACATTTAGTAGGTGATCCGTCGAACTTCTCCGGAAACGCCAGACGAGGGCTGGCAGTTGCAGATGCCGTGGCGGATGCGGGCGGAGGTGGATTCTGCAAAGAAGCGTTCATGCTGGGTGCTGGAAGATGGAGGGCTCGCAGGGACCGTACCAGCTCCTCCGTGAGAGAGGTAAGGTGGTTCAGCTGTTGTTGCTGGGTAGCTAGTACGGTCGCTTGAGCAGATACTTCCGTGGTGAAACGGTAAAAGACTGCTTGATCGATATCTGGCGAAGTCTTCTGTGACACAGAGTCAGTGGCGTTGGGATCCATACGCAGCTTTATTTGAGGTACAACAAGTCAGACAGGCACAGATCTGGTAACAGCGTCAGGAATATCGAAGAATGGCTGAATCGTAAACGGAGAGAAGACAAGGGTCGAGGCAGGCGGCAGACAGGTGATAGAATAAACGCAAGGCAGGCGGGGTCAAGGGCAGGCGGCAGACAGTCAGAGAGGATAAACAGATCAGGTGGGCAACAGGTAATCAAAACAGGAATAACGCTTGGAATTGTCGGCAGGGCAGAACAAGACTTCGCACAGATGCGTGAGCGAGCTCAGTTTAAGTAACCCAGCTAATGACTGACACCTGTACGGGTGATCAGTCCCAGGCACGGGGTAATGTGGGAATGGGAGTCCGGATGAACTGGTTAGTATTCAGGTGAGAGATCCCTCTGGTGGTGCTCGGAGGGAGCCACAGAGGCTTGATTCGTGACAAGAAGGTTTTCTTTCCGTGGTGGGCTAAGAAAGTGGAAGATGCATCCAGCAGGTTTTTAAATGAGGAAATCGGGTGCTTTCTACAAGCTTTCTCTTTTTTTGTTGTTATTTGACAGCAGTCTTTCCTTTGAAAGCCACGTTTCTAGCATTTATAAGACCGTATTTTTCCACATATAAAATATATATAAATTATGACCTATGCTCTCAATGTCAAATGCAGAAGTGTTAATTGATGTGTTCATGACCTCAAGCTTACATTATTGTAATGCTTTAATGGGTGGTTGTTCTGCACGCTTAATAAACAAACTCCAGCTGATCCAAAATAAACTGCCGAATTCGATATCATAGATTATGATAAAACTTAAGTTAATGATGATGATAAGCTCCAGACACTTTTACTCAATATAGATTAATTTAACATCCGATCACACAACAGAAATAAATGCGGCAGCAGCCCGTCAGTGCATGTCGCTAATAACAAGTGTGCAAGAAATCGTGTGTATCATTGCCGTGGTCCAAACTTTGTCTCTAGTATCAAAAGCTGATACACTTAAAAATAAAGGTGCTTAACAATACCATAGAAGAAACTTATTGTATAAATGGTTCTGTAAAGAACCTTTAAAATCTTAAAAAATGTAAGAAAGAGATAGTTCTTTAAAGAACCTTTAACTGAATGGTTTATTGTGGAGCCAGAAATTCTTCTTCTATGGCATCGCTGTGAAGCTCCTTTTAAACACCTGTATTTTTAAGAGTGTAGAGAGTAATTAGCGTAGCATCTGTTCATAACATTTCAAGCAAAGAATGATAGATGTGTACAGAACAACGTGTGTTTGATCAGATATAACTGCAGCACAAGATTATGAGATGCATTATATGGATACTTGGCTAAAGAGATGTAATATGATTTTTAAGTTACTGTCTATTATAACACCCACATTTTTGACTGTAGAGGAAGGAACAGGACATCCGTCTAGTTGCAAATTATGTGTACTATTTTTTTGGTCCAGTGAACTCCATCTTAACAGTAATACAGAGGTCACACAGATTCGACAGCAATCTCAAAAAGAAGTGACTCTGTCTGTTTTTAAAACAATTGATAGTAAAATTTTGGAAGAAATAGTACAGCATCTTAAATCGTCAACCTGCTATCTTGACACACTTCCCACATCTTTTTTCAAAAGTGTGCTTAACTGTTTAGAAGCAGATCTCTTAGAAGTGGTGAACACCTCACTTCTTTCTGGGACTTTTCCAAACTCCCTGAAAACTGCAGTTGTTAAGCCCCTTCTGAAAAAGCGCAATCTTGATAACACCGTGTTGAGCAACTATAGACCAATATCAAATCTTCCTTTCATAGGTAAGATTATTAAAAAGGTAGTTTTTAATCAGCTGAACAACTACTTAAACTCAAATGGATACCTGGATAATTTTCAATCTGGTTTCCGCGTGCATCACAGCACAGAGACAGCACTCATTAAGATAATAAATGATATTCGCTTTAATTCTGATTCTGGCAAAATATCAGTGCTGGTACTACTAGATCTTAGTGCTGCGTTTAACACGGTCGATCATAACATACTTCTAGAGAGACTGGAAAACTGGGTCGGGCTTTCTGGGATGGCACTCAAATGGTTCAGGTCATACTTAGAAGGGAGAGGTTATTATGTGAGTATAGGAGAGCATAGGTCTCAGTGGACGTCCATGACATGTGGAGTCCCACAAGGCTCAATACTCGCACCGCTCTTGTTTAGCCTGTATATGCTCCCACTAAGTCAAATAATGAGGAAGAACCAAATTGCCTATCACAGCTATGCTGATGATACCCAGATATACCTAGCCTTATCTCCAAATGACTATAGCCCCATTGACTCCCTCTGCCAATGCATTGATGAAATTAACAGTTGGATGTGTCAAAACTTTCTTCAGTTAAACAAGGAGAAAACTGAAGTCATTGCATTTGGAAACAAAGATGAAGTTCTCAAGGTGAATGCATACCTTGACTCTAGGGGTCAAACAACTAAAAATCAAGTCAGAAATCTTGGGGTGATTCTGGAGACAGACCTCAGTTTTAGTAGTCATGTCAAAGCAGTAACTAAATCAGCATACTATCATCTCAAAAACATTGCAAGAATTAGAAGTTTTGTTTCCAGTCATAACTTGGAGAAACTTGTTCATGCCTTTATCACCAGCAGGGTGGATTATTGTAATGGTCTCCTCACCGGCCTTCCAAAGAAGAGCATTAGACAGCTGCAGCTCATCCAGAACGCTGCTGCCAGGATTCTGACTAGAACCAGAAAATCTGAGCATATCACACCAGTCCTCAGGTCCTTACACTGGCTTCCAGTTACATTTAGGATCGATTTTAAAGTACTTTTACTCGTTTATAAGTCACTCAATGGCCTAGGACCTAAATATATGTCAGATATGCTCACTGAATATAAACCTAACAGACCACTCAGATCATTAGGATCGAGTCAGTTAGAAATACCAAGGGTTCACACAAAACAAGGGGAGTCCGCTTTTAGCTATTATGCCGCCTGCAGCTGGAACCAGCTTCCAGAAGAGATCAGATGTGCTAAAACATTGGCCACATTTAAATCCAGTCTCAAAACTCATCTATTTAGCTGTGCATTTGTTGAATGAGCGCTGTGCTACGTCCGAACTGACTGCATTATTTTATGTATAATCCTTTTCTATTTAACTGTCATTTTAAATCATTCTATATCATTTTAAAATTCCTTGTTTTATTATTTTTAACTCCTTGTTTTTATTGCTGTGAATGATTATTTCACTTTCTTTTATGTAAAGCACTTTGAATTACCACTGTATATGAAATGTGCTATATAAATAAACTTGCCTTGCCTTAACCAAATTTAATAGGAGAAAATTATTGGTCATCCAAACTTTTTCATTTTTAACACAATCCGTTAGCTTAGATAATTTAGAAGTTTCATCTGGTTTTGTTGAGATATATAGTTGAGTGTCATCAGCATAATAATGGAAACTAATCCCGTATTTTCTAATAATATTACCAAGGGGCAACATATATAATGAAAATAATAGAGGACCTAGGACAGATCCTTGTGGTACTCCATACTTTACTGGCGATAATTGAGATGACTCCCCGTTTAAATAAACAAAGTGGTAGCAATCGGACAGGTAGGATCTAAACCATCTTAGAGCCTGCCCTTGAACACCTGTATAGTTTTGTAATCGATCTATCAGTATGTCATGATCTATAGTGTCGAACGCAGCACTAAGATCAAGTAAAACGTCTCAGGTTACGTATGTAACCATGGTTCCCCGAGTGGGGAACGAGACACTGCGTCCCCTAGGGGTCGCTACGGGGAACGCCCTCAGCGTGACTCGGTCTGAAGATACATATGTAAAAACACCACCTGTTGGCCGGCGACAGCCCATGACGTCACTACCGGCGTGCCACAATATAAGTGCCGCCGGGAGAATACATCATCAGCTTCTTCGTCTGAAGCTTGCGTCCGAAGCATGGCCCAAAGCCTAGGGGACGCAGTGTCTCGTTCCCCACTCGGGGAACCATGGTTACATACGTAACCTGAGACGTTCCCCTTCATGGGAACTCGAACTGCGTCCCCTAGGGGTCGCTACGGGGAACGCTATACCCACGCCACCATGCTGAGGGGAGTGCAAGCCAATTTCGCAAAAAAGGCGAGCACTAAGCCAACTCTACCAGGCTAAGGGAGTTGCCCCCGGGACGGCTGATGGCTGTCAGTGACATTATCCCCTACGGCCAGAAGCCTGAGCTACATACCCTAAAATCCTTACCTGCTGGGTGCCGGGACTACCGGACCCAGGGTAGAGCTCAAAGGTCTGGAATCAGAACGATTCCTTTAAGGGAATATGGCCAAGCACCTAGTGGTAATAACTAGGTCCTGGCCGGTCACTCAGAAGCTACCGCTTGCTCTGCACAAGCTTGCTGAGGGACTGTCTCAACAGACCCTTTGGTAGCGACACCCTTTTTTGGAACCCAAACTATATGGGACAAAAGGAGCGGGGCCCAAGGCACAAGCCGGGGCTTTAACCAGCTCAAAAGAGGGCACGAAGCTGTGCGCGTAACCCTACCCTTACGGGATTTTTAGAAAGAACGCAGAATCTTTGACGTGCGAACTTACCACTTGAGTGGATTTTAAAAAAGTGCCCAAAGTCTAGCGTGCGCACTTACCATAACATGGATTTTTTGAAAGAACGCAGAACACTTGATGTGCGATCTTACCACTGAGTGGATTTTTCAGAAGTGCCCAAAGATCTTAGCGTGTGCACTTATCTAGATGGGTAACGTTCTATGGCTCCGGGGCGGAGAACTATTCACTCTTCAGAGTGAGGGGGAACTCAGACGCTCAGAAGGGAGCGGCATGCTCATAAACGACCCTCTATGGTGAGGGGAGCAATGCTAGCTCGACCAACAAAGAGAGAGACCTATCACAGAGCTCTGGGGAGCGGAGAAACTCATTCTACAGAATGAGAGAGGACTCAGACGCTCAGACGGGAGCGGCATGCTCATAGGCGACCCTCAGGTGAGGGGAGAAATGCCAGCTCTACCGACAGCGAGCTCTGGAGAGCGGAGAAATCACCCCTCGAAATGAGAGGGAACTCAGACAGGAGCGGCACGCTCATAGGTGACCCTCGTTGGTGAGGGGAGCCGTGCTAGCTCTACCAATGAGGAGCTCTAAGAGCGGAGAACTCATCCCTTAAAGTGAGGGGACTCAGACGCCCAGAAGGGAGCGGCATGCTCATAAGTGACCCTCTATGGTGAGGGGAGTCATGCTAGCTCGACCAACACGGAGAGCGACCTATCACAGAGCTCTGGAGAGCGGAGAACTCATTCGTCAGAATGAGAGGGGAACTCAGACGCTCAGAAGGGAGCTGGCTGCTCATAGATGACCCTCTAAATGAGGGGAGCAAAGCTAGCTCGACCAGCACGAGCTCTGGAGAGCGGAGAACTCATTCGTCAGAATGAGAGGGGAACTCAGACGCTCAGAAGGGAGCGGCCTGCTCATAGATGACCCTCTAAATGAGGGGAGCAAAGCTAGCTCGACCAGCACGAGCTCTGGAGGGCGGAGAACTCATTCCTCAGAATGAGAGGAAACTCAGACGCTCAGACGGGAGCGGTATGCTCATAGGTGACCCTCTAGGTGAGGGGAGCAAAGTTAGCTCTACCGACAGCAAGCTCTGGAGGGCGGAACACTCATTCCCCAAAATGAGAGGGAACTCAGACGCCCATAAGGGAGCGGCATGCTCATAAGTGACCCTCTGTGTGAGGGGAGCAGTGCTAGCTCGACCAGCAAGAGAGATCACAGAGCTCGGAGGAGCGGAGAACTCATTCCTCAGAATGAGAGGGAAACTCAGACGCTCCGCAGGGAGCGGCATGCTCAAAGATGACCCTCTAATGAGGGGAGCAATGCTGGCTCTACCAATAACGAGCTCTGGAGAGCGGAGAACTCATTCCTTAGAATGAGAAGGAACTCAGACGCTCAGCAGGGAGCGGCATGCTCATAGATAACCCTCTATAGTGAGGGGAGCAATGCTAGCTCGACCAGCAAGGAGAGCGACCTATCACAGAGCTCTGAGGAGCGGAGAACTCATCCCTCAGAATGAGTGGGAACTCAGACGCTCCGCAGGGAGCGGCATGCTCAAAGGTGACCCTCTAACGAGGGGAGCAATGCTAGCTCTACCTATAACTAGCTCCCTTGCAGTGGTGACCAGAATGACTGAAGATCCAGGAGGATCCGCAGAAACCTCCGACGTCCAGACCATCAGTAAGGCAGTTCGAGTCTCTTTTTAATACAGAACCTGCCTGAAATCATCCTAGGTCCAGCCTGCTACCTATATCGAGCTCTGGAGAGCGGAGAACTCATTCCTCAGAATGAGAAGGAACTCAGACGCTCAGCAGGGAGCGGCATGCTCATAAATAACCCTCTATAGTGAGGGGAGCAATGCTAGCTCGACCAGCACGGAGAGCGACCTATCACAGAGCTCTGAGGAGCGGAGAACCCATTCCTCAGAATGAGAGGGAACTCCGCCGCTCACAAGGGAGCGCCTCTAGGTGCTTGCCAGGAAACTTCCACCTAACCTCGGTCGGTGGAGTTTACGGTGGTTACAGGGGAATTAGAGAGGAATGAGAGGGCTTGCCTCTCTCTGACCCGCGCCTCTCTCTCACCCTAGCCGCAGGAGGGGGAGGGGCATGAGTCGCGAGACTAGCCTTCTAGGCCCATCTCTGATCCTCAGACCGAGATAGGCTAGGACCCCTGGTTGTTCGGGCTCAGACCTGGACCTTATCCAGGACTTTCAGCAGGTCAGTCTGGTACGCCTTCGTGTGCAACGAAGCGACGGTCTGACCTGCTGCTGCATATGCCCTGCCATTTAAGCGAGATTCAGGGGCTTAGATGGCCAGGAGGGAGCCTTGAGAGAGGATGTCTCGCCACAGAGAGATAAGCTGGTTATCATCTCTTGCACAGGGGGCATCCCCTCATAGCCATTTTCACGCATCCCCTCAGTGTCAGCATAATTAGTATGCTGAAACCTATGAATACGAGAAAAAATAGCTTTTCCCACTCCTTCTCAACCTCCACATCGAGATTTATGAAGAAAGGAAGGCTCACTCGAGCTGGGGGTTATTAGATTTATTTTTATGATCCATAACCTCCAAAAGCTCGTTCATATGCAGCGGAGCACTAGCTGCTGCATCTGATGATGTCAGAAAGATCGCATCATCACAATCCAGCAGCTCACTCTCGTTCTCGGCCGACGCGCGAAAAGGGGCGGTCCCTTTCCAACTCATCGGCCACATACAACTGCGAACCCCACGATTTAATTCGCCTCCGTGCCTCGGCAACGGTGGGTCTTGAATCGCGGGAAGCAGACGGCTGCCCCTCTTTCCTCGAAAAAGAGGGACAGGCGAGAGCTGAGCTTCCTCATAGAGAGCCGCTCACAATGCACGCAAACCGCCCCCTCAAGGACATCGCGTGCGTGCTCCATGCCCAAACAAAAGACGCAACAGTCGTGTGTGTCATCGGGTGTCAAATAACGAGGACACGGATCCACACACTTCCTAAACGCCTTGCTAGTGCTCGCCATAGTAGAGTTAGAAAACTGTACTCTTACCAGATTCACTCTGCACGCTTCAAACAAACCAGTCAGTGAAGACGAAAAAGCTGATGATGTATTCTCCCGGCGGCACTTATATTGTGGCACGCCGGTAGTGACGTCATGGGCTGTCGCCGGCCAACAGGTGGTGTTTTTACATATGTATCTTCAGACCGAGTCACGCTGAGGGCGTTCCCCGTAGCGACCCCTAGGGGACGCAGTTCGAGTTCCCATGAAGGGGAACTAGCAACGAGATGCAGCCTTTGTCTGACGCAAGAAGCAAGTCATTTGTAATTTTAACAAGTGCAGTGTCTCTGCTATGACGGGGCCTAAAACCTGACTGAAATTCTTCATAGATATCATAGTGTGTTTTTATGGTCTGTAATTTGCCGGTTCACTAGGATCTAGTTGTGGTTTCTTAATGATCGGCTTAACAACTGCCAGATGGAAGGGTTTTGGGACGTGACCTAGAAATAACAACAAATTAATAATATTGCTCAGAAATAGCAAGTAAACGTCTATCTTGACTGACGTGTGTAAATTTGTTTGATGTTGTGATCAGTTGTGTGTGTGTGTGTGTGTGTGTGTGTGTGTGTGTGTGTTTATCAGCTGAGAGTATGAGGGTTCGAGTGCTGTTGATCCTGATACTCACATCAGTATTAATCACACATGCTCAAGGTATGACTGTCTGAAACGTTTTTGTCGGATGATCACCTGTTTTTTAAATGTTACTATTTATTTCAGAATATTCAGAGAACATTCAAAACTAATGTTCCCTGAATGTTTGGAAATTATAAACATTTCCTTGATGTTTTCTTAAACATTTACATAACTGAGAAAAAAGTTTTTAAAATATATTGAAAAAAGCGATGTTCAGAGAACATTCAAAAATGACATTGTGATAACTTTGACAGCTTTAGCAAAACATTCTTAGGATATATTCTGTAAGCTGTGGAAATGTCAGTATTTGCATTCAAAAGAAAAGCAGCTTGTTGAAGCACTGACTTTGAATAAAGCAGCTGCTGATCTGGGTTGTGAAATTAGAAACTCATGTAAGTGATTCGATCTTTCTCACTCCTAGCATTGTTCATACCTGAAGGTACACATTAATGAAGCTGAACAGCATTGTTTTGTGCCCTGACTTACGGGTTTTGGCCCGATCAAACTATATATGAGCAATTTTTTACCAGCTTTCCAATTTACATGATCCACCAATCTGACTTCTTTAAAAAATCCAGCATTTTGTTGACAATGCAGACATGCATGATAGTACAGACATACATAGGAATAACACAGTAGGGATGGAATATAACACCAATATAAGAAAAACTAAAAAGAAATTAAATAATGTACTATGTACAGAAATATAAATATAGGAAAAAATATATATGTAATTTTAAAATGTAAACATTTTGGATTCTATGCATACATGTCACTATAATGTGTTTATGCTTCAGTTACTATGTGTCAGTAATTATTGACAGTAAATCTGGATGAGAAATTGAATAGCTCTAAGTGTAACCTTTCATTAGAGCCCAAAATGATGACTGTACATTAAAGCATTCAAGAATTACAGCATTGTATGTGTTGTTGGTTACAAATGGTCGTTTGGAGTCTCCCAAGTGTAATTTTTTTGGAAGCGTCTAGACATAAAATTAGATAAACATGTGTAAAACACTAATTTTCTAATATATTGTTTATCAAATGGTAAATTTGGCTTGGTAAGGCTTCGTTCTGTGATCCCAATGTATTTTCCAGTTCATACCTCCCAGATATAGTCATCTGCAGGCTTCTATTTACAAAGAAAATGCAGGCGGAATTATTATTTTTTGTGTGTGTGTGTGTGTGTGTTCAAAGTGCTATTACTCAATATCAGTAAGACTTACATTCTTGCAAGACTTGATTCTGACTGTTGAGAAACAAACCTCAGATTGTCACCTTTCAAAGGAGACCAACACCATGCATATCATCCAAATGGTCCAAGAACAGCATGCAATTTACTTTGGGTATGCCTTTTTTAGGAGTTTTAGGCTAATTGTACAGGATTCCTAACGGGTTAATATCACAAAAGATAATACTAGCCTATAAGCTTACTGAAGAAGACAAGTAAAAAGTAAAACATTAGGCTACAACAGAACAAAGATCATAAGAAATTGACCTACTTGAAATACTTAAAGCACGGAACAATATTATGATGTATAAAGAAAATTTACAAATAGACTGAATGGTATCCACTGTATATATTCAATATACATTCATTCATATTTATTTTACATAAGTGATTCAGTCAAAGACAGTAAGTGATTTTCTTTCTGATGTTTGATTTACATTGACACAAATGGCAACCGCAGCTATATTAGGCTGCTTTACAGGAATAGTTCACCCAAAAATGAAAATTATGTTGTTGTTCTAAACCTGTATGAGATTCCTTCTGCTGTTAAATACAAATTAATATATTTGGAACAATACTGGTAACCAGACGCTTGCTGGGCCCCTGTGACTTTCATAGTATATAAAAGAATACACCATGATTGGAGACAATGGGGACCAGAAACTGGTTGGATCATTTTTCTAAGTATCTTATTCTAGAGATTTATAACAATTTGAGTTTAAGTATGTTACGAGTTAGATATTTTTGGGGATGCTTCATAACATTTAAGTGAGATACAACTGACGCTGAAGCAAACCATGGAAGAAAACGTCCGGGAGACAAGCGAGCATTGTTATCACAGGTTGAAGAGGTTTGATTTAGAGAGGTACTAATTACAATCATCGTAGAAATATACGTTCTCTAAATAGTTTATGAGAAAAAGGAGAATAATGAGTGACACCCAAAACAAAGAAATGATCAAAAGCAAAACAACCCTAATTATCAAAACCCAACCCAACTAATCTAACTACCAAACAAACATATAGAAATAAAGCCGCACGCTTCGGCGTATCCGACGCCCAACCTAAACTACTCTCATTAATAATAAAAATACACGGGTGGCTGTCACTCCTTACCTGTAAATAACAAGGAAAGGAAATTAAACAAAAGGCTTACCTATCTCCTTTTCCCAAAGTTATGCTAAAAGGTCGCAAGTGACAAAAGGCATACTGGTCTGATTTAGACACCCTGGGTTACACAGCATATTAAGCTAATAATTAAAGTAGCCTACTGATCTTACATTAACCAGTGTTCTTAATGCATCTAAACAAAACTCAAAACATCCCAAATTAACTAGTCATGAAAAGAGCAACAGATCAACTAAACAATTAACTCAATTAAACAGCACAATGAATGTAGTTGACAAAAATGGACAGCCGCCCGCTGGCTGAAACACAGGACAACTGACTACAGCCAAGGTCCGGCCCCTTTTATAATGGGTAGTTCCAGCCTAATTGGTCGACTGGTGGAATGAGCCAGCCAATAGATGAAACCTAAGAATCAAGGTACAAACACAACAAATGCAATCAAGGAACGTAACAGTATATCATGTCAGTATCTTCGTTTTTGGGTGAAGTATCCTTTTAAGATCTCATATCAAGGGTCTCATATCTAAAGCTACACATGCTATATCTTTAATTATTAATGTTCATTTAAGACAAAAATAACTGTGTTTATGAGGATACTCGCAAAAGCGAGAATTTTTGAAACATAACTGTGTATTTCAACGTTTAAGCACAACAGGATCAAACAATCTATTCAGTCGCAATACGAGCAGGTGAGCACCGCGCAAAATTGGGCTGAAACCGTTTTAATGCACACATTTACCAGAATTAATTCTACCTCACTGCTTAAAGTTCATTAACAGTTTAAGCTGTTGGTTTTAAAAACCTGCTTAAACGCGTTTAAATTATAAGCTTAGCCGACATCTTGACGCGCAAAACGATTGATATGTTTCTACCGGATTATCTCCAAAAGTCCCCTCCCAACCCTTAAATGAATAGCCTATATATATATATATATATATATATATATATATATATATATACAGTTTGTTCAAACACAAAACCAATATAAACCCAGTTAATAATCAAACTAACCTAAAATCTGTGTGGACGATGATGCTGGTTTTTCACTGCTCAATGTGCACGGTCTACTCGCTCTTCAACAACTTCCACTCCATCATCAGCTTTAGTAAAATAACCGATAGCTTTTTTTCTCTGTTCTTTGTATTTTTTTGTTTTTCATTTTTTGAGCCCCTCTCAGAATTACTGACATTTTTACTCATTGAATATTGTTCTTTGTGCGACCCATTACTCCAGAACGAAGTGAAGAGTGGAGCTGAATGCTGACTACTGGGCAGTGATCACCTGATAGATACACATATCGTTCAAAAGTCAAATATAAATACATTTGATTGGTAAACCAAATTAAGACTTTACGCTTCAATCTCAAATGGTGATACATGGAATTTACAGAAAATCTGTCATTTCCGCTAATAAATGGGAATCGTGGTGGCTTTGGCGATCGGAGTGCCAGTCAATCTACCCAACAGCCAATCACTGGCCCCCACCTTGCTCTGGCCCTGGGGCTTCAGCCCCGCCTAGCCCTATGGTTAAAACGGCCTTGGTCACATGAGTTGGATGACTTGTTAAAACTGTTAACACTCTGTGGACAGTTTCATCTTCATAAATGTAAAGTCAATGAATCCCAAATTAATAAGCCCAGATTTTAAATTTTTTAAATATATTCTATGACTCTATTTTCCCATAATTTAAAAAGAAAGCTGCTAAAACGCCAGTAGTGATGAAAAACAATTATGGTTTCATTATACTAGTTTTCTCCCAATCATTTTTAGCTGGTTTAAGTTATAATCACTTGACTCTTTGTTCGACTTTTGTTTTTTGCTTTAAGTGCCTTTCCTTCTTTTGTCTTGTCGCTGTCATTCTGTTGCAATGTGGAAGCTTCTGTCACGAAAACAAATTCCTCGTTTGTGTAAACATACCTGACAATAAAGCTCATTCTGATTGTGATCTGGTATGTAGCCTATGTGTTCTACTTCGAGAGATCAGAACTGTCAGCCTTGTCAGCGCTTACTCCTCCCCTCGCTGCAGAGGCTAGATTTCAGGTGAGGCTTAGGCGTGTCTTAAACAAGTCTAATGACATTAAATGAAGTTTAGACACGTAGTTTTTAAACTAAGTTCGGGAGGAGCACGTCAGATACTCAGGCTAATTAGCACAGGTGGTACACAATCTAGGTAATCAGCCTTGGACATAAATACAGCTGTCTTACCTCCATCCAGTCGACGGTTAAGCAGCATACGGCGGCACCATTTACCATTGCATCACAGACTCAACATTTCCGTCCAAACAACGAGACCCATGTTGGGGTTTTCGTATCCTCCGGTCAATCTGCCGGCCCCAGGATCGTCTATTGTTATTTTTCACCAGACACGGCCGCCGAGCTCCGGGCTTCGTCACGACCGCTGCTCTCTGCTCAACCAGCCACACGCTCTTCTCCGCCGGCCGGAGGACGCAACAGCAGGCTTTCAACGAGCGCTCTCCTCCGCCGGCTTCCAACGAGCCTGGGCCACGCCCCAGGTTTCACCGCAGCAAGCTTCACTCGCTTCCCGCTTCGGCTCCTCAGCATTCACCGCGGCTCTCCCAGCTGCAGCGCAAGTATACAGCCGGGCCTCTAGCTCCTAGTTTCAGATGCTAACGCGAGGCGGCCTCCGTTAGCACGCATCCACTATTGTTGCCAATAATTCTCAGGGGAAATCTCCAAAAGCAGGTATTTGTTGATAAAATCGTTAAAAGACCTCGTGAAGACATTGAATGTTAACGTCACTATGTAACCATGACACCATGCCCAGGATATACACCGGACGTGCTTAAACATCCGTATTTTTACCAGTATTTAATTGGCATAGCATTCCTTAGACATTTAAGCTGGATGAGATAAATGCGTTTTGCGAATACACTCTTGATCACCGCGGACCAACAGTAAAATGAACGTGCACGAGGTATTCTCATTCAACCTGTGCTATATTTACGTTTTGTTTTTGACCTAAATCATAGAGACACGGACCTTGACTTGCATATGCATTTCAGAGGACTAAATAGAGCCCCTTCACAACAGATTTAGTTCCCAAACAACTGTCAGGTTTGACCCAAATATGAATTTCAGTTACATAATTAATCCAAATTTCGACAGTAATAAATTATGTTGCAGCATCAGTTGCGCATGTATCCCCAAAATCTCCCGGTTCTCTCTTGTGCATTTAATTTCACCACAAACATCACTCTAAAAAGATCATTTGAATCCGTGAATCGTCGACTAGAGAACAGCTGCTATCGGATCATTCCAACTTGTGAAGGAAGTCGGAGCAATTAGCAAACTAATACAGGTTCATTCTGTTTACGAATCAGACACTGCTCCAACGTCCCAGAGCACATTATATACATTATAAGGAGTGACGGTATGTTTCACGATACGTAGCAAAGGAAAAAGTGCAATCTTTGGAACGCAGTAAAGTTACTAAATAAACGACTCCAGAAACTACAGGTATTAGAATGTACGGTAGCGAAATAAGCTACTTCGTTACTGATCATCAGCGGCCCTGCTAAACGTCACAACCATTTTTCTGTGGCATATACAGCTACAGCCGCTTGCAACACAGCCCCACACATCTCAGTTTTTTCCTTCCGCTATGAATAACTCTCTTTTTCCTTTACAGTGGCCTCCAGCTCCCGTAGCAGACACTAGCGTGAGGCTACCTCCATTAGCAGAGCAGGCTACGATAGCTCTTCAGGACCTCCTCCCTGTGGCCTACAGCTACGGCAGTCAAAGCAAGCGCGACAAAGCATGCCGGCATTTTTACCATGACACCATAGACAGTGGGTGATCTATTAAGCCGCATCTACGCACAGATCTCTGTTGAAATGGAAGTTACGTGGTTTATCACGTCCGTATCTAAGACGTAACTGCCCGTGTTTACATTAATTTTGCGTCATAACCATTTTGAGACGCAAGAACATGAAGCCCTTACACGGAATCGTGCACAGCCGCATGCGCAAGCAGTCTACACAATCAAGCGCGCATCAGCGTTAAAATAAGAGCAGCCTTCCGTAGTGAGGTTTACATCTTACATTTATAGATTCCACTGCATCCCAAACCATAGGCATAGTGACTCCACAGAGCATTTGTAAGAAAAACTCAGACTGGCGAGACCGCACACTTCAAGTGTATAACAAACGCGTGTCTCTCTCAGTGCTCCCGCGCAATGAAGCCAGCGAATCTCCTTGTAACTTGCTCCAACCTTTCCAAACCTTATGAAAGATTATTTTTCAGAAGGTTCAAGTGGCGCATGCTCGTGAGGGACAGGAAGCAAGCAGCATATGGATGTTTCTAAAGCAACTCGGCGTCATCGCTCATCTGGTTGAAATCTAAGCCCAGAATTGATTCTGAAATTCTCAGAATCGTTTGAGAGAGACTTGGTCATTTCTCCGTGACAGAAGCGCTGCAACAATCGTAATCATCGAATATGGACATCAAAGTTGCTATTTGCCAAATTCTCCATCGAGTTCAGCCATATTCATCCTGAAATAACCTGTGCAACTTTTCCCTATAGGCGGCGCAATTTAAACGAGGGTTCGAGACCAAGGCCACGCCCCCGATTTTGCAGATGTAAGGCCCGCACAGGGTCCGGCTGCAGCTCAGCTGTCCGGCACGAAAAAGCGATAGGAGGACCTAATTTCTCTATCCCAAGAATGCCGCGACGAACTCAGGTTATGGACCTTGTTCCTTAAACAGTGGAACGGCCTTTCCCTATTCTATAACAACCTCATTTCGTCACCCATTGACATCAGTCTATTCACAGACGCGGCTCCTTCAGTCGGGTTCGGAGGTTTTTACCAAGGTCGCTGGTTCGCGTCTCCATGGCCCGCTCAGCTAAAGGATTTGCCACAATCCTCAGCTCTCGCCGAACTTTACCCCCTCGTGGTAGCAGCCTTCTTATGGGGGAACGAATGGTCATCAAAATGTATCTTAGTGCACTGCGACAACGAAGCAGTCGTTCAATGTGTCAACAAAGGCCGTTCCCACTCTCCCGCTCTCTCGCCTTTCCTAAGACGATTAAAATGGATCGCGGCATGCGACCAATTCGTAATAGTTGCAAGACATGTCGCAGGTTCAGAAAACCAGATCGCTGACTCACTGTCTCGCTTTCTGTTTCAGAAATTCAGGAGGTTGGCTCCAGAGGCGGACGAAGTCCCAACCCCAGTACCTCCATATTCAGAACTAATATTTCCATAAACCACCCACTAAAACCCCTCCTCGACAAGTCGCTCGACACCATCCTCCAGGCTGTCTCCCCTAGAACACTCCAAACATACGTGACAGCATGGAAATGCTTTAAGTCATTCCATCTCTCTGATAACATACCATTCCCTGAATTTACCTTACTCTCAATAACCTCTTTTATTTCTTTCCTCAACAGCATCAAAAGCCTCCAAGTCAGCTCCATCAAGAGCTACATAAGCAGTATCCAATTTTTCCACAAGCTATTGTACGGAGCTCCGTCGCCCGAAATTAACAATTCCCAAACCGCGTTGTTGATAAGAGGAATCCAGCGATCCCGACCTATTCGTCCAGGCTACCCATTACTTTAGACATCCTTACCAAGTGCATCCACGCCCTCCGCACGTGTTACCAGCCCCCCAGTACCGCCCGTACGCTCGACACCATGTTTATTTTAGCCTTCTTTGGGTTTTTAAGATGCGCCGAACTAACTACCTCCTCTAAATTCGACCCAGCCATCAACCCCACCATCTCAGATCTAACCGTCCTCGATAGCGAAACCATCTCCTTTTTGATCAAACAAAGCAAAACAGACCAAGTCAAGAAAGGGCATCTTGTTTACATTTTCAATCTCTCGTCACCTATCCAACCTTACCAGGCCGTCCGTGAGTACCTCCACCTCAGGATTTCCCAGGCCAAATCCCCCCTCGAACCCTTATTCTTAGACCACGCCGGGAAACCAGTCAGTCGTACCTGGTTCAAAAACAGCTCAAGTCCGTCCTGCTATTAGCAGGTATCTCGGCAGCAAATTTTTCCAGCCACTCCTTTCGCATCGGGGCAGCGACGTCAGCGGCCCAAAAAGGCCTCACTAAACACCAAATCCAAACCTTAGGTAGATGGTCTTCAGAAGCTTTTCAAAGCTACATCCGAACGGACCAGTTCCACATCAAATCAGCCCACCAAACTCTCGTTTCATAAACCCGGTGCGAGCTTTCCTGGCTTTTATTTACCTGTCCAAATCACACGCTTGGCGAGGCTCCCCCTTCTGACACCGCGAACCACCTCTTCTGGCCAGAGCCTCCCAGCCAAAAAACTTGCCTTTTCAACCCTGCGGCCGGAGAGTCTCACCCATCCAGGCTGCGAGCTTCCATCTCCAGTCAGGTGACGGCGAGTGCCTCCCGGCTACCCAGCTTTACCTTTCCGTCTTTACCTGTCCGACAGTGAGTCTTAATCTCCCATCAGACTCCCATCGGACGCCGGCGAGAGCCTCCCGGCCAGACAACCTTACCTTTTCCACCCCACGGCCGGCGAGACTTACCCATCCAGATCGCGAGTATTTTCCTCCGGTCGGATGTTGGCGAGAGCCTCCCGGCCACACAGCTTGTTTTCTGTCTTTACCTGTCCAACACAGCGAGTCTTGATTTCCCGTTGGACGCCGGCGCGAGCTCCCCGGCCAGACAACCCTACCTTTCAAACCTGTTGCTCGACGAGGCTTACCCGTCCGACACGGTGATTCCGAAACCAGTCGGACGTCGGCGAGAGCCTCCGGGACAAACAGCCTTACCTTTTCAAACCTACTGCTCGACCAGGCTTACCCGTCCGACACGGCGATATCGAAACCAGTCGGACGTCGGCGAGAGCCTCCGGGACAGACAACTTTCCTTTTCCATCCTGCGGCTGGCAAGGCCTACCCAACCACGCTGCCGGTTGACTGGGAGGCCTTCCAACCCCCTAAACTTCGCACTTCTGTCTAAACCATCCGACTCGGCGAGCCCCGATCTCCCGACAGACGCCGGCGAGAGCACTCCCGGTCAGACAATCTTATCTTTTCAAGTCCACGCACGACGAGGCTTACCCGTCCGACACGGCAGTTCCGAAACCACAGTCGGACGTCGGCGAGAGCCTCCCGGCCAGACAATCTTACTATTTCAAGTCCTAAGCTCGGCGAGGCTTACCCGTCCGACACGGCGATTGCTGAAGCCACCGTCGGACGTCGGCGAGAGCCTCCCAGCCAGACAATCTTACCTTTCAAGTCTCACGCTCGGCGAGGCTTACCCGTCCAACACAGCGGGTATTGTGCCCCCGTTGGACGTCGGCGAGAGCCTCCCAGCCAGACAAACTCATCCTTTCCGTCTGCTCGCACCACGACGTCGAACGCTATGTGCCCGGCCGTTTAGGCAATCTTAGCTTTCAGTCCACTACCGGCGAGGTTCAACCATCCGACTCACGAGTAGTGATCTCACGTCGGACGCCGCAAGAGCCTCCCGACTGGACAACCTCACCTTTTCCTCCTACGTCAGCGAAGCTAACCCATCAAACAGGCGGGCACGCCCGCCAGTGGGATGTCGGCTAAGCATCCCGACCAAAACTTTACCTTTCCGTCTTCACCTGTCCGACACAGTGAGTCTTGATCTCCCGTCGGTCGCCGGCGAGAGCACTCCCGGCCAGACAACCTTGCCTTTTCTAGTCCCACGCTGGCGACGCTTACCCGTCCAACACAGCGGGTATTGTGCCCCCGTTGGGCGTCGGCGAGAGCCTCACAGCGAGACGACTTACCGCTTCCCACTTGGCAGACGAGACTAACCCGTTAGACTCAGTGAGTATTGGCCTCACCGTAGAGCGTCGGCGTCAGTCTCAGTCACCCATCTATTTTTTCCGTCTGACGGGCGACGAGGCCTAGCCGTCGCTGCGGTCCTCATCCGCCCGCCGAACACCATTGAACTGTCTCTGCTATCCTCAAACCTTTTCCCCCCGCCTGGCGAGGCTTACCCGTCCGGTGTCCTAAGTCTTACAATCTCCCATCGGATGCCGCCAGAGCCCCCCCAGTTCCGGGTTTCTCTTCTCCCTACTCGTCGGCGAGACTATCCGTCTGGCAGCGTAGCCTTGGTCTCATGTCATGACGTTGACGCTGGTCTCCCGGTGAGCTCCTATGCTTGCCGTCCGCATGCGACGCTCATCCATTCGATGCCGTGAGTCTCGATCTCCCGTCGGATGTTGTGAGAGCCTCCTTGTCGGGCGTCCCAAACTCTTTTTATCTGCCTAGCCGATAGGACCCATTCGTCCGTCGGAGGGGTATTGTGCCCTATCGGAGGCTTCATGGGTCCTCTCGGCCAGATACCGCCCTCTGTCCTCTGATTAGCAGGGGCTGATGGCCAGTAGGGCCGGTACGCCGACTCCGTGAACTATCCCACTGCAGGCAACTCGGGTCCTCCTGGCCAGGGCTCCAACCACGCTGCTCCTCCATCGGCAGGCAGGGCTCACCCGTCCCAATGCGGTGAGCCATCGCTGGGCCTCGGTTGAGCCCTCCCCGACCGGTCGCCCCAAAACCACGAAATTCACTCCGGCGGTCGGTGGGGCCCACTCATGCATGCTAAACCGCTCCCTCAGAGCACGTAGACCCCCCCGGCCTGCCACACAAAGCCACTCCTCGGAACTAGCTCCCGCCAGATGTCAAACGCGTATTTGGGGGGTAAATCTTAGTCTGGCGGCTGTCCTACATTCTATTGCTTTTTGGGGGGTTCACTGGGTTCGGGCCATTCCCGGCTAGGAGCCCTCCCCCAGGACAGCACGCCTACAACGTATTACCATACACGCCAAATACGCATTACGTTATCGTGCTAGTAGATGTAAGTGTGAAATCGTGAAATGAAGTTTAGACACGTAGTTTTTAAACTAAGTTCGGGAGGAGCACGTCAGATACTCAGGCTAATTAGCACAGGTGGTACACAATCTAGGTAATCAGCCTTGGACATAAATACAGCTGTCTTACCTCCATCCAGTCGACGGTTAAGCAGCATCCCTCCACCACCCCTTCTCCACCAATATCACTAGATTTATAATCACACGGGGGGGTTCACTGGGTTCGGGCCATTCCCGGCTAGGAGCCCTCCCCCAGGACAGCACGCCTACAACGTATTACCATACACGCCAAATACGCATTACGTTATCGTGCTAGTAGATGTAAGTGTGAAATCGTGAAAGCACCGCGAGAGTGATTCCAAAGCAAGTCTGCTATATCTCAAACACCGATCGGTCTGCGCAGCGCTGCTTCAAGCCCAACACACCTGAAGTTTTTAGAAGGCAACTGATGCAGACGGAGGATTTTGTGGTTAAAGTTTATACTCTTTTTTTTCCACACGCATTAAACAACTTAATAGACTTTTAGTCTAACGTAAATGAAGAATACCCTCGACTAAAAGCTCAATTAGATAACTGGCTCGAAACCTTTCTCCAAAATGAGTCAGAGAGAAACGGACCATACAGATGAAGGAAAATCTGGTTCTGAGAAAGATGATTTTGTTGATAATCATGTTTTGGAGGCGCAATCCGACGCCCACAGCAGCAGCAGCTCTCCAGATCAAACTGTGCCATGTTCTGGAGTTCTCTCCGTGGATATACAAGCTGTAACGAAACACCAAGTGAATAAGAAAATAAACGAAGACGAGCAGAGCATCTCAGAGCTGGATAAAGAAGTAAATGAAGAAAACGAAAATAAACAGAAAAGAATCTCAGACCTGGAAGAAAAACTAAATAAAGTAAATGAAGAAAACGAAAATAAACAGAAAAGAATCTCAGATCTGGAAGAAAAACTAAATAAAGTAAATGAAGAAAACGAAAATAAACAGAAAAGAATCTCAGATCTGGAAGAAAAACTAAATAAAGTAAATGAAGAAAACGAAAATAAACAGAAAAGAATCTCAGATCTGGAAGAAAAACTAAATAAAGTAAATGAAGAAAACGAAAATAAACAGAAAAGAATCTCAGATCTGGAAGAAAAACTAAATAAAGTAAATGAAGAAAACGAAAAGAAACAGAAAAGAATATCAGATCTGGAAGAAAAACTAAAGGAGGCTGAAGGAAACACAAGAAAATTTGATCTATGGCTTTACGGGCTTAAAGAGGAAGAACCAGATAATCTGAAAAAGCGTGTGATTGCTATCTGCTGTAGTGTGGCTCCGGAGGCTGCACCTGACTTTGACAAACATATTGACATTGTTCATCGCGTCGGGCAGAAAAGCGAATGGAAAACTCGACCGATCATCATGAGCTTTACAGAGAGATCAACCAAGGAGCTTCTGTTAGCTTCATACAGTTCCGAATATCATCGTTCCTGTCCTTTAAAGTTTAAAGATTTCCTAACAGCAAAAGAAATTGACACACGCAACAGGCTTTGGCCCAGAATTGAAGCTGCACGCAAAAAACAACAAACTGCATTTTTCATTGGCGCCAAAGCTATAATCGACGGCAAAGAAATCAGTGAATAGACTCGAATTGATCCTGATGTCTCAGGTTTATTGAGATTAATAATGATGAAAGGATGTCCTTTAAAATCAAAGGTCATATGTAATAATTAGTGGATCAATGACTTGTATTCTGGATAGTATTTTATTTTTTCTATTACGTCCAGTTGAAGGATGTTATGTAATGTCATGACACTCATTAATACAGGTTAATACCATAAATGTTATTCTTGGGTAGGTAAAAGCACTTGGTTTAAGAATGTTCAAGAGAATGTCTTAATTCGTTCAATGTGAAGGGTATTCGCGACTTGTTGAGGACAAATGGAGTTGTTTTTTGTCCTAAAAGATTTCTTGCTTATTTTTATTTAACTCGTGCAGTAATGTCTGATTTTGCTTTTTGGAAAAATAAAGTGGGTAGTGATAACTGATTGGCATATCGGAGTAATAATTCAGTAGAGATTGCATTTTTAAAAGGAAACTATATACTTTTTTATTGTTGTTTAGTCTGAAGACTGTGTGTGTTTTAAGAGCTGTTTGTCTTAATGAATAAGAGATGAGAGGGAATTTTTATGGAAATTCAATCTTCATATGCTTTAAAAAACAACTGTGGTCTTTTACTTAATAAAACAATTAAAATTTGATTACAATACAAAAGAGTCAAAGAGACAGAAAAATAATCCTCTCCTCAACAGGAGTTATTATTTCCATCTGTTGTCTGTTTATCTACTTTAGAGCTGGTATTATTACTCTTCTATAATCCAACACTTTAAAAGGTTTTCTAAATGAAACAGACATGCGCCTAATGCATCACGTCACAGGTGAGCTGCCAGGTGACTTCTGTAACACAAGGTACCTGCTACAGGAATTCAAGTATGATTGTTTAATAAATAAATAAATAAATAAATATGCATTTGTCATCTGAAAAATCTGAAAGATTTGTGAGGAACTGCATCACTTTAGGGCTTCTTACTGTATTATCAACATAAAAAATACACAAATGTAACACATTGCATTAACAAATAAAATAGACAAGAGTAATTAATAAATACTGTGAATGGATGCAGAAATAAAGTGCATAAGATACAAGAGATTAACCTGGATGTTGCTTTGGTACAGATGTATTATTTTTTTACAAAAAGATAAACTATTGGTGATCTGAAACTAATAAGGTGAAGAACCTGATTCAATAAAAAAAGGTTATTTTATATTAACTTACATCAGCTTTACAATATTTAATGCAAATTAGAAAGCCATACACTGATGACATACACTCTCCTAAATGAGGGTTGGGTTGGTGATATAAAAGTTCAAGGCATAATGTCAGTGTTGCGCAATAAGTGCAGTGTTGAATTTCTCGTTCGGACTCTTATGTTCATCATCGGTTGAGTCAAGTTTCATTATTTCCCAGATTCCTCAGGTAAGATCAACACTGCCCTCTGATGGCAAATCTGACACAAATCAATCAGACACCTTGCTTGAATATCACAAGGAATCAAGTTTCCATTGAAAATAGACATCTTCACATTTGGCCTTCAGCACCATCACATAAATGAACTCGGTTTTATTTACACACCACACATCATATTTGCAGATACCAAACAGTAGATTGGCTTTATATGATGTGCTCCAGTGTAAACGTGCATCTGCAAACAGATCAGTCAAAACTATAGTTTCTCAACCTTGATTGGTTACAGTTTAGTTAGGAACCAACTAGTATAACCATAGCCGGGACTAGAGAATCACTTTAACCAAGAGTAGACAACGGACCAATTTCTGTAAAATCGCAGTAAGCACTGTATTCAATGAAGAACCTACTGCCTGATCACTGAAGTGTGTCCTGTAGAGCTGCAGGTGTTTATACGGTAATACATACATTCCCAGATGTATTTACATCAGTTATGATTTGGCCCTCTAATATGAATGCATACATTTATGGAAAGGTACTACAGTAACGACATGAGTAACGTAATACCAGAATGTAAAAGAATAAGATAAATACTTATTTTGTAATTTCCGTTACAGAAGTATAATACATTTTAATTTAATCTTTATTTAAATACAGTTTTTTTAACATTTAAGTACAGTACAGTTTTTATTTCACTTTTAGGTACAATATATTTTAATTTAATAATTACGTTTTTTATTTACGTGGAAGTAAGCACGGTGCAGTGTTCATGTTCAAACTGTGTATTTACTATATTTTTGTCACGAGAGATGAGGTCGAGGACTCAAATGCAGAGAATTGTTTCTTTTAATAATAAAATAAAACAAAGAACAAAAACCACCCCGAAGGGGAAAAACCAGCAGGCAGGCAGGCAGGCAGGCATAAGACTGGAGCACAGTCAACATGAAACACTCACGACGTAAGACACACGAAAGACAACGGATCAGCACATGACTGCAGACAAAAGGAGACTATAAAGGGAGACAAACGAGGGTAACGAGGGAGACACAGCTGGAGCCACTGAAACAATGATTAAGTAACAAGATGGGAGGGGACAGACAATCGACATGGGAGCACATGGCACCAACAAACAACAAGCCATGTGCTCAACACACAGAGACATCTGGAGGCCAGCCTGGGCACACCAGCAGGACCGTGACATAACCCCCCCTTTAAGGAGCGGATTCCAGACGCTCCACACACACTAAACAGAAAAATGTCTAGGAGGGAGGTGGGCCAGGCCCGTGGAGTGGAAGAGGGCCTGGAGCAATGGGCACACAGGGGTGCCAAGGTGGGGCTGGCCCTGGAGCGGGCTCTGTGGGTTCCCAGACCAGAGCGGGGTCCAGGACTGGAGTGGACTGCATGGGCTCCCGGACTGGAGCGGGCTCTGGAGCAGACTGCGTGGGCTCCCGGAACGGAGCGGACTGCGTGGGCTCCTGGAACGGAGCGGACCCTGGAGCGGACTCCGTCGGCTCCCGGACTGGAGCGGACTCTGGAGCGGAGTCTGTGTGCTCCCGGACTGGAGTGGGCTCTGGAGCGGACTCTGTCGGCTCCCGGAATGGAGCGGGCTCTGGAGCGAACTCCGTGGTCTCCCGGAACGGAGCGGAATGTGTGGGCTCCCGGACCGGAGCGGGCTCGGGAGCGGATTCCATGGGCTCCAGGAACGGAGTGGGCCCTGGAGCGGACTCTGTCGGCTCATGGGGCGGAGCGGGCTCTGGAGCGGACTCTGTCGGCTCACGGGGCGGAGCGGACTCTGTCGGCTCACAGGGCGGAGCGGGCTCTGGAGCGGACTCTGTCGGCTCACGGAATGGAGCGGGCTCTGGAGCGGACTCTGTCGGCTCATGGGGCGGAGCGGGCTCTGGAGCGGACTCTGTCGGCTCACGGGGCGGAGCGGACTCTGTCGGCTCACAGGGCGGAGCGGGCTCTGGAGCGGACTCTGTCGGCTCACGGAATGGAGCGGGCTCTGGAGCGGACTCTGTCGGCTCCCGGAACGGAGCGGGCTCTGGGGCGGACTCTGTCGGCTCCCGGAACGGAGCGGGCTCTGGGGCGGACTCCTTGGGCTCCCGGATCGGAGCGGGCTCTGGAGCGGACTCCGTGGGCTCTCGGATCGGAGCGGAATGCGTGGGCTCCCGGACCGGAGCGGAATGCGTGGGCTCCCGGATCGGAGCGGACTCCGTGGGCTCCCGGATCGGAGCGGGCTCTGGAGCGGACTCCTTGGGCTCCCGGATCGGAGCGGGCTCTGGAGTGGACTCCTTGGGCTCTCGGATCGGAGCGGGCTCTGGAGCGGAATACGTGGGCTCCCGGATCGGAGCGGGCTCTGGAGCAGACTCCGTGGGCTCCCGGATCGGAGCGGGCTATGGAGCGGACTCCTTGGGCTCCCGGATCGGAGCGGGCTCTGGAGTGGACTCCTTGGGCTCTCGGATCGGAGCGGGCTCTGGAGCGGAATACGTGGGCTCCCGGATCGGAGCGGGCTCTGGAGCAGACTCCGTGGGCTCTCGGATCGGAGCGGGCTCTGGAGCGGAATACGTGGGCTCCCGGATCAGAGCGGGCTCTGGAGCGGAGCGGGCGCTCTCCACCATGGCCTCCAGGACCACCGGGCTGGGTTTCGTTGGAGAAAAGTCGGCTGCCCGTACCGACCTCATGGGTGAATCCTCCAACTTACGCACCAGCCTCGGCATCCCGGGGTGAGCCTTGTCGCCCACCACCTGAGGCACACCAGCCACCTTAGCTGGGGAACGTGCCAAAGCCTCGACGAATTCCCCAAATGTGAGGTGGTCCAGCCCACTCATCCTCCACCAGCTGAGGGGCTCATCAAAGGCGCTGTTGAAAAGGTCCTTGAGGGCCTCATCATTGTAGCCAAGCCCCTCAGCTGCACCACTGAACTCCACAGCAAAACTCCTCACGTCATTGCCCTGCTGACGGCAGGAGCTCAGGGCCTCGTACTGGAGGATGCGTTGGTATAGGGGGCTGGAGATAGTGTCGGGTGGTGGGCGACCCAAACCCCTCCTCTGCTGAGTCCTCATCTGGGCTGATCCGTTCTGTCACGAGAGATGAGGTCGAGGACTCAAATGCAGAGAATTGTTTCTTTTAATAATAAAATAAAAAAAAGAAGAACAAAAACCACCCCGAAGGGGAAAAACCAGCAGGCAGGCAGGCAGGCAGGCATAAGACTGGAGCACAGTCAACATGAAACACTCACGACGTAAGACACACGAAAGACAACGGATCAGCACATGACTGCAGACAAAAGGAGACTATAAAGGGAGACAAACGAGGGTAACGAGGGAGACACAGCTGGAGCCACTGAAACAATGATTAAGTAACAAGATGGGAGGGGACAGACAATCGACATGGGAGCACATGGCACCAACAAACAACAAGCCATGTGCTCAACACACAGAGACATCTGGAGGCCAGCCTGGGCACACCAGCAGGACCGTGACAATTTTAAGAGGCTGACAATAATAAATATCCTTATAAGGATTAAAACTGACTCGTTTTTTTTGTTTTTTTACTGTGTATGGTGCTACTGAAAGTGACGTGACATACTCTGTGAATTTGTGCTCTGCATTTAAACCATCCAAAGTGCACACACACACACACACACACACACACACACACACACACACACACACACACACACGTTGGTTTTTATGGTTTACGGGGACTTTCCATAGGCGTAATGGTTTTTATACTGTACAAGCTGTATGTGCTATTGCCCTACACCTACTCTACACCTAAACTTAGCCCTCACAGGAGACGGTGCATTTATACTTTCCCTCAAAAAACTCACTCTGTATGATTTATAAGAGTTTTAAATTATGGGGACACTGAAAATGTGCTCATAAATCACCTTCTCCTTGTAATACCTATGTTATACCCATGCCATTATACAAATTTGTGTCCTCATAAACCACATAAACATGCCCACACACACACACACACACACACACACACACACACACACACACACACACACACACACACACACAGAGCAGTGGGCAGCCATTTATAATGCATTTTAATGTTGGTCATAATGGTGGTACTTGGAAAGCCAAATATTTTCTGAGGTGGTACTTGGTGTAAAAAGTTTGAGAATCACTGCTCTAAATAATGATCAAGGTTAGGGTGAAGTCAGCTAAAATGGGCCACGTTTTGGTAAATGACTTATAATAAGATCAAATATGATATGCATCAGGTCTAATTATATTCTTATAAATTAGCATGGGTCTCCTAAATATATGCATTTTAAATGTGAAAAAGTATAAAGGTTTTAATATTGTGAGAGTTAGAGTATCAGCAGGTGCCTTCTTGAGCCACGGCACAACATTCAGGTAAAATGGGTTAATATAAAACTAAAACAACACCGGTCATTTCAGATTAAATTATTTTATTTTTGACAGTACATTGAAATTATTGTATTCAGTGTGCCATAGCAACACCATAACTGTATTTCATTAAATAGAAAGTTGAATTAATGTTTCATTAAACAATGCAATTAAATATGAACTGATCATGTTGTATAGGTGTGTGTTTCTGTGCATTGATATATTTGGTGTATCAAATGTATCAAGAATCAGGCCATTGATTCATGGGACAGAAAGCCAACTCGTCTTTGGCTTTAAGATGAAGTAGACTGCCAAACTGCTGGGTTATTGTATCACCTGTACCAAGAAATATAAAAATAAGGAAAGAAATTGTTACAAAATTAATATAAACCAAATTATAAATGACACCTTTTTTTAAATACTCTACTCTTGCTGACTTAATCATAAAACCTTTCAACAAATGTAGCTTAGCAAACACAAAATAGTCTAAAAGTATAAGTATTAAATACCAGCTAAAAGAGCCGTCCTGGCAGCTGCTTGTTCTCAAGAAGCGTCTCCATAAGATGTGTCACATACTTCTGAAACATGTTTGGGTTTGAGTTCAAACACGACGTGTATCTGACCAAAGGGTACTTGAGTGGGCTCCTTTCCTGCACTTTCTGAACAATGTTTGAAAGGCAAGTCATGCAAGAGTAAGCTCTCCTACTCTGCTGCTTCTACGCTGAAGAAGGGCCTGTTGAAGAATACAATGCCTTTAGGACTATAAACACTACATTAAAGGGATAGTTCACCCAAAAATGAAAATTCTATCATCTACTAACCCTCAGGTTGTTCCAAACCAACTGTATATAAAAGTATACTTTTAAGTATACCAGTAGTAAACTTTGAGTAGTTTACATCAAAGCTTTTAGCTTGTACTGCAACTATACTAAAAGTGAATTAATAGATATACTGATAGTTTACTAATTAAATACTTGTAGGAGCATTTTTAGTACACTTTGAAGTATAGTCTACGAGTTTAGTAGTTTTATACTGCAATTATACTGTATAGTGAACTTTACATCATACTTTAAGTATACTAATATGTCCCTATTTAAGTATTAATGTGTATATATTGTTGAATGAATATCTGAACATGCAAAATATCAAACGAAAGAACAGAGAATCTGCTTGTAAACTAAATTTGATTCTATCTTCATGCATTCTTTTTTAAAACACTTGAATGCGGGTACGTTTAATAAATAATAAATTAAGAAATAAACAACATTTTGAATATAAGCTGATTTGAATTGATTCAGAATGATAATAAAACGTAGATGGAGTCGATCAACACCATAAAGCTTGACAGTCATTATTACCTCTTTATTTTATTAATAACATTACTCAGTTTTGATGCTGTTTTATGCCTGATCATCGTGTTAGATTACACGTGGAAGCATCTTTTGTTTCAGTGTCGTCTTCACTGATTTTATTTTAGTTAATTTTGTACATATGTGTTTGAGCGCCTCCTACCATATAACAATGAAAATACAGATTCTAAGAGCACATATATTTAGACTTTTACTAAGTATAAGTCAAGTATATTTCTGAGAAGTACATAACACTAGACTAAACGTATACTTTCCTATTTTTATATACTAATAGCACACTTGAACAAACTTTTTTTTCACAAGGGAAGTCAAGTCACCATTACTTATAATTAGCACTTTTTACAATGCAGATTGTGTCAACGCAGCTTTAGAGGGAAATACTGTGTCGAAATAGTGTTCAGTTCTCATCTGGCCAGATGAAGACCAGCAGTTTAATTCTAGGCTGCAATAAGTTGTTATTTTGTGACACAGAAAGCTTCTTCAGATGTTAAAGGTTCTTTATGGAACCATTTAGACAAAAAAGGTTATTCTATGGCATCGTGAAGCACCTTTATTTTTAAGAGTGTAGTTCAAAACTGAGGATGATAAATATAGAACAATTCATGGTTATACATTAAAACAGCAACACCATGGAAAAGTAACATTTGGTAACCAGGTAATCTGAATCTGGATACCAATTTCTCACTAAAATCTGGAGAAAAACATCAAAGATTGACATAGTCTTTGCATTATCGTCAATGAAATGCTTAGACGAATCAGAGTGTCACTTTATAGGAAATATGGCCTCTTTTTAGACTCTATAGCAACACATACAACACTGTGAAGTTAATTTACTTTGAGGAATGTTGTGAAAATTAACTCATTTATGAAACAAATTTCACACAAAAATATATGAAAATATATATAGTTGTCCTCTACTTCCAATAGCCATTGAAGCGCTAAAGTCAAACTGATTCTTCTGTATTTGACTGACAGTGATGGACAGAATCTGTGAAGGGTTGCGCTCATTGTTCAGAAACGAACACACAATCACACTGGAATCACTTTTCATTCTGGGAATGTTGTTCATACAACATTATTGTTAAAAAAAATGTGTCATAGTCACTGGAAGGAGGAACTGGGTTTAAAGACAAGACCTTAAGTCATATGAGTTTCATTTTCCATTCAGTTTTGAGTACATGACTTGAGGCATTGTAATGTACAGGTTTAGTTAGTAAGTGAGATATGTTTAGGAGAATCAGGGCATCACTTTATAGGAAACAGAAACACATCATACCAGCGGCCGCTTGACAAACACATATTTACACTGCTGTGATGGATTCGCTGCAATAATACTGAACTCCTGTATTCTGTGATCAGCTGTCAAACTCTGATTCTTCTCAACATATTTGGCTGATGATGAAGATGATATAACCTGCTGACATAAGAGACTGTTTCAGCAATTAAAAACCCTTTAATCCTTAGAAATATGTAAACAATAACCTTGACTAGTCTGGAAAAATGTATTGAGATTAAATATAAAAACATTATTTAAAAAAAGTTGCTTATGTATTTTTTTGTCGTTGAGTATCATATTTGGCTTATATGGCTCTGATAAAGTGTCTTTAGCCATTTAAAAAATCCCCTGCCATCACCTGACCAATTATACTATTCGTTCTATTCTATTCAACTATTCAATTCGTTCTGGTCTATTTTTGTATCTCTTCGCTATGTGCTAGACTAACTGAGACTTATCACAGCACTTGTTTATGGTTGCTCTCTCCTTGGTCTGATTGAAAGATTGCTATTAATTAGCACACCTAGGTTCCTAACTGACGATGAAGAGTTTACAGAGCAGCCATCAAGTGTTAGACAGTGTTTTAGGTCATTACATGCAGAGGTTCTTGGTCCTATAACACCTGTTTTTTTCCAGAATTTAGCAGTAAGAAATTACTAGTCATCCAGTTTTTTATATCAAACTATATCATATCATATATATATGCTTATATCAACTATGCAATTTGTTAGTTTTGCAAATTGGTATGTTTCGTCATGATGCAAAGAAATATAGAGCGGAGTATCATCAGCATAACAGTGAAAGCTAACATCATGTTTACTGATGATATCTCGCAAGGGTAACATACACATTGTGAAAAACTGTGGTTCTAGTACTGAGCCTTGTGGTACTCCATACTCAGAGGTGCAGATACATTTACATAAGAGCACCTGACCAATTAATACTAGCACTTACCTACTCTATTATATACTATTCTATTAGTTTTGGTCTAATTTAATTAAAAAACACATTGCTATGTGCACCGTGCTAGACTAACTGAGACTTATCACAGCACTTGTTTATGGTTGTTCTCTGCTTGGTCTGATTGCTTCTATTTTCTATGTTGTTTGGATAAATGTGAAATGTGTCTAAATTTAAAATGTAAATGTAAATAATAAACATAGAAAGGAAAACAAAATTTGTGTAGTGCATAATTTGGCATACATTTCAACACATTTCTTACATTCACTAAATATTTCTTAATGTTAATCTACATCAGTAAGTCTAAACTGGTTTTATTGTTCTAGTTTCTCCAGACGCTGCAGGTGTGATGTGTGTTTCTGTTTCCTGTAAAATGAAAGTCTTGTGTGACTCTCCTGTTCCTCTAAACATATTTCACTGATGATGATGAAGAGAATCTGAGACAGCACACCATTCCTCAACGAGACATGCTCGAAACTAACCAAATGATGGGCTGATGTAAGAGTCGGACTCGTGGTTCAGTTCTACTTTTACTTTACTTTTAGTCATTTAGCAGACGCTTTTATCCAAAGTAACTACAACTATAAGTTAAAACTCTATAAATACTATATACACACATTTAAGAAAATTGAGAAATTAAATAAAATTACAAATGCATACGACAACATTTCAAAACTAAACATTTCAATGAAAATTAAAAATAAAGATAAAAACATTTCAAAATTATAAAATAACAAAAGGTATGAGTATAAAAATTATTCTAACATGACACTAAGCCAAACACCCATATATATATATTATTTCATTTCCATGTAGTATGTTGAAGTAAAGTTACAAAAATAAAAACAATTTATTAAAACTAAAACTAAAGAAAATACCTATAAAGACATAATAAATTCATACATATTTTATCTAGAATTAAAATAGATAAATCAAACGGCAGTAGTTTATCAGTACTCCTAAAAAAAGAACACTTTCAAACACACATGCTAACAAACAACAACTTACTTACACATATAAGAATTGGTTATAAAAAACTAAAACAGAAGTGAAACAAGCAGTTAGAAAGAAGAGAAATAAAAAGCGATAATTATATCCTTTGACAGTGTCCCTGTCCAGTAGAGTCGATGGTCTTTACACTCTTCGGTCTTCTCACGAGGAGGGCTTCACACGACGGCTGCCGCGGTAAACTACGCTTTTTATACCCATCTAACAAAATACTACTCCAATTCAGCTGAACACAATTTCCTATTAATCACAATAAATGACCAAGCAAGCGCCCGACACTGACGAGGGACGCGATACAGTACGCCACCAAACGTGATTTCAGCACATCTCCACACAAGTTCTGACACACAAACTACACAAGTTGTTCTCTAAGGCAGCAGAAATAGCTAAAAATGTATAATTCTCTCTGAAATGATTATATATATTTTTGTACATCATTTTTTGTAGGCTTTTTGTACTACACTATTTGTAGGCAAAGTTAACATTTACACTTTCTTGTTTTAATCTTTTCATAAGTGCAAAGGTATTGTGTTAATAGACAAATAGTATGATATTATATTTTGACAAATTGAAATGACTCTGTAACTTTTGTAAGTACTATGCCTCATATTTTATCCTATAAGATAAGAAATCAGGGAGTGAAGACCTCATTGAAACCTTCAGAAGCTTGTTTTCATGCTTCACATGATGCCAGTTGAACGTCCATTTAAGTTTTATATGAGTCATGAGTGTTTTTACTTTTCCATTTCTTTCTCTAAAGCTGAGCATGCCGACACTGGGGCCAGCAGTGTTAAGTCATGTATGACACTCGAAGGCCACAGTGAAGAAAGAAGAACGTTGTAGTTAACAATGATAAATACTGAATCACAATCATTTAAGGACTTGAAATGGACAAGAAGAAGTATGTGTGTGTGTGTGCGTGCGTGCGTGTGTACATTTTTGTGACAAATGAGGACATGAATTTTCCCAGGGAAAGCAAGAGTTGATAAAATGTGAAAAACTGTAACTTGAATGCAATGTAAGTCGCTTTGGATAAAAGCGTCTGCTAAATGCATAAATGTAAATGTAAATGAATATGTGTAATGCCACAGGTATGATAGGTATTACAAGGTGAAGGGGACTTTTCAGGACATTGTCCCATGTCCCCACTTTTCAAAATACTTATAAATCATACAGAGTGAGTTTTTTTGGGGAAGGTAGAAATGCACCGTCTCCTGTGAGGGGTAAGTTTAGGTGTAGGGCAATAGCACATACAGTTTGTACAGTATAAAAAACAATAGCATTTTCTTTTTCGGCTTTAAGAATCACTTCATTGATGGTTTTGTTTCTCTAGTAAATATACAGTATCTCACAGAAGTGAGTACACCCCTCACATTAGTACAGTACTCACTTTAGTGGCCAGTGGTTTAGACATTAATGGCTGCGTGTTGAGTTAATTTGAGGAGACAGCAAATATACAGTGTTATACAAGCTGTACACTCACTACTTTACAATACAGCAAAGTGTCATTTCTTCAGTGTTGTCACATGAAAATATAAAATAACTCACTTGTACTCACTTCTATGAGATACTGCATATAGATTTATGGATGTTTGGATATTTGTCCTGGAATCCAAGACAAAGAACATGATGTACATGTGCCATGAATAAAATGCATTTCTTACTTTCATTAATAATTTCTTAACATTAATCAGTAAATCTAAACCAGTTTTGCATATTTATTAGAATACAAGATAGCATTAAAAAATATATGGATGTAGATAGATAGATAGATAGATAGATAGATAGATAGATAGATAGATAGATAGATAGATAGATAGATAGATAGATAGATAGATAGATAATAAGAAAACAAGTATATAGAATAGTAAAATAATCTGGAACGCTAGTGTTAGATATGTGATTGCTGTCATCTTTCTAAAAGATTCTAAAATACGTGTTTGTATTACAGTAAAAGTTGATGATACATATATCTTTTGAATGTAATTCACAAAAAAATTGATTTGAATTGATTGAACTAAATAGCAAGTACTTTGAGTGTCTTGCTCATCATATTTGTTTCCATATAAAAGCATTAGCCCGCCCTCATCACAGAACAGAAGATCCAGGGGGTGGAGACTGGTAGGTTTAGGTATGTGTAAGGTGGGAGGAGTTGGATCTGGATTAAAGATAAAAGAGAGTGATTCCAAGGAAATCATCCATAATCGCTCTCGTGGTACTTTGATCTCAAACGCCGATCGTTCTGCACAGCGCCGCTTCAAGCCCAACACACCTGAAGTTTGTAGCCAAGGCACGGAAGCCAAGACTGATGCAGACAGAGGGTTGTGTTTAGAGTTTGTACTCATTTTTTCACACCCATTAAACAACTTAAAATAGTTTTAAGTCCGATTTAAGAGAAGAACACCCTCGACTCGGAAAGCTCAGTTAATTAACTAGCTCGATTGTCGTCGGAAACTTCTCTCCAGAATGAGTCACCTGACAGAAAGGGAGCAAGGGGGGAATACAGATGAAGGAAAGTCTGTTTTGGGGGAAGATCGTTTTGTTGACATCGTTGATGATCCAGCTTTGAAGGTGCAATCCTGCAGCAGTCCGGTTCTTCCGAGGACGGAACCATGCACGCCAGATCCCACAAAAAGCAACCCGCCAAATCTTTCTGAAGCAGAAAAGTACATCTTACAGACACTGGAAGAGAAGATGAATCGAACCATTGAAATCCTACTCAAACAAATCAGAGAAAGCATGCAAGGGCTTTCTGAAAATATGCAAAAGGTAAAGAAAGACTTTGATAATATTAAGGGATTAAATGAAGAACAGCAGAAAATAATCTCAGAGCTGGAAGAAAAACTTAATGAAGTAAATGCAAATCAACAGAAAAGAATCTCAGAGCTGGAAGAAAACGTCTCAGGTTACGTATGTAACCATGGTTCCCCGAGTGGGGAACGAGACACTGCGTCCCCTAGGGGTCGCTACGGGGAACGCCCTCAGCGTGACTCGGTCTGAAGATACATATGTAAAAACACCACCTGTTGGCCGGCGACAGCCCATGACGTCACTACCGGCGTGTCACAATATAAGTGCCGCCGGGAGCATACATCATCAGCTTCTTCGTCTGAAGCTTGCGTCCGAAGCATGGCCCAAAGCCTAGGGGACGCAGTGTCTCGTTCCCCACTCGGGGAACCATGGTTACATACGTAACCTGAGACGTTCCCCTTCATGGGAACTCGAACTGCGTCCCCTAGGGGTCGCTACGGGGAACGCTATACCCACGCCGCCATGCTGAGGGGAGTGCAAGCCAATTTCGCAAAAAAGGCGAGCACTAAGCCAACTCTACCAGGCTAAGGGAGTTGCCCCCGGGACGGTTGATGGCTGTCAGTGACATTATCCCCTACGGCCAGAAGCCTGAGCTACATACCCTAAAATCCTTACCTGCTGGGTGCCGGAACTACCGGACCCAGGGTAGAGCTCAAAGGTCTGGAATCAGAACGATTCCTTTAAGGGAATATGGCCAAGCACCTAGTGGTAATAACTAGGTCCTGGCCGGTCACTCAGAAGCTACCGCTTGCTCTGCACAAGCTTGCTGAGGGACTGTCTCAACAGACCCTTTGGTAGCGACACCCTTTTTTGGAACCCAACCCATATGGGACAAAAGGAGCGGGGCCCAAGGCACAAGCCGGGGCTTTAACCAGCTCAGAAGAGGGCACGAAGCTGTGCGCGTAACCCTACCCTTACGGGATTTTTAGAAAGAACGCAGAATCTTTGACGTGCGAACTTACCACTTGAGTGGATTTTAAAAAGTGCCCAAAGCCTAGCGTGCGCACTTACCATAACATGGATTTTTTGAAAGAACGCAAAAACACTTGATGTGCGATCTTACCACTGAGTGGATTTTTCAGAAGTGCCCAAAGATCTTAGCGTGTGCACTTATCTAGATGGGTAACGTTCTATGGCTCCGGGGCGGAGAACTATTCACCCTTCAGAGTAAGGGGGAACTCAGACGCTCAGAAGGGAGCGGCATGCTCATAAACGACCCTCTATGGTGAGGGGAGAAATGCTAGCTCTACCGACAGCGAGCTCTGGAGAGCGGAGAAAACACCCCTCGAAATGAGAGGGAACTCAGACGCTCAGACAGGAGCGGCACGCTCATAGGTGACCCTCGTTGGTGAGGGGAGCCGTGCTAGCTCTACCAATGAGGAGCTCTAAGAGCGGAGGACTCATCCCTTAACGTGAGGGGACTCAGACGCCCAGAAGGGAGCGGCATGCTCATAAGTGACCCTCTATGGTGAGGGGAGCCATGCTAGCTCGACCAACACGGAGAGCGACCTATCACAGAGCTCTGGAGAGCGGAGAACTCATTCGTCAGAATGAGAGGGGAACTCAGACGCTCAGAAGGGAGCGGCCTGCTCATAGATGACCCTCTAAATGAGGGGAGCAAAGCTAGCTCGACCAGCACGAGCTCTGGAGGGCGGAGAACTCATTCCTCAGAATGAGAGGAAACTCAGACGCTCAGACGGGAGCGGTATGCTCATAGGTGACCCTCTAGGTGAGGGGAGAAAAGTTAGCTCTACCGACAGCAAGCTCTGGAGGTCGGAACACTCATTCCCCAAAATGAGAGGGAACTCAGACGCCCATAAGGGAGCGGTATGCTCATAAGTGACCCTCTGTGTGAGGGGAGCAGTGCTGGCTCTACCCATAAGGAGCTCTGGAGAGCGGAGAAACCATTCCTCACGCCTAGAAGGGAGCGGCATGCTCTAAAAATGACCCTCAGTAGTGAGGGGAGCAATGCTAGCTCGACCAGCAAGGAGAGCGACCTATCACAGAGCTCTAGGGAGCGGAGAAACTCAAAATGAGAGGAAACTCAGACGCTCAGAAGGGAGCAGTATGCTCATAAATGACCCTCTAGGTGAGGGGAGCAATGCTAGCTCTTACCAACCGCGAGCTCTGGAGAGCGGAGAACTCATTCCTCAGATGAGAGGAAACTCAGACGCTCAGAAGGGAGCGGCATGCTCATAGGTGACCCCCTAAGGCGAGGGGAGCAATGCTGGCTCAACCCACAGACGCATGAAGAGGTCCTGATAAGGACCTATCGGATTTCCCAAGGATCTGCAGATCAGAATAACCCGGAGACCAAGGAGGTTCCAAGAAACCTCCGAGGAGACCTCGGGTCCGGACCATCAGTAAGGCAGTTTTGATGAACCTGTTCTACCAAAAGTCATCATAGGTCCGGTCTGACTGCGGTCTAGGTTCCCACCTAACCTCGGTCAGGTGGCGGAGATGGTGGTTGCAGGGGAATTGGAGAGGGGGAAGCCGATGACAAGGCCCCCCCCCCTGAAGGAGGGGAGTAGGTGTTAATTTTTACTCCAGTCCGGACGAGAGCGTTGTTGAGAACGCTTCGTCTGGATCACCTCCCTCAGGTCTCGCCTACCTCTCCTTGACCTGTACCTCCCTCTAGCCCTACCCGCAGGTGGGGGAGGGGCACGAGTCGCGACACTAGCCTTCTGTGCCCGTCTCCGATCCTCAGACCAGGCCGGGCCAGGACCCCTGCTTTGTTCGGGCTCAGACCTGGGCCTTCTTGGGATGAAGGTTTCAAAGGCTGCTGAGCGTGCCCTCGCCTCCCTGAACTTCTCGACCACCGTCTCGACGGAGGTACCGAAAAGCTCGGAAGGCGAGATTGGTGCATCGAGAAGAAAGCCCTTCTCTTTCCTCTCGAGGTCAGCCAAGTCCACCCACAGATGTCTCTCCGTTACCACCATAGCTGCCATGGACCTGCCCATAGCAGTGGCAGCCTGCTTGGTGGCACGGAGAGCCAAGTCCGTGGTGCGGCGCAGCTCAGCTACCCCGTCAGGTGACAAGCCCTGACCATCATCCAGGTCTCTCAGCAGATCCGCCTGGTACGCCTGGAGCACCGCCATGGTGTGCAGCGAAGCGACCGCTTGACCTGCTGCTGCGTACGCCCTGCCATTTAAGCGTGATGTATCCTGAAGGGACTTAAACGGCAAGGAGGGAACCTTTAGAGAGGCTGTGTCACCCATAGAGAGATAGCTAGCTAGCGTCTCTTCTACAGGTGGCATCCTCTCATAGCCGTTTTCACGCATCCCGGCAATGTTAGCATAACTAGTATGCTGAAACCTGTGGATGCGGGAAGAAAACGGCTTTTTCCATTCCCTCTCAACCTCTGTATGAAGATCAGGAAGGAATGGAAGGCTCACCTGAGCTGGGGGTTTATGGCCGGAGAGGTATCGCTCATCGAGGCGTCCCGGCGGCGCCGCCATCTTGGTTCGCTCCCACGGCAAGTGAAGCCTCGCCGTGGCGCGTTCCATAACCTCCAACAGCTCTTCGTACGCAGGGCAAGAGATTTGAGAGGGTTCAGTCTCAGCTTCCTCACCCTCAGACATCTCCTGCTCTTTCTGGGCATAACCCAGCAGAGCACTAGCCGCCGGATCAGATGACGTCAGAGAGATCGCGTCACCATAATCCAGCGGCTCGCCCTCGTTCCCGGCCGACTCGTGCGAGAGGGAAAGCTCCCTCTCTAACTCATCGGCCAGATCCGCCTGCGAGCCCCACGATTTCATTCTCCTCCGTGCCTCGGCCGCGGTGGGTCCCGAATCGCGGGAAGCAGACGGCTGACCCTCTTTCCTCGAAAAGAGGGACAGACGAGAACGGAGCTTTTTCATATTGAACAGCTCACAATGCACGCAGATTGCCCCCTCAAAGACATCGCGTGCGTGCTCTTCGCCCAAACAAAAGACGCAACAATTGTGTGTGTCATCGGGTGTCAAATAACGAGGACACGGATCCACACACTTCTTGAACGCCTTGCTAGTGCTCGCCATGATAATAAAGGAAAACTGTATCCTACCAGAATGCACGTTTTCTTCAAACAGACAGTCAGTTGAAGACGAAGAAAAGCTGATGATGTATGCTCCCGGCGGCACTTATATTGTGACACGCCGGTAGTGACGTCATGGGCTGTCGCCGGCCAACAGGTGGTGTTTTTACATATGTATCTTCAGACCGAGTCACGCTGAGGGCGTTCCCCGTAGCGACCCCTAGGGGACGCAGTTCGAGTTCCCATGAAGGGGAAAGTAAATGAAGTAAATGAAAATCAACAGAAAAGAATCACAAAGCTGGAAGAAAAACTAAGAGAAGATGAACGGAATCTATGGCTTTACGATCTACCAGAACACAAAGCAGAGAATCTGAAAGAGCGTGTGATTGCTATCTGTACCAATATAGTACCGTGGCCTGCACGTGAATTTCGTCATCACATTGACATCGTTCAACGCATCGGGAAGAGAAGCGAAGTGAAACATCGATCAGTCTTCATCAGATTCATAGTGAGATCAACCAAGGAGCTTCTGTGGGAAACTTATAAGAGATCGGAACATCATCTTTTCAGGGGTGTAAAGTTTGGAGAGGAACTGACAGCGAAAGACAAAGACACGCGCGTCAGGCTTTGGCCCCTAATTGAAGCTGCGCTCAAAGAAGGGAAAAAGGCATTTTTCGTTGGTGCCAAAGTTATAATCGACGGCAAAGAAATCAGTGAATAGACTCTAATTAATGCTGATGTCTCAAGTTTATTGAGATAAAAAGAGACAAAAGGATATCCTTTCAAATGTCAAATGTAATAATAAGTGGATCAAAAGCTTAATAGGCTACACGTTATGTTGATTTGTGTATGCTGGATAGTATTAGATTTTTTAGGTTTATGATTGTTTCTTTTAGGTCCAGTTGAAGAATGTTATGTAATGTCATGACACTCATTATACAGGTTATTACTGTAAATGTTATTCTTGGGTAGGTGAAAAGCACTTGGTTTAAGTATGTTTCAAGAGAATGTATTTTTATTTACATTTTTTCTTGAAAGATTTCAGGCTGATTTGTTTTAAACTTATGCAGTAATGTCTGATTGTGCATTTTTTTGATCAATCAATGGCGTAGTGACTGGCATATGGGAGTAATAATTCAGCAGAGATTACATTTTTAAAAGGAATCTATAAAATTAACATTCTAAAAAAGATTAATAATAATAATAACGCTTTCTTTTCTATAAGTGGTTGATTTTGGATCTAAAAGAAGAAAATTATGTTTTAATTTTGGGAACATTTATGGTACCAATCATAATTTACAAAACAGGTTATTACAATTTTTTGAGAATTAAGGACATTTTTTAAAATACACTATTGCACTGATAACTGATCATTTCATTATTTATCATATAATCATTTAAGCCACTTTTATATACTAATTTCATTGATTATTAATTGATTAGTCATTTATATTATATTATTTTAACACATGATCATGTGTTTTAAGGGCTGTTTATCTTCATGAATAAGAGATAAGAGGGATTGTTTATGGAAACTCAAGGTTTATATGCTTTAAAAAACAAGTGGTCTTTTACTTAATAAACCACTTTTTTAATTAAACTATTAAAACAGCAAATGTTTTTGGTTTTAATACAAAAGAGTCTATAGACAGAAAAAGCATCACGTCACAAGGCGCCAGCTTAGGGATTTCAAAGATTGTTTAATAAATGAAATAATAAAATGTATTTGTCATCTGACTAATCTGAAAGATTTGTGGGGAACTGTATCAATGTAGGGCTTCTTACTGTATTATCAACATAAAAAGGCACAAATGTAACGCATTTTATTGACAAATCAATAGACAAGAGTAATTAACACAACGACTAAATAAATACAGTTAATGGATGAAGAAATAAAGTGCATATGATGCAAGTGATTAACCTGGTTGTTGTTTTGGTAGTTTTTCTTTACAAACAGATGCGCTATTGTTGCTCTGAAACTAATAAGATGAAGAACCTTATTCCACTTTAAAAAATATATATTATTTTATTAATAACTGACATCAGCTTTACAGCATTTAATGCAAGTAAGAAAGTCATTCATAACGACATACACTCTCCTGAATGAGGTTTGGGTTGGTGATATGTAAGTTCCTTGGTCGGTCTGAACACAACACTACACATGACACGCTTGTGAAACTCTGAAGTGACACTAAACATCTTCTAAGCATATTTGAGTAATGAAAGTCACCCAGTGTTTGATACACCGATGAATCAGTGTTTTCCTCATAAGTAACTGATCAAACCTGATGGTCAGCTTGAGAAAAACAAGACGTCTTGCAGCAAGAAATACAGATATGTTATTGTAAAATGACACTCATTTGCTATGACACCTGGAGACGACATGTCATAACAGGTTAGACAGGGCTCGACATTAACACACGTCAAGTGGATTTGTTGATTGCGAAACTGACAGGGAATTTTATTTGCTGGACAATTGTATTAACTGGACAAATAGCCTGATTAAAACATCAATGACAAAAAATATTGTGATTTATTACATTCTGTGTAAATGGTGACTGATAATCAATGTATTGATAATAACTGGCACCACCTCCAGTTGATTGAAGAGCTGATAAAACACTGAGTTTTGTGTCAGAAGTATTTACGGTCACACTTTATTTTAACGTCCAATTCTCGCCATTTACAAACCATTAACTACGACTTTTGCCTCAATATAACTCTTAATTTGCTGCTTAGTTAGTAAGGTAGTTACATTTAGGTATTGGATAGGATTAGGGATGCAGAATATGGTCATGCAGAATATGTTCTTTATAATAAACAGCTAATATATGTGACCTTGGACCACAAAACCAGTCATAATGGTCTTTTTTGTTGTTGTTGTTGTAAATTTTGTTTTATGCATCATCTGAAACCTGAATATATAATATTTCCATTGATGTATGGTTTGGACAATATTTGTAAATCTGGAATCTGAGGGGGCAAAAAAATCTAAATATTGAGAAAATCATCTTTAAAGTTGTTTAAATGAAGTTTTCAGCAATGCATATTACTAATCGTAAATTAAGGTTTGATATATTTATGGTAGAACATTTACAAAATATCTTCATGAAACACGATCTTTAATTTATATCCTACTGATTTTTGGCATAAAAGAAAAATAATAATTTTGACCCATACAAATTTGATACAAATATATCTGTGCTGCTTATGACTGCCTTTGTGCTCCAGGCTCACAGATGTTAATAATAGGCTAGACTAGTTAATAGTGAGAATTAGTCTCTATACTAAAGTGTTACCAAAATTATACCAAAATCCCAAGGCGTAATGTCGCAATGTTGCGCAGTAAGTGCAGTGTTGAATTCCTCTTTCTGACTCTTACATACATCATCGGTTGAGTTGAGTTTCATTATTTCCCAGATTCCTCAGATAAGATCAACACTGCCCTCTTATGGCAAATCTGACACAAATCAATCAGAAACGCTTGAATATCACGAGGAATCAAGTTTTCCTTGAAAATAGACATCTTCACATTTGCCCTTAAGCACCATCACATAAATGAACTCTGTATTTATTTACTCTGTTATTTATGCACATCATAAGAGTCATTTTCCTCAGGGCTGCGTCCTCTCCCCACTGCTCTTCTCCCTCTACACCAGGGGTGTCAAACTCATTTTAGGTTGAGGGCCAGATCGAAGAAAATTTTCCCTTTGTGCAGGCCGAATTACCTTTCGTTAAACCATAGTTTGCTCAGAATTACAAATAATATTAACCATACATACTACAATATAATTTACACAAAAATCTAGGAAAACTAAAAAAATTATACTATGTTATTTTAGGGGTGTGCAATATTGACACAATGTCATTATATATATATATATTAATAATGACCATATTTTGCAGTGTGTTTTTGAGATGGTTTGTTTAAGGCTGTCATGGATAGATAAATAAATATGACACTAAAGCCGCCAGTAGGTGGCAGCAAGTCTCTGTCTTAATGAGTGATCCATTGATTCATTTAAAACCTTTGATTCGTTTAGAAACGAAGCTAGTGAGAGTGTCTAATGGCCACTGAATCATTGACTCAAATGATTTGATCAAAAAGACAGATTCGTTCAGTAACAAAATACACACTGCTGCTCGGAGACTAAAAATACTCCGGCTTTGTTAAATATTTTAATTGCAGAGAGAGAGAAAAACAGACCGAATTGTGACTAAAGGGGGAAAGGGAAGTGGTGTGTGGCCAAGTATGGTGACCCATACTTGGAATTTGTGCTCTGCATTTAACCCATCACACACAGTAGTGAACATACACTTGGAGCAGTAGGCAGCCAATGCTGCGGCGCCCGGGGAGCAGCTGGGGGTTTGGTGCCTTGCTCAAGGGTCTCACCTCAGTCGTGGTATTGAGGGTTGAGAGAGTGCTGGTTATTCACTCCCCCCACCTACAATCCCTGCCGGACCTGAGACTCGAACCCATGACCTTCGGGTTACAAGTCCGACTCTCTATCCATCAGGCCATGACTGCCCCTGTAAAATGTAACACGCTTAATACTAGCATCTTGTTTAACGAGCCGTTGTATAAAATCAATTCATTTGCGATCGCGCTGACATTCAGGAAAGCAACACTCTTTTTATAGTTAATATTAACCATCATAAATATTTAAAGACTCTTACAAGGCAATTTTGCCTCCATATATTGAATTATATTATTACTGTATTCTGATTGCCTTTGTCCGGCACTGAAAAACTTGCGAAGTTACAAAATGTCAGCTCACACACCATTAAGAAACATACGTTGTGAGGACATATGTTCTTTTGCCTTTAAAAAATTGCATAGTTTTTGTGCAAAACTTATCAAGCGAGCACCACTGATGGAAATGGTCGAGTGCACACGGAAATACACGATATTCTCCATTCATTTAAACTAATTAAAACAATTGGTGCAGCTTTCAGACACGACTTTATTTTAATAGTTAATTTGAGGCGGTTTCTATGGCCTTATTTTAATGACAAATGTTCAGAGCGCATTATTATAATGGATCAAAATGTGTCTGTCTCACATGTGTCCCGCAAAATCACATCTATGTCCCCCAACATCTATTGCCAGGTGGTCACCCTAGTTACAACGCAGCTATCATCATATTATCATCATGCTGCTCGAGATTCTGGCGTCGCCTTTTAAAACGTGCGTGTGTAGGTGTAACGACACCTACACACGCAAACTACCATTCAAACTACCATTCAAACTACCATTCAAACTACCATTCAAACTACCATTCAAACGTATTGAGATGCACCTGAATATACCTCTAGTGGTTCTCAAACCTGTTCTGGGGACCCCTCACCACAGAATATTTTGCGTCTAACACACCTGATTCAACCCATCAGCTCATTAGTAGAGACTGCAAGATTTAAATTGGGTGTGTCTGATGAGGGAAGTCATACAAAACATACAGTGATGAGGGGTCCTCAGGACAGCTTTGAGCACTACTGCTCTATTACTGTTGTTTCTCCTGAATAGTGCTTAAAAAACACTCTAAAAATCCACGTCAAAGTCCTGAAATAAAATACAAGCAATCTCAATCAAACATGGAAAATATTTTGTTGTTGTTGTAAAAACAGTACAAAAGTACATGTTCAACAATAGGAGCATGATTCTCTTATCTTAAGAACTTCCCTCTGATTCTTAAATTGACCACAAACAAAGGTTAGTTTTCTTTCTTTTGAAGACAAATTAATTCCCAAATTCATCAGCATTGCAAATACGGAAAATAATTAGAATAGTTTGCACCAAAATGGTTAATTAATGTGGCCAAGTTGAACAACTTCTTTGTAATTTCTTCTTCCAAATCCTCCTTTTCCTTCTTATCGTTCAGCCGTGTCCACAGTGCGTTTGATTTGCTGAGCTGCGCCATCTGATTTCTAGACTTCACTTCTGCCTCTTCAGCACAGAGGTCAACATCCTTTTCCAGATATGAACAAACATCAACCAATATTTTTTTGTTTTTTCTTTAGTTGCTGAATGTCTTCCTCTTTTGACATTGCAGTGCATTGGCGTTTCTCTTTCTCTCTTCATCCAGGTGGAGTCTTTATCTTGATCTTGCAGATTTAGATTCAGTAACTCTTATGATAAAAGCACATTCAAAACACCACCTGATACCATGACATAATATCATGTGTTCAACTACTGTGTTTTCCTTCACGTTGCATGATTCCACTTCCTTGTTTACAGACAAACCCCTTTCGACAGTTGCCTGTCCATGAGACAAAAGGACTTTTTAGCTGAAGCTCCAAAGCTCATTGTAAGATCCACAGATGACACCATTTAAAAATTTGTCAAGCCGTTGATTCATGGGACAGAAAGCCAACTCGTCTTTGGCTTTTAAGATGAAGTAGACTGCCAAACTGCTGGGTTATTGTATCACCTGTACCAAGAAATATAAATATAAGGAAAAAAATAGTTACAAAGTTAATATAAACCTCATTATACTCTGTATAATTGTGTATGTGACAAATAAAGCTCATCTGAGCTTTATTATAGGCGTAAGAGCCTATAATAAATTGTGTCGATTGTATTTTTCTGCTCAGGTGTGCATCGTTAATGATCCTTGTTTGGTCTGAGTACTTAAGTTCACTTTTAGTTTGTTTGCTCTTACGCCTACTTATCTTAAATGTTGTTGTGCTACATTGAGTTTGGAAGTACCCTTGTTGGATTAAAGACTTACGATATATGACCTATCATCTTCATGTGATCTTTAACACAGCGTAGCTGGCTGTGTAAGTAGCTCATTTAGGTTCAAACATGTGAGGGATTGATTTTAAACTCTTGGGATCTGTCATTGAATGCTTATCTGTGACGTCTGAATTGCTGCTTGTGCAAAACCTGGGTTGGGATGATTTTGAATTACAAGTACGACACATTTCTAGAACTTATTTGAACATTTAGGGAGGAGGTTTTTACATTTCTCTTTACAATATGGTGAGTATTGTTGAAGCATAACTCATTTAAGGCTTCTTGTGGCCCAGATAATATACATGACCCTGGAGTACAAACGCAGTCATAAGCAGCGCGGGTATATTTGTAGCAATAGCCAGCAATACATTGTATTGGTTAAAATTTATACATTTTCATTTTATAAAAAAAATCATGTTCCATGAAGATATTTAGCAAATTCCCCAAAAGTTTTGTAACAAAGTTTTGTCAATATATCAGAACTTAATTTTTGATTAGTAATATGCATTGCTAAGAACTTCATTTGAACAACTTTAAAGGTGATTTTCTCAATACTGTTTTTTTTCACCTTCAAACTTCAGATTTTCACATAGTTGTATCTCAGCCAAATATTGTCCTATCAGATAATGTATAAAACGAATTTTTGAAAAATTTACACATATGACTGGTTTTGTGGTCTAGGGTAACATATTTATGGATCATTATTAGCTAAAATGTGGCATTTGGGCCACGCGAGCAATGTGGGGAAGACACGGTTTTGAATAAAAACCTGGTTTATTTTATTTATTTATTTTCATAGCTGGCATGCGGACTACCTATGACTTGCTTGTGGCCCAAATTTAGCAAACATGATCCAAATGCTATTACTTCACGCAGTACTTGGACCCGATCTGGGCCTCAGGAAATTTGCTATCTGGGATGCTCTAAATCACCCTAAACCAGACATTCCTTATCAGTCTTGATAAGCCCGTTCTATTAAAAATGCATCTAAATGATACACCAAATGCGACAAACAGAAAATTGTGCTATATACAGAAAGTAACTTTGGCGTGCATATGCTACGCATATGTTTGATGTGCATATAATACGCAGTTTTCACATACACATGATGCGTATGTGTTTGACGTGCATATAATTCACAGTTTTTGCATGCATATGATATGCATTTAACCCACGATCCTAATCCTACCCACTTCGTATCATATGCACGCCAAAGTCATTTATTTGGCATATAAATACTATGCCAAAACCAAACATAAACTCATGCTACTGATACACACTTTCATGAGATCGGGTTGTAATATAGCAAGATTCACAAGTTAACGTGCATGAAACTAATAATTCATCACATCTGTTCCTTAATGTAGAAACAAACTCCCAACCAACAACTCTGCACAAAAAAAATAATAACCCTTTGCACTTTTCATATGCATTGTGTCGCTTCTGTGTGTGTTATTCTCATTTGAAAGGGGCAAAGACGGCAGCTTTATAATCATATTCTTCAGGCGTCTCGCTCACTTTACTCAACTACATTTGCTTTGTCTTTCTGACCAAGAATCTTGCACAAGACTGAGGTACGCTAGTGTGCTACAGAGTTGGCGAAAGTGACTTGTAAGAGTAATGCATTACAATATTGTGTTAAAAAAGTAACTGATTGCATTAATTAGTTACTCTTTATGGAAAGTAATGCGATATGATAGGCTACTATTGCATTACTTTTTGTCACCTCAGCTGGGCTTGCTTATTTATATTTAATAAGAAAAATAAACCATGAAAAGGTGATATTTTGGGGGACTATAAAGGCTCTTTCACACCTAAAGTGAGATGAATAGTCCTCCGGCTGAAGGAAGAGTCTCTGTCTGATTGCTCTCAGATTTGAATGAATATTAATCGAGGTGATTCTGACTGTTTCTGTCATTTGATAAGTAGAGCAATATCACCATCTGCTGTTTAGAAGCACGAAGAGCATCTGAAGCTCATGTGGTGAAATCAGGGAATCTTTCAGTCTCTTCTGTTACAGAAGGACATCAGACCGTTTTAACAATCGGCACTAACATCTAAACCTTGACGACTTTTAGACACAAAACTCACAACCCACTGATCAAAGTGTACTTTTTTGTTTCTTCACTTTTTATAAACATACACCTAAGAACCTAACATCACACAGCAAAATATCCAGTGTTGATTAGAGTTGATTTTATGGTGTTAATTTATCAGAGTTAAAAAGTGTTGATTCTGGTGTTGATTTGAATGGCATTAACACTTGCAGTGTAAATCAGTGGTCGGAGTCAGTGTAATTACAGCGAGTTGACATTATTGACACTGGTGATGAGTTGATCCAATTTCCGGTTCTTGTACATTATTTCCTTTTTGATTAATGGCGGACGACCACGAGGAGAGGACAGTGTCCAAACAGGTATAATATTTTATAACCACTTAAATTGACTAACTTTCATGTTCAGTTCACGTTTCTCACCATTCAGTCTAATATGAGGATGTTTCTCAACATTGCCAATTAGCAAAAAGTGCTAATATTATTTATTTTCAGATAACGCGACAGACCACCGAGAGGATTCTCGAGGCCATTTAGCTGCACCACTAACGTTAGCTAGGAAATTGAGGTAAGCAAATTTCTTTCTTATCATTTTTAAACGTAAGTTGTATTATATTTAAGGATCTAGGGTAGATAACAGGATCATTTTAATTGTTTGTGTAACATTTTGATTTGTTTAACGAGTTAAATTAACTCAATAATGCAGCATCCATATTCCCTTTCTTGGGGCTCACGTTATTTATGTTGCCATAATAAGACATTCTAATGCGTTTTTGTCTCCAATATTTTAGTATAACGGTGCATTTTTCCACAAATAATCTCTGACTGTTTAAGTGAGCAGCAATCAGTAACGCAGTTTTTTTTTTGTGGACCATGAACGTACATTAATTTGCATTAATATCGCGGTTACTCTCGTCTGCAAAGTAAAAGGCAGTGTATATAAATGATCAGATAATCAAGCAAGAAGCGTTTTGTTGAACTTATAGTTTCTGCCAGCGTATGACTATGGACTAATATTCGCTCATCATATATGAGACATGTGTTTGACGTGTGCACGCTTCATCTGCAATAGTAGATACAAATTAACTTGCTGCAATTTTACTTTAATGTAACGTTAACATTTGTGGGCTGACAAATTGAGCTTCTGACAACAGCGGCTCGCTGGGTTTTCTTTAATACAAACAACGTCACAATTTGCTTTTTTTTTTTTTTTACCAACAGGATTTCGCCATGTTGGTTAAAGTTCAGAATCAAGGAGTGAAGAAATTTGTAAAACTACAGAAATGTACTTAGTCATATAGGAACGTCTCAGGTTACGTATGTAACCATGGTTCCCCGAGTGGGGAACGAGACACTGCGTCCCCTAGGGGCCACTATGGGGAACGCCTCCAGCGTGACTCGTGCCTGAAGAAACATATGAAAAAACACCATCCGTTGGCCGGCGACAGCCCATGACGTCACTACCGGCGCGACCACAATATAAGGACGGCCGGGTGAATACATCATCCGCTTCTTCGTCTGAAGCTTGCGTCCGAAGCATGGCCCCAAAGCCTAGGGGACACAGTGTCTCGTTCCCCACTCGGGGAACCATGGTTACATACGTAACCTGAGACGTTCCCCTTCATGGGAACTTCGAACTGCGTCCCCTAGGGGCCACTATGGGGAACGTTATACCCACGCCGCCATGCTGAGGGGAATGCAAGCCAAATTCCCGCAGGAGGCGAGCACAAGTCAACTCTACCATTTGGCTCAGGGAGTTGCCCCTGTTTGGACGGTTGATGCTGTCAGTGACATTATCCTCCTTTGGCCAAAAAACCCGAGCTGCATACCTGAAGTACTTACCTGCTAGGTGCCGGCATTACCGGACCCAAGGTAGAGCTCACAGGTTTGGAATCATTCTTATACAGAAAGATTCCTTTAAGGGGATAGGGCCAAGTACCTAGTGGTAGCCACTAGGTCCTGGCCGGTCACTAGGGGCTACCGCTTGCTCTACATGAGCTTGCTGAGGGAGCTGTCTCAACAGACCCCTTGGTAGCATTACCCTTTTTAAACCAAAATATTTGGTTACATGGAGTGGGGCCCAAGGCAGAAACCGGGGCTTGACCAACTCAAATAAGGGCACGAAGCTGCGCGCGTAACCCTACCCCAAAGGGCTTTTAGAAAGAAAGCAGAACATTCGATGTGCTAACTTACCACTGGGTGGATTTTAGAAAAGTGCCCAAAGTCTAGCGTGTGCACTTACCATAGCATGGATTTTAGAAAGAACGCAGAACATTTGATGTGCGATCTTACCACTAAGTGGATTTTAGAAAGTGCCCATTGCTTTAGCGTGTGCACTTATATATATTGTTTTATTTACGTTCTATGTCGGGGGACTAGATGCTCAGAAGGGAGCTGTATGCTCATAGATGACCCTCTATGATGAGGGGAGCAATGCTAGCTCGACCCACACGGCGAGCGATCTACACCGAACTCTGGAAGTGGAGAAACTTCCGATTCTCAACAGGAGTGGCATGCTCATAGGTGACCCTCTATAGCGAGGGGAGCAATGCTAGCTCGACCAGCAAGGCGAGCGAACTACCACAGAGCTTTGAGGAGCGGAAAACTCATTCCTCAGAATGAGCTCAGACGCCCCGAAGGGAGCGGCATGCTCATAGGTGACCCTCTAAGTGAGGGGAGCAACGCCAGCTCTACCAATAGCGAGCTCTGGAGAGCGGAGAACTCATTTTGAGAGGGAACTCAAACACTCAGGAGTGGAGCCCAAGGCACAAGCCGGGGCCTGACCAACTCAAATAAGGGCACGAAGCTGTACGCGTAACCCTACCCTACGGGATTTTTAGAAAGAAAGCAGAACATTCGATGTGCTAACTTACCACTGGGTGGATTTTAGAAAAGTGCCCAAAGTCTAGCGTGTGCACTTACTAGGGATGAGCGAGTACAGCATTATCTGTATCTGTATCTGTATCTGTTAACCATATGAATTATCTGTATCCGTATCCGTATCTGTACTCGGACTGGGCGGGGCCTAATCCGAAAGTGGGCGGGATTTAACCTGGAAGTGGGTCGGGTTGTCTTGAAATGGGCGGGGCTTTAACCGGTATGTTATTTTAAGCATGCAATTGATATGGGTTGATCAGAAATTGTTATATTTATTGCTGATTAGAAAACTATTTACATGACAGCATCAGCATTGAGCTTCAGATCAATGGTTTTGATCACGATAACAAACTATATACAGAACAAGTTTTGCAACAATGAATGCGGTTGCAATTATGAAGTAAAATGTAATGAACAAGAGCTTTCATCTCAACATAACTTTCTTTTTTTAACTTTTATTTTTTTATGATCAGTGTGATTTTTTTTTATTTCCACACCAGGTATGTGTGTGTGTGTGTAGCTAATTAATTTGTAATATAGTTTTATACCACAACTACCTTTATTTTCTTTATAAAATACAGAAAGAAAGTGTCAGACACGTGAAGTAAAAAAACTGGTTAGAGCCAGCTGACGGTTTAAAAAAGAAAAAAAAAATCTCAGACAGGCAGAGACGCGAGTCGCATTCTACCAAGCACCACGTCTGAACAAACCCCTCGTTTACCAAAACTCTACTGGTTAATAAGTAAGTACTACAAACCAAAGTAAAAAACAAACCTGAAGCTGAAGAAACCCTAAACGTTAACGGAAAAACCCCGCGAACCTGAGTGACTGAGGGAGAGACAGAGAGCGAGCGCGCGCTGTTCTCTTCTCAGTGTTCTGTGTGAGTGAGCAGAGCGGGACACAGCAACACAATACATCCGTGTGTGTAGGGGAGGGGCGCTGTGACTAGCCTATCACAGAACGCAGACACAGTCAGCTACCCAATGAGAATTTTTATTCAATCCGAGCACAGATATTGACTCCTATTACTCGTATGATACTCGTACTCGGCAAAAGTGCTTTATCCGTACCGGATACTCGTTTCAGCCGAGTATCCGGCTCAACTCTAGCACTTACCATAGCATGGATTTTAGAAAGAACGCAGAACACTTGATGTGCGATCTTACCACTAAGTGGATTTTAGAAAAGTGCCCAGAGTTTAGCGTGTGCACTTATATATTGGTATTACGTTCCACTTGGAACGGAGAAGTACTCATCCCTTGGAGTGAGAGTCTCAGACGCTCAGAAGGGAGCGGCATGCTCATAGATGACCCTCTACAGTGAGGGGAGCAGTGCTAGCTCTACCGATGAGGAGCTCTGGAGAGCGGAGAACTCAGTCTTCCGAGTCCGGGAGCTCGGATCCCCAGAAAGGAGCGGCATGCTCATAGGTGACCCTCTATGGTGAGGGGAGCTATGCTAGCTCAACCAACCAGGAGAGCAACCTCTCACAGAGCTCTAATGGAGCGGAGAACTCATTCCTTAGAAGGGGAGGAATTTTTAGGCGCCCAGAAGGGAGCGGCATGCTCATAGGTGACCCTCTAAGTGAGGGGAGCAGTGCTAGCTCGACCAACCGGCGACCTATCACAGAGCTCTGGGGAGCGGAGTACTCATTGTACAGAGTGAGAGGAACTCAGTTCTACTTTCAGCAGGGAGCGGCTTGCTCATAGATGACCCTCTATAGCGAGGGGAGCAATGCTAGCTCGACCATCAAGGCGAGCGAACTACCACAGAGCTTTGAGGAGCGGAAAACTCATTCCTCAGAATGAGCTCAGACGCTCCGAAGGGAGCGGCATGCTCATAGGTGACCCTCAAAGTGAGGGGAGCAACACCAGCTCTACCAATAGCGAGCTCTGGAGAGCGGAGAACTCATTTTGAGAGGGAACTCAAACGCTCAGGAGTGGTGCCCAAGGCACAAACCGGGGCTTGACCAACTCAAATAAGGGCACGAAGCTGCGCGCGTAACCCTACCCTACGGGATTTTAAGAAAGAAAGCAGAACATTCGATGTGCTAACTTACCACTGGGTGGATTTTAGAAAAGTGCCCAAAGTCTAGCGTGTGCACTTACCATAGCATGGATTTTAGAAAGAACGCAAAACACTTGATGTGCGATCTTACCACTAAGTGGATTTTAGAAAGTGCCCAGAGTTTAATGTGTGCACTTAATATTGGTATTACGTTCTACTCGAAGCGGTCACAGAGCTCTGGGGAGCGGAGAACTCATTCTACAGAATGAGAGGAAACTCAGACGCTCAGCAGGGAGCGGTTTTGCTCATAGATGACCCTCTGTAGTGAGGGGAGCAGTGCTAGCTCGACCGGCAAGGCGAGCGACCTATCACAGAGCCTTGTTAGGAGTGGAAAACTCATTCCTCAGAATGAGCTCAGACGCTCCGAAGGGAGCGGCATGCTCATAGGTGACCCTCTAGGTGAGGGGAGCAATGCTAGCTCTACCCACAACGCTCAGAAGGGAGCGGCATGCTCATAGGTAACCCTCTAGGTGAGGGGAGCAATGCTAGCTCTACCAATCAAGGAGAGCCATCTATCACAGAGCTCTGGGGAGCGGAGAACTCATTCCTCAGAAATGAGAGGGAAATCAGACGCTCCGAAGGGAGTGGCATGCTCATAATAACCCTCTAGGTGAGGGGAGCAATGCTAGCTCTACCAACAACGAGCTCTGGAGGGTGGAGAACTCATTCCTCAGAATGAGAAGGAATTTAGACGCTCAGAAGGGAGCGGCATGCTCATAGGTGACCCTCTAAGGTGAGGGGAGCAAGGCTAGCTCGACCAACAGGAGAGCGACCAATCGCAGAGATCTGGGGAGCGGAGAACACATTCTTTAGAATAAGAGGAGAACTCAAACGCTCAGAAGGGAGCGGCACGCTCATAGGTGACCCTCTAGTTGAGGGGAGCAATGCTAGCTCGACCAACAACGAGCTCTGGCGAGTGGAGACTTAGACGCTCAGAAGGGAGCGGCATGCTCATAGGTGACCCTCTATGGTGAGGGGAGCGATGCTAGCTCAACCCACAGGGAGCGCTACTAGCCTGGATCTAGTATCGACGAGTGATGTAATCACTGCGATAGCCGATAGCCTTTAGAAATGGATCATACTCATCCATTGGTTACAGGGGAATTAGAGAGGATCAAGAGGGCAGATGCCCCCCTAAGGGAAAGGAGTAGATGTCTTACTCTGGTCCGGACGAAAGTGTCATATAGGACGCTTCATCCGGAACACCTCCCTCAGGTTTTGCCTCTCTCTGACCCATGCCTCTCTTTAGCCCTACCCGCAGGCGGGGGAGGGGCATGAGTCGCGAGACTAGCCTTCTGAGCCCATCTCTGATCCCCAGACCGAGATGGGCTAGGACCCCTGGTTGTTCGGGCTCATACCTGGACTTTACAGAAAGCCTTATCCAGGTCTTTCAGCAGATCAGTCTGGTACGCCTGAAGCACCGCCATAGTGTGCAACGAAGCGACGATCTGACCTGCTGCTGCATATGCCCTGCCATTTAAGCAAGATTCAGGGGCTTAGATGGCAAGGAGGGAGCCTTGAGAGAGGATGTCTCGCCCACAGCGAGATAAGCTGGCTATCATCTCTTGCACAGGGGGCATCCCCTCATAGCCATTTTCACGCACCTCAATGTCAGCATAACTAGTATGCTGAAACCTATGAATACGAGAAAAAATAGCTTTTCCCACTCCTTCTCAACCTCCACATCGAGATTTATGAAGAAAGGAAGGCTCGCTCGAGCTGGGGATTTATGGCCAGAAAGATTTATTTTTATGATCCATAACCTCCAAAAACTCATTCATATGCAGTGCAGGAGGATTGAGAGGGTTCAGTCTCAACTTCCTCACCCTCAAACATCTCCTGCTCTTCCTGGGCATAACCCAGCAGAGCACTAACCGCTGAATCTGATGATGTCAGAAAGATCGCATCATCACAATCCAGCAGCTCACTCTCGTTTACGGCCGACGCACGCGAAAAGGGGCGGTCCTTCTCTAACTCATTGGCCATATCCAACTGCCCCGCGATTTCAATCGCCTCCGTGCCTCGGCAGCGGTGGGTACCGAATCGCGGGAAGCAGACGGCTGCCCCTCCTTCCTCGAAAAGAGGGACAGACGAGAACGGAGCTTTCTCATAGAGAAAGCTCACAGTGCACGCAGACTGCCCCCTCAAAGACATCGCGTGCGTGCTCTTCGCCCAAACAAAAGACGCGACAATCGTGTGTGTCATCGGGTGTCAAATAACGCCTTGCTAGTGCTCGCCATGATAAATAAAGGAAAACTGTATTCCTACCAGAATGCACGTTTCTTCAAACAGACCAGTCAGTGAAGACGAAAAAGCTGATGATGTATTCACCCGGCCGTCCTTATATTGTGGTCGCGCCGGTAGTGACGTCATGGGCTGTCGCCGGCCAACGGATGGTGTTTTTTCATATGTTTCTTCAGGCACGAGTCACGCTGGAGGCGTTCCCCATAGTGGCCCCTAGGGGACGCAGTTCGAAGTTCCCATGAAGGGGAACTATGCTTGAGGTATAAGCCCACAGGGCTTGATGTATGTTAACACTTTACAATAAGGTCTCATATGTTAACATTAATTAATGTACAAACTAACAATTGCTAACTTTAGTATTAGTTAATAAAATGAAAACAGTTTGTTCATTTTAGTTCGTGGTGCATTCATGTTAACAGATACAACTTTTTATATATTTTAAATATTTAGATTATTTAATGTTTTAAAAGTATTGTGCATTCTTAGTCTTTTAACTAATGAAACCTTATTGTAAAGTGTGTTTGTGTGTATATATATATATATATATATATATATGTATGTGTATATATGTGTGTGTCATGCAATTGTTAAAATTACTTTTCAGTTAAGAGCAAATTTGCTTTAGCAAGAACTGCAGCTCTTGAAGTCTTTGATACAGACACAACTGTGGAAGAGGACATCTTCCATGAATTGATTAAAGCAAGTCCACACTTATGCCTAACAGTAAGATGTCCAGAAGAAAATATTTCTGATGGTTTGTCTGAGGGTAAGTATATAACACTTTAGATATTCTTTCAAGGACTCCAGTGCGATTATCCTGGGGACAAAATGCATTTGGGTCAGATAAACACATTTTACATTTACCTTTAGCAGACGCTTTTATCTAAATTGACTTAATACAACAAGTGATTCATCATGAGGAAATAGCATAAGAAGTGCTAATAATTCAAACATTGTCTAAAATAGTCCAGGCTACAACATTAGCAGGATACAGTGTTTTGCAGTTTATTGAATATTGTCACATTTGTTTGGGTTAATATCCAATCATGAAAAGGTGGACAAAAAGATCAGGTTAAGTGTCGACTGCAGCTAGATATAGGAGAATGAGAACTGACAAGGGTGTATCCTTTGTTTTACTATTTTTGTTTTAATGGCTTAGTTCACCCAACAATGAAAATTGTCATTAATTACACACCCTCATTCTTCCAAATCTGTAAGACTTTCGTTCATCTTCAGAACAGAATGAAATCCAAGAGCTTTCTGATACCTTCATAGACTGCAACATAATTGCAACTGTCAAGGCCCAGAAAGGTAGTAAAGGTGTCATTAACATAGTCCATGTGACCACAGTGGTTCAATCTTAATGTTATGAAGTGATGAGAAGACGTTGTGTGCAAAAACAAATATAACGACTTTATTCAACAATATGTTCACTTCCACTTCATTCTCCTAAGCTATTCGTGTAGTGCACTGCACTGGGCCTTGAAGTTGCAATGATGTTGCTGCCTATGGATGGTTCAGAAAACTCTCAGGTTTAATACAAAATATCTTCATTTGTGTTCTGAAGATGAATGGAGTTCTTATGGGTTTGGAACGACATGAGGGTGAGTAATTAATGACAGGATTTAAATTTTACTGTACTAACCCTTTATTTGGATTTGTGATGCAAAATTCTTTCAACAGAAGTAAATAACATTTAGACAAAGCCCTGTTTGATTCAATGCCTTTAGAGAAAACATGATTTTTTTTTGCTATTCTCTCTCAAGAGTTTTCACCCAGAAGTTCATCAACCCCCAGCCCATGCACTGATACTCTTTCATTCTCTTCAAATTACCATGAAGAGCCCGAGAGAGCAGTGCAAAATCAAGCCACAATGGCCAGCAACAGTTTTAACATAGACGCTGAAAAGGCAAACCGGGTATATATGCATGTTTTTTCCTAATGGTTAATTTATCCATGTAATAATTATTTCATCATTTTAGAAGTCATCTGTATTTCACCTGTATTTTCATTGCGTGAAGAATACCAGAAAATTAAAACTTTAAAGCACAGCACTAGACGTCAACTTGTTAATATTGTTGTCAGTCACATGACAGAGATTCATGGGTAACACTTCAATGCACAGATGCAAAAAATACACACAGCTGTCAATTGGTATAGAAAACAAGGTTAAGTGTAGCATTAACCATTTTTCTTTTCTTTTATATTGAAGGAGGACCCCCACCCACAAACAGCAGGAAACTTATGCATTGGGCATTATTTCTCTCTTTCCTAGCCTGAGAGACCCGTTTTCAACAAAGGGCTATGTAAGAATCTTTTGTATTGATGTACTTGAAACACAATCTAGTTGGACATGAAGTTTTGTACTCCTTTTTTGTGGCATGTAATAGTAGTTTATCTATTAAGTGTAATGTAATGTTCAGATTTGACAAACACTGTTCTCTTGCCTTACTGACAGGAGCATTCCTACGATGCAGAAAAGGGAACCGGGTTCATCTCCTGGCGCCTTAAAACTTTTGAGACTCAATGGAAACAACACCATTGAGTCAAGTTGAGTGTGGACCAATGAAAACATTCTGTTGGAATGATGTTGACAATGATGAAACATTGGCAGGAATGCTACAGAATCCCAAACAGACAAGCATGCATTCCATGACCTGGGTCAAAATAGATGGGACAGAATATAAACAAGACCTCATTGTATGCGATGCAATTCCTGTTTTCAGTCAGATTCAGAAAATACTTTTCTTAGACAGCACTGTGTATTTTCTTGTCGACAAACATTTTTCAGAACATCATCATGCGTTTAAAGTACAGTGATATTGTGAGTTGGGTGAACTTGTTAAGGCCAACCGCTTAAAGTTCTGCAGGCCATTTGATCTGCAGTGTGTATATGGGTCAGATGATGGTGAATATATTGTACCTTCTTTTGTGTTGGTGTAATTGTTACATCTGTTAAAAATAAAATTTCTAACTGATACTGAGACAGCATGTTGACTTTTTGAATTATTATTTTTTTACTTAATGCACAGTTATTTTTAGTCGAACTCAGATTACACTATTACCTTAAATAGGGTTTGTATGAACACTATATTAGTGTGGAAATAAGTCTCTTGGTGTTAAGATATTGACACACCTAGTGTAGTTTCAACACTAACTTGTTGTAAATGAGGGGAGGGGAAAACACTAGTGGTGTTAATGGTGAACACTTACAGTGTTGTTCTTACTCTATGCAAGTGTAAAAAAAAGTAACACTATTTAAAGTGTTAGTTTAACTCTATTTAGTGTGGACCTATATAAACCCCGAAAAAGTGTTAATTTAACACTTTCAAATTTGCTGTGCACCTGTCCAAAATGACACATCATTCATGTTACAGTAGTCCACTTGCATCTTTCATATACAGTAACTTCACAGTTTTTCACTTTGGCTCAATTCTCGAATTAGAGTTTTTTCCTCAAAAATATAAGTTCAGATGATATGAAGGGGAACGAGGGTTACATACGTAACCGAGACGTTCAACCAGAAGGAATTCAGGCCATCAATTCAGTAAACAATATCTGTATGAAAGTCTTTCTTTTCCCTAAAAACAAGCACCATCTATTGTAGGTTTTAATCTAGTGTTTCTGTGTCAGAACAGAACTAAGAGTCCAACTCATCTTTTGTTTTTTTCCTAAAATGTATTCAAATAATTTGTGATTTGGTGAAAACTAAAACAGGTCAAAAAAATTCCACAGATTCTTTCATTACTCAAATATGTTTAGAAGATTTGTAAGAGTTTTGCAAGCCTGTAAAGTGAAATGTTGTGTCCAGACTGACTAAGGAACTTAAAACTAATTCAGGAGAGCATATGTTGTCAGTATGATTTTATAATTTGCATTAAATGTTGTAAAGCTGATGTTTATTGACACATATGATTAAAATAAAATAATCATTTGGGTTTTCTTCACCTATTAAAACAATCTAAAGTCTATAGAAAGAACCAATTCACCTCCCGAGACTCTCTTCTGGTCCGAGTCAGTTTTTCATACTTTAAAATAAATCTATAATAATAATATAATAAAATAACACTTTGGGTCACCTGCACTTTCAGACAGATGCAAACTCTAAATTTCCTCTTTTTCTAAATTAAATCGTTTATTTTCTAAATACTCCAATATTCCTTTAGATCAAGCTCTGTCTTTAAAGATATTGGAGTACATAAATTATTTTAGACTGTATTTTGAAGAGGTTACCTTAATAAATGAGTTTGCATTTGCCATAATTGAGTTTAAAACAAGACCACGTGAATTAATCGGACCCTTTGTTCCTGATATATGTAAAACTGAAGACAAACTTATTAACACTGAGCCACACAGTGTTCCTGTGTGGCTCAGTGGTAGAGCATTGCGTCTGTTGCGCAAAAGGTTGTGGGTTCGATTCCCAGGGAACACATGTACTGATGAAAATGTATAACCTGAAATCAATTGTAAGTCGCTTTGGATAAAAGCGTCTGCTAAATGCATAAATGTAAATGTAATGTGATAAAATAATACATTCCTAAGAATAAGCCGATAATAGAGGAGCGACAGATTTAAATGTTACTTATAGAAATAACCAAACATGGGCTGAAAGAAACACGAGGGAAAACTCAGTCATGGGAGCACATAGACAGAAAACTAAATTCCCGCTACTCCACCCAAAAAAGTATTTGGCATCCAACCGGTTATTCTTCACATTTATTAACATGAAAAACTGGAATAAAAACGTTCTAGATTGAAGTATGCTCAAACTCGGTTAACTGACTGGTTTATGAGAATGATAAAACAATGTTGGCAAAGTTATATTGTTGTCTTTTCTGATGTAGGCTAAATGTTATGTTACAGCTCTCTATTCACAAGCTGATGTATTGACTTTTTTAAAACACTGATTGATGGATTACAGGAGACTTTTGTTTGATTCAATTGTTATAATTTTTTGTTTAACATTTCTTATGATATGCATTCATTTTATTTATTTTCGATTGATTCACATGCCGCTTGAAATGAGGCGAATACTTATCTCACAACATAAAACACATTTATTGTTGGTATTTTGTGATAAAATTAAAATAATTTATAGGCTGAGACTTCGTGTTATAATAAAAGTAACAAAGCTCAAAGCTTATTGCAATTATTTGGTTGTTGGTCTGCTACAAATAATAAATGGACTTGAAAATGTTAAATATGATTTCCATTCATTTATACCATAAATAAAACATTTTTTTCACCTCAACATTTTTTGCATTTGGGCCCGAGGCTGACGTGCTATCCCACAATAGCAATGATAGGAATGAATGAGTGCTAAAGGTGTGAGGGAGTGTTGTTTTGTCAATGCTGTCAAGTAGAAATGTACTGTAAGAATGCTAAAGGTGCGAGGGAGTGTTGTTTCACATCACTGTGTGATTAAATACAAAAACTTAAACAGAGGACGCCAATCTGAACAACACTTATTGAATTTGTGCTGGTCAGACGAAGTCTAAGCATTGAAACACACACAACTAATAATAACTCTTTTATCATCACTTCGTCTCCTGCTCTTCTCTGGCTTTTTCCTCAGTCGACATCCTGGCCGATATATATTTTTATTACATAAAATAGCTTAAATGATACAAATTAAAACAGATTTTTGATAAATCTGGTATTTGGGGGGTATTTAGGACAACTTCGCCAAACAGCAAAAGTGTAACAGGAGATTGTTTAAATAGGACTATAATGTATACCAGATCTGTTATGTCATGTGTTTATAACATATATCCGGAGTTACCATTTACCATTTACCAGGAGTCTCCCATCCAGGTACTGACCAGCTCAACCCTGCTGGTTGATTACAATGCTGATTCTTTTTAACTGGGAAACAAGTACAGTAAAACAACAATAATAAGTATTCGTGTAAAGTAGTCAGTCTAAACTGCAAATTAATTTGTTAAATATTTACCCATTCAATTTTAGTTGTGTTCCTAATATGTTGAAAACAAAACAAAAAATGCTGTTGTTTTCACACTCGCGTGAATCAAGGGGCAGGCCTTCTTTCAAAAGAGTTGAGCCGTTTGTATCACTGGATGTTATTGTCATTTCCCGGCTGGGTGTGTCTTCACGGTATGTGTCCATCAGTGCAAAAAACAGGTATTTGCAACTATTCTGCATTTACTTACATCATGCCTTGCCCTTTTTACAGAAGCAAAATGCTGGAATTCTTGCTTGAATTTCACCTCATCTCAGTCATTGTTTCAGCGTTGAATGCTGTTAGAGCACTGAGGCAGACCAGCCTGAATGTAGTTTTTAAAACCTTATGATCAGAAATGACCTTTTCCTATAAAACCAAAGTTCCGAAACAGAACTCACTACTCTGAAGAAAAGATCTGAAAGAAAACCATTTGCTCAACTGTCCCTTTTATCCTTAATCCACTTCTCTCCCTCTCCTGGTTACTGTGCTTATACTGCATTTATCATATCTCATGAATTCATTGCTTTAATGTTTTCATGTTTGGCATCATTTTAAAGGTCTCTGTGTGTTTTCACAGCAGTCACTTACACTGAACAAAATTATAAACGCGGGTGTCCGAAAACCATCTGGTGTGACCACCATTTGCCTCACTCAGTGCAACACATCTCCTTCGGTGAATGGAAACGTTCTGGAGAGTGATGTTGAGCCTCTCTGTGATGGTACCACGAGGCGTCGCTCACTAGCAGATCTCAGACTTCTGGAGGGGATGTAGAATCGTAATAGTGAGTGGAAGTAGGCGGAGCTTCTGGAGGGGATGTAGATTCGTAATAGTGAGAGGAAGTAGGCGGGGCTTCTGGAGGGGATGTAGAATCGTAATAGTGAGTGGAAGTAGGCGGGGCTTCTGGAGGGGATGTAGATTCGTAATAGTGAGTGGAAGTAGGCGGGGCTTCTGGAGGGGATGTAGATTCGTAATAGTGAGTGGAAGTAGGCGGGGCTTCTGGAGGGGATGTAAATTTGTAATAGTGAGTGGAAGTAGGTGGGGCTTCTGGAGGGGATGTAAATTTGTAATAGTGAGTGGAAGTAGGCGGGGCTTCTGGAGGGGATGTAGAATCGTAATAGTGAGTGGAAGTAGGCGGGGCTTCTGGAGGGGATGTAGAATCGTAATAGTGAGTGGAAGTAGGCGGGGCTTCTGGAGGGGATGTAGATTCGTAATAGTGAGTGGAAGTAGGCGGGGCTTCTGGAGGGGGTGTAGATTCGTAATAGTGAGTGGAAGTAGGTGGGGCTTCTGGAGGGGATGTAGAATCGTAATAGTGAGTGGAAGTAGGTGGGTGCTGAGCCTGTGGTTGTTCTATATGCAAGCATCAGTGTCTTGAACTGGATGCGAGCTGCAACTGGTAGCCAGTGCAAGGAGACAAAGAGAGGTGTAACATGGGCTCTTTTGGGCTCGTTGAAGACTAGTCGTGCCGCTGCATTCTGAATCATTTGTAGAGGTTTGATTGTGTTTGATGTAAGTCCAGCTAGAAGAGCATTGCAGTAGTCCTGTCTAGAAATGACAAGGGCCTGGACAAGACGTTGTGCAGCATGCTCTGTCAGAAAGGGCCTGATATTTCTGATGTTATGGAATGCAAACCAGCAGGATCGTGCAGTTTTTGCAATGTGCTCTTTGAAAGGGAGCCGGTGATTGAAAATTACCACAAGATTTCTGACTGAGCTTGATGGGGTACTTTTTGCTGAATCTATCTGGATGGTAAAGTCATGCTGTAGAGTTGGAGTGACAGGGAAGACAAGAAGCTCAGTCTTTGCCAGGTTGAGCTGTAGATGATGTTCTTTCATCCACGCCGAGATGTCCTCCAGGCAGCCTGAGATCCGTGCATCTGATAAGGAGACATACAAAATGTGCTGGGCAGGGGTGCTTGCAGGACAGGTTTGAACACCATTGCAGTAGAGCAGTGGTTCTCAAACTTTTTACACCAAGTACCACCTCAGAAAATATTTGGCTTTCCAAGTACCACCATTATGACCAACATTAAAATGCCCACTGCTCCGGGTGTGTGTTCACGGTGTGTGTGTGTGTGTGTGTGTCTGTGTGTGTGTTCACTGCTGTGTGTGTGTGTGCACTTTGGATGGGTGAAATGCAGAGCACAAATTCCGAGTATGTCACGTCACTTTCACTTTCAGTAGCACTAAACACAGTAAAACATTTTTTATTAAAAAACGAGTCAGTTTTAATCCTTATAGGGATATTTATTATTGTCAGCCTCTTAAAATATAGTAAATACACAGTTTGAACATGAACAGTGCACCGTGCTAAAATATATTGTACAGAACATTTTGTTCAGTTTCACATTGTAATATGCATGGTAACGTTACATGGTACACAATAAACAGGTACATTTTCTCCTGTCTCGGCTCATTATCTCTAATGATCACGCCCTCCCGCAGAGCACTAGGCTATGGTAATCATAGACATATATAGGTAGACGCCCCATGGACTGACGCTGCCTATTGGAGCTGACGTACTGCGCGGCCGCCATCTTGGATGGGTCCCCAATGCGTCCCCCGTGCATTTATTTCTACTGAGGAAGGTGTGTATCCCCAACTAAAATGATCATAACTCCCCGAGTTTTTACCGGATTTTCACACGGTTTGGTTTGTTACAAACGGCAGATATTTAGTTATGATACCGGACGCTGTCACATATTGAAAAAAACGAGCTTTCATGCTAAAATACTTTGTATTATGCTCTTTAACAAACACATATGGTAGGCAATGGCATATTGATACATATATAAATTAATTCATATTATATTTTAATAAAGAAACAAGTTTGATATATTATTTGAATTTATTTATCTCTCTCTTACTCAGACACACACACACACTCTCTCTCTCACTCACACTCTCTCAAATCAAATCAAATCACTTTTATTGTCACATGACCACAGCACAAGTGCCTTGGTGAGTGAAATTCTTGAGAGCGTGCTCCAGACAGTGCAAAAACAATTTACTTACAGACAGTACATACTTACAGACTGTACAGAAGACAATGTGCAAAATACACTCAGTACACATAGTGTACTATAAAGACATACTTAGTTATCAATACACATTATACACTGTATGTACACATTCTACATTAAGTACACATCTATACATAGTAATATGTGAAGGTGCAACAGATTATACATATGCAATGTCGTAGATGTGCATTGTGCATTGTATTGTACTCTCACTCACTCACTCTCTCTCTCTCACTCGCTCTCTCTCTCTCAGTCACTCGCTCTCTCACACACACACACTCTCTCTCTCACACACACACACACACACACACACACACACACACACACACACACACACACTTTCTCTCTCTCACACACACACACACACACACACATGCTCTCTCTCTCACACACACACACGCGCGCGCTCTCTCTCTCACACACACACACACGCTCTCTCTCTCTCACACACACACACACACACACACACTCTCTCACTCACTCACACACACACACACACACACTCTCTCTCTCTCTCTCTCTCTCACACACACACACACACACACACACACACACTGTCAAGACTAATCTGACCCGTCCTGTCAAAATCATCAGGCTTGAAGTGCTCACTACAGAGCTTTGACGACTCAGACACAACAAACCCGTCTTATAGCAACTTCCTATTGCCTCCTCAAGCCTGTATCACTGGGAAACCTTCAAAATGTGAAGAAGAAAAAAACAGCAAGAGACAACGAGAGAGAGTACCAGTTCCTGAAGTAATAACGTCACACGTAAGTTACGATGACACAATATTATAAATGGTAAAATAATCAACATTATGGTTCAATCTTACTTGTGAAAGGTAATCCCACGCGATCTGGTATCAATACTGTGCCGGTTATTGCAACCGTAAGATGCACAAAATACGGACATAGTTGCTCGCTCTCCGTTAACTCCAATTGACTCTGGTGCTAGCGAAGAGTGATGAGACCCACTCAATATGGCGGCGACGCTGGTTACGTTCCAGCACGTCATGGGGCGTCGTCTACCTATATATTCAGACGCGATTTCTTTAAGACTGCAAGGGAAGCTCAGCTTCCCCTATAATTGTCAAAAAATGAATGGTCAAAGACAAATATATGTACTATTATGTTAACATTTTATTGACTAAAAATGCGTTAAACACGTTCATCTCGAACGAAAACAATTTCGTTCAGAATCAGCTACTTAGGTCGGCTGACTCGATTTCCTTCTCATTCATTCCCGTAGCGTACAGTGCATTACTCTGTTGAAGCCCAGCGTCCATTGACTTCAATGGGGCTGCTTTAAACAGTTTTTTTCAGTGCTTAGAAACAAGACGGTCATTGGATAATGCTGCGATTATGTCCCGCCCACGGACGCTCAGCGTCTCTGGGATGAATGGAGGAGTGGGCTGGCCCGGACTCCGAGCGTCTGCGTGATGATTGGAGGGTCTGTCATCTCTTTTTAATCCACTTTTATGTCCTAAAACGCTCGTTTTTGGGGGTCGACAGCTTATAAAAACGTATTTATTGTTGTTTTTTTTAGCTTGTTTGCTATACACATTGTCACATATCAGCTTTTAGACATTTTTTGATTTTTTTTTTGTTATAAATAAATGACAAGGAGGCGGCAGCTTCTCGCAATGCAAAGAGACGGTTGGTGTGGGCGTGGGCGTGGTCTTCAGATTATGACGCGTATCACTCTGTGTCTCCATTTCCAACTCAGTCCCATCGCGGATTTTGCATGTGTAGTCGAAAGACAAACTGCTGCAACCTTCATCGTATATTTCACACAATTTCACACCACATTCATTGTTTCAGTTTAACATAATTCCCACATTTCCTCCCGTTGAGTTAAATATATATATATATATATTAGATCGTTTGTTCATTAATTCATATAGTCTGAACTAGCCAGCTAGCAAACTGCACAGCAGGTGTAGAAAGGAGCTTCTCCTGTTTAAAGCGGCTCAAGTCCTACACCCGTAACACAATGGGCCAAGGCCGTTTAAGCAGCCTAGCTCTGCTGGCCATTGAGAGGACACTGGTCAAGTCACTGGAAAAGACGCCTAGTTGGTACGACAGGGTTACAGAGCATTTTCTTGAAAAGGAACGTAGGGCAGAATTTACATATAAATAAATGGACAATTTTTATGATTTAGGCCGAAAACGAGCTTCCCCTCTTTAAAAGATCAGCAGCCGCCACTGGTCTATGATGGTAATGATCTACGCGAGCCACGCGAACAGGCTCAACGACTCCCAAACGATTCGCTCAACGATTCATTTTTCCAAACCCCTCATTTGCGTGACATTAATCCGATTCGTTGTTAAGGTACGTTAAGCCACGTTAAACTGTTTCCTTATAACGGACTTCTATGGGGGAGAAAACGCTTAACGCGATAATATTATTCACTTTATACGATGAATAAGAACTCGTTCTTTTGACAGTAGTTAGTGTGTATAACTAGTAAGGTTTGATAGAAATTTGGGTTTCCCTGGTCGACGTTTAGGTACGTTAAGCCACGTTAAGCCTCGTTAAGCGTTTTTCACGTTAAGCGTTTTAGAATGTCCCGAAAACACCCAGGTGTGAGCGCTCGAGAGCGCAGCGTATTTTCGAGACGCTGCGGTTGCTATGATATGGAATATCCGCTAAAGTAATATGGCAGACACATCGCGAATGAAATGTTTCTCCAAGCATTATTTTTCATAACAATATTATTGTACTCCGGCAATTCCATCTGGTAAAGACATAAATACTCAGAGACAAGCAATATTAACTTCGCTGTTCAGTGAGTCGTAGTACAAGCAGGGTGTGACGGTATTAGTCCCGCCCCTCCTCCACTGTGATTGGTTAGCTGACTAAAAAGTGACAGTGATGAGTGCTAACGTTCTTAAATTCTCGGTGCCAAGAAAAAAACGCCCGAGTGCTCAGCATGAAAAAGACGCTCCCATTTAAAACAATTAAAAAAAATCGCTTTGGTGGACACGCGGCCTGCCGTATATTTAATACCACTGGAGGAAACTCACGTACCACTAGTGGTACGCGTACTTTGAGAACCGCTGCAGTAGAGGGTTAACTTGTTAGACTGCAGCCCATAAACACAATCAAGCTTACAAAAAAAAAACAAGTCAACCATCCCTTTAAACTTGTTGTTGCATTTCAAATGTAACAAGCTCCCAATCAATCCAACCCCCCCCCCCCCCCAATTAAACTTTAAAAAAAATATATAATTATATAGGGAAAAACATGAGAAGAAACATATTTTGTGTTAAACGGGTTGTTTTTGAACATCAGTGTCTGAAATAAAGCTGCTCTGAATTGTGATTAATGACTAAAGTGTTAATAATTTTAATTATAGGCCTATAATTGATTGTATAAACTAATAGATCTGTTTGAAATGAAGAGTAAGCTTATAGCTTATTTCATTGTTCTCACAACATATCATACAATTATTACAAGGCAATGACTTCATGTAATTTTTTTATAAATGTAATCTAATACTTAATAAAACTAATATTAATAATAAGAATGTAACAGGCCTACATTAATTGGAAAATTAATTACTGGAAATGCTAAATCCTCTTAATAGCCTATTGTCAATTTTGTATGCTTATCTCTGGCTATCATCAACACATGATACCATGCAAATCAGCACGGGGAGGTTATCACTATTTATGAATAGTAAAAAAAAAAGTTTTAGTTTTATTGAATTGAAATAAGAAAAAATCCCAACTCTCTCTCTCTTTTCTATATTCGTCTATAAAATATATTACTTTGCAAGTGTCATATTTGGCAGTTAGTATTATAATACTAATAACAGTGGCATTTAAGAAGTTTAATACCACAGAAAAAAAGTAATATATGCCTTTTTCGAAGCTGCTTTTTATAAAAACTGATAGATAAAGTTGAGGTGTTCATTACTTTCCCCCAATTTAATTCGTTTTTTTAACACCCCCTCTGAGCTGTTAAGCCCCCCCCCCCCAACAAAAATCCGTCTTGTCTTGTCACTGTCATTCTGTAGCAATTCTGTCACAAAAACTACTTCCTCGTTTGTGTAAACATACCTGGCAGTAAAGCTGATTCTGGTCTGGTAGGTCTGTTCTTGCCTCCTCTGAGAGATCAGAACTGTGAGTCAGAGCTTATTACTCCTCCACTCGCTGCAGACGCCACGTTACAGGCGAGGATAGGCGAGTGTATGCATAAGTACCGCGGGAGTGGTTCCAACGCAAGTCTGCTATAACAGCTCTCACGGTGCTTTGATCTCAAACGCTGATCGGTCACCTGAAGTGTGTAGACGGCAACTGGTGCAGATTGTGTGGATTTAACAGTCGTCTACTTTTCTCCAAAATGAGTCAGACAGAAACGGAACATACAGATGAAGGAAAATCTGGTTCTGGGAAAGATGATTTAGTTAATAATCCGGTTTTGGAGGCGCAATCCGACGACCAGAGCATCAGCTGTCCAGTGCCATGTTCTGGAGCTCTCTCCGAAGATATGCAAGATCTAAAGAAAGACATGGTGAATAAGAAAATAAGCGAAGAAGAGCTGGAAGGAGAAGTAAATAAAGAACAAGAAAATCAACAGAAAACAATCTCGGATCTGAAAGAAGAACTAAATAAAGTAAACAAAGAAAAAGAAAATCAACAGAAAACAATCTCGGATCTGAAAGAAGAATTAAATAAAGTAAATAAAGAAAAAGAAAATCAACAGAAAACAATCTCGGATCTGAAAAAAAAATTAAATAAAGTAAATAAAGAACAAGAAAATCAACAGAAAACAATCTCAGATCTGAACAAAAAGCTAGAGGAGGCTGAAAGAAACACAAGAGAATGGAATCTATGGCTTTACGGGCTTAAAGAGGAAGAACCAGAGGATCTGAAAGCTCGTGTGATTGCTATCTGCTGTGGTGTGGCTCCGAAGGCTGCACCTGACTTTGACAAACATATTGACATTGTTCATCGCGTCGGGCAGAAAAAAGAAGGGAAAACTCGACCGATCATCATGAGCTTTAAAGAGAGATCAACACAGGAGCTTCTGTTGACAGCTTCATACAGTTCCGAATATTATCGTTCCAGTCCTTTCCAGTTTAAAGATGTCCTAACAGCGGGATACATTGACACGCGCAACAGGCTTTGGCCCAGAATTGAAGCTGCACGCAAAGAAGGGAAAAAGGCATTTTTCATTGGTGCCAAAGCTTTAATCGACGGCAAAGAAATCAGTGCATAGACTCGAATTGATCCTGATGTCTCACGTTTATTGAGATGAATAGAGATGAAAGGATGTCCTTTAAAATAAAAGGTAAAATGTAATAATAAATGGACCAATGACTTACCCTTGATTCCTGTATTCTGGATAGCATTTTATTTTTTAGGTTTCTTTAATGTCCAGTTGAAGGATGTTATGTAATGTCACGACACTCGTTCATACAGGTTAATATCTATTCTTGGGTAGGAAAAAAGCACCTTTAATGTATTTTTCAAGAGAATGTCTTAATTCGTTCAGTGTGAAGGGTATTCGCGACTTGTTGAGGACAAATGGAGTTGTTTTGTTTTGGGCTGATTTTATTATGTTGCAGGAATATCTGATTTAGCTTTTTGGGGAAAATCAATGGGGTAATGATAAATGATTGGAATATCGGAGTAATAATTCAGCAGAGATTGCATTTTTAAAAGGAAACTATATCATTTTTTGTATTATTATAATTCCATTGTTGTTTAGTCGTAAGACTGTGTGTTTTAAGAGCTGTGTGTCTTTATGAATAAGAGATAAGAGGGAATGTTTATGGAAACTCAAGGTTCATATGTTTTAAATCTTTTACTTAATAAACCACTTTTTTAATTAAACTATTAAAATGTGCGCTTAATGCATCACGTCACAGGTGAGCTGCCAGGTGACTTCTGTAACACAAGGCACCAGCTTACGGATTGCAAGGATTGTTTAATAAATACAAAATATGTATTTGTCATCTGACTAATCTGAAAGATTTGTGAGGAACTACATCACTGCAGGGCTTCTTACTGTATTATCAACATAAAAAAATTCACAAATGTAACATTAAATAAGAGTAATTAACACAACAACCTAAATAAACACTGTGAATGGATGAAGAAATAAAGTGCATATGATGCAATTGATTAACCTGGTTAACAAAAATATTAACTACTGTTAATCCGAAACTAATAAGGTGAAGAACCTGATTCCACTTCAAAAAAATAAATACAAATTATATTAACTTTCATTAGCTTTACAATATTTAATGCAAATTAGAGTCATACACTCTCCTGAATGAGGGTTGGGTTGGTGATATGCAAGTTCAAGGCATAATGTCAGTGTTGCACAATAAGTGCAGTGTTGAATTTCTCGTTCTGACTCTTACGTTCATCATCGGTTGAGTTGAGGTTCATTATTTCCCAGATTCCTCAGGTAAGATCAACACTGCCCTCTGATGGCAAACCTGACCCAATTTAATCAGACACAGCGCTTGAATATCATCAGATTTCATTTAAAATAGACACCTTCGCGTTTGGCCTTCTGCACCATCACATAAATGAACTCTGTTGTATTTACACACTGTGCATCATATTTGCAGATACCAAACAGTAGATTGGTTTAACATGACGTGCTCCAGTGTAAATCTGCATCTGCTAACAGATCGATCAAAACTCTTGATTGGTTACATAGTTTAGTTAGGAACCAACTATTATAACCATAGCTGGGACTATAGAAGACCTTTAACCAAGAGTAGACAACAGCCCAATTCCTGTAAAATCGCAGCAAGCACTGTATTCAATGAAGAACTTACTGCCTGATCACTGAAGTGTGTCCTGTAGAGCTGCAGGTGTTTATACGGTAATACATACATTCCCATATGTATTTACATCAGTTATGCTTTGGCCCTCTAATATGAATGCATACATTTATGGAAAGGTACTACAGTAACGACATGAGTAACGTAATACCAGAATGTAAAAGAATAAGATAAATACTTATTTTGTAATTTCCTGGAGCTCTGCAGAAATCCTCTAAATAATGATCAAGGTTAGGGTGAAGTCAGCTAAAATGGGCCACGTTTTGGTAAATGACTTATAATAACATCAAATATGATATGCATCAGATCTAATTATATTCTTATAAATTAGCATGGGTCTCTTAAATATATGCATTTTAAACGTGAAAAAGTATAAAGGTTTTAATATTGTGAGAGTTAGAGTATCAGCAGGTGCCTTCTTGAGCCACGGCACAACATTCAGTTAAAATGGGTTAATATAAAACTAAAACAACACCGGTCATTTCAGCTTAAATTATTTTATTTTTGACAGTAAATTGAAATGATTGTCTTCAGTGTGCCATAGCAACACCATAACTGTATTTCATTAAATAGAAAGTCGAATTAATATTTCATTAAACAATGCAATTAAATATGAACTGATCGTGTTGTATAGGTGTGTGTTTCTGTGCATTGATATATTTTCTGTGCATGTGTATGCTTGTATTTTTTAAAGAAGTGTTTGTATGGATACATATCTCGGCCTATAAACCTATTTTCACCCTTTATTTCTATATGAAAGTGTGTGTGTGTATGCAGCACATTTTAGCTGAAAATTGTGGTCCATTTTAGCTCAACCAGGCATTTCGACCTAAAATGAGTTTTTTTTTTTTAAAGAGCATATGAAAACATTGTTCATAAACCTTTACTTTGTTGGTAAGCTTACTTCAAATTGCTTTAGTACCCTTATTAGTGATGAATGACATTTACTATGTTAGGCTTAATTACCTTACAATTTCTCTGACGAGCTTCATGTAACACTCTGCCCAGCCCGCCTTAAAAAACGCAGACCAGATTATCGCAAAGATGAAGTCATTCTTAACATTAAGAGACATGGAGTCTGTGATACATGCTTTTATTTCATCCAGATTAGACTATTGTAATGGATTGTACTTGGGTGTTTCACAGTCCCTATTGTCACGTCTTCAACTTGTCCAAAATGCTGCCGCTAGATTGTTAACTGGAACAAGAAAGAGGGAACATATTTCACCAGTGCTGATTTCTCTTCACTGGCTCCCAGTTAAATATCGTATTCATTTTAAATCATTGCTGTTTGTATACAAAGGTTTGCATGGACTGGCTCCGTCATATATCTCCGATCTCCTGTTTTACTGTAATGCTTCCAGGGAACTACGATCAAACAGTAGTCTTCAATTGACTGTTCCAAGGACACGCCTGAAATTGAAAGGTGACCGTGCCTTTTCAGTGGCTGCCCCACAGCTTTGGAACAATTTGCCATTTTATATAAGATCTGCTCCAACATACGCTGATTTTAAGTTTCTTCTTAAAACGTACTTATTTACTGTTGCATATGGTCTCAAGTAAGCACAGTGGTGTAATTGTAGTGTATTATCTGTTGTTGTGTTTTGTCTATTCTTGTATTTTGGTATATGTTTTAATTTTTGTACAGCACTTTGGCCAACAGCTGTTGTTTTTAAACGTGCTTTATAAATAAATATGACTGACTGACTGACCAATAAAAATCATTGTTACATGTCAACAAGTGTTGAAGCAACAATGCCATATCAGTTATTGTGATTGTCTGGACATTTTTTAAGAGATATGATGCCACAACCTTATTTGGCCCATTTTAGCTGACTTCACCCTATATAAATATAAAACAGCTTAAATAGACAGGCAATACAAGGGCTTCTGCAGGTTTTAAGAGGGTACATTAAAGACTTTTTAAAACCAACTCAAGATAATTTAAGGGGGGAAATCAATGAAAAAACAATACAGCAATATGTTATATACGTATAATGTAGGGAGCACATGAAGAGTTGTATTTAACAACATTTCAAAGTAAAAATACAAACTGACCTAACTTACTTTTTTATTAATTTAGTACTTTTTAATAAATGTTCAAGTATGTTAAGGCTTGAATACCTCTTGTTCAACCGCTTGAATGTGGAAATGACATTTACCTTGATCAGACCCATTGCATATCTATATACCTCTAGTGGTTCTCAAACCTGTTCTGGGGACCCCTCACCACTGCACATCTATTCACATCAGCTCATTAGTAGAGACCGCAAGACTTACGGTGCGTTCCAAACGAGATAAATGTCCCTCTGAAGGGCACTTCGGAGTAAAAACAAGCATGGCCGCCATATTGAAGGGTCGTTCCAAACCCAGGTGCTCAAAACTAGCCACTTCAAAGGGCCCTTCGGAAAGAAGGATTTCAAAGGGTACAACTAATAGACACGTCGGGCTCTCATGTATTGAGATGCACCTGAATATACCTCTAGTGGTTCTCAAACCTGTTCTGGGGACCCCTCACCACAGAATATTTTGCGTCTAACACACCTGATTCAACCCATCAGCTCATTAGTAGAGACTGCAAGATTTAAATTGGGTGTGTCTGATGAGGGAATCATACAAAACATACAGTGATGAGGGGTCCTCAGGACAGCTTTGAGCACTACTGCTCTATTACTGTTGTTTCTCCTGAATAGTGCTTAAACAACACTCTAAAAATCCACGTCAAAGTCCTGAAATAAAATACAAGCAATCTCAATCAAACATGGAAAATATTTTGTTGTTGTTGTAAAAACAGTACAAAAGTACATGTTCAACAATAGGAGCATGATTCTCTTATCTTAAGAACTTCCCTCTGATTCTTAAATTGACCACAAACAAAGGTTAGTTTTCTTTCTTTTGAAGACAAATTAATTCCCAAATTCATCAGCATTGCAAATACGGAAAATAATTAGAATAGTTTGCACCAAAATGATTAATTAATGTGGCCAAGTTGAACAACTTCTTTGTAATTTCTTCTTCCAAATCCTCCTTTTCCTTCTTATCGTTCAGCCGTGTCCACAGTGCGTTTGATTTGCTGAGCTGCGCCATCTGATTTCTAGACTTCACTTCTGCCTCTTCAGCACAGAGGTCAACATCCTTTTCCAGATATGAACAAACATCAACCAATATTTTTTTGTTTTTTCTTTAGTTGCTGAATGTCTTCCTCTTTTGACATTGCAGTGCATTGGCGTTTCTCTTTCTCTCTTCATCCAGGTGGAGTCTTTATCTTGATCTTGCAGATTTAGATTCAGTAACTCTTATGATAAAAGCACATTCAAAACACCACCTGATACCATGACATAATATCATGTGTTCAACTACTGTGTCTTCCTTCACGTTGCATGATTCCACTTCCTTGTTTACAGACAAACCCCTTTCGACAGTTGCCAGTCCATGAGACAAAAGGACTTTTTAGCTGAAGCTCCAAAGCTCATTGTAAGATCCACAGATGACACCATTTAAAAATTTGTCAAGCCGTTGATTCATGGGACAGAAAGCCAACTCGTCTTTGGCTTTTAAGATGAAGTAGACTGCCAAACTGCTGGGTTATTGTATCACCTGTACCAAGAAATATAAATATAAGGAAAAAAATAGTTACAAAGTTAATATAAACCTCATTATACTCTGTATAATTGTGTATGTGACAAATAAAGCTCATCTGAGCTTTATTATAGGCGTAAGAGCCTATAATAAATTGTGTCGATTGTATTTTTCTGCTCAGGTGTGCATCGTTAATGATCCTTGTTTGGTCTGAGTACTTAAGTTCACTTTTAGTTTGTTTGCTCTTACGCCTACTTATCTTAAATGTTGTTGTGCTACATTGAGTTTGGAAGTACCCTTGTTGGATATATATGACCTATCATCTTCGTGTGATCTTTAACACAGAGTAGCTGGCTGTGTAAGTAGCTCATTTAGGTTCAAACATGTGAGGGATTGATTTTAAACTCTTGGGATCTGTCATTGAATGCTTATCTGTGACGTCTGAATTGCTGCTTGTGCAAAACCTGGGTTGGGATGATTTTGAATTACAAGTACGACACATTTCTAGAACTTATTTGAACATTTAGGGAGGAGGTTTTTACATTTCTCTTTACAATATGGTGAGTATTGTTGAAGCATAACTCATTTAAGGCTTCTTGTGGCCCAGATAATATACATGACCCTGGAGTACAAACGCAGTCATAAGCAGCGCGGGTATATTTGTAGCAATAGCCAGCAATACATTGTATTGGTTAAAATTTATACATTTTCATTTTATAAAAAAAATCATGTTCCATGAAGATATTTAGCAAATTCCCCAAAAGTTTTGTAACAAAGTTTTGTCAATATATCAGAACTTAATTTTTGATTAGTAATATGCATTGCTAAGAACTTCATTTGAACAACTTTAAAGGTGATTTTCTCAATACTGTTTTTTTTCACCTTCAAACTTCAGATTTTCACATAGTTGTATCTCAGCCAAATATTGTCCTATCAGATAATGTATAAAACGAATTTTTGAAAAATTTACACATATGACTGGTTTTGTGGTCTAGGGTAACATATTTATGGATCATTATTAGCTAAAATGTGGCATTTGGGCCACGCGAGCAATGTGGGGAAGACACGGTTTTGAATAAAAACCTGGTTTATTTTATTTATTTATTTTCATAGCTGGCATGCGGACTACCTATGACTTGCTTGTGGCCCAAATTTAGCAAACATGATCCAAATGCTATTACTTCACGCAGTACTTGGACCCGATCTGGGCCTCAGGAAATTTGCTATCTGGGATGCTCTAAATCACCCTAAACCAGACATTCCTTATCAGTCTTGATAAGCCCGTTCTATTAAAAATGCATCTAAATGATACACCAAATGCGACAAACAGAAAATTGTGCTATATACAGAAAGTAACTTTGGCGTGCATATGCTACGCATATGTTTGATGTGCATATAATACGCAGTTTTCACATACACATGATGCGTATGTGTTTGACGTGCATATAATTCACAGTTTTTGCATGCATATGATATGCATTTAACCCACGATCCTAATCCTACCCACTTCGTATCATATGCACGCCAAAGTCATTTATTTGGCATATAAATACTATGCCAAAACCAAACATAAACTCATGCTACTGATACACACTTTCATGAGATCGGGTTGTAATATAGCAAGATTCACAAGTTAACGTGCATGAAACTAATAATTCATCACATCTGTTCCTTAATGTAGAAACAAACTCCCAACCAACAACTCTGCACAAAAAAAATAATAACCCTTTGCACTTTTCATATGCATTGTGTCGCTTCTGTGTGTGTTATTCTCATTTGAAAGGGGCAAAGACGGCAGCTTTATAATCATATTCTTCAGGCGTCTCGCTCACTTTACTCAACTACATTTGCTTTGTCTTTCTGACCAAGAATCTTGCACAAGACTGAGGTACGCTAGTGTGCTACAGAGTTGGCGAAAGTGACTTGTAAGAGTAATGCATTACAATATTGTGTTAAAAAAGTAACTGATTGCATTAATTAGTTACTCTTTATGGAAAGTAATGCGATATGATAGGCTACTATTGCATTACTTTTTGTCACCTCAGCTGGGCTTGCTTATTTATATTTAATAAGAAAAATAAACCATGAAAAGGTGATATTTTGGGGGACTATAAAGGCTCTTTCACACCTAAAGTGAGATGAATAGTCCTCCGGCTGAAGGAAGAGTCTCTGTCTGATTGCTCTCAGATTTGAATGAATATTAATCGAGGTGATTCTGACTGTTTCTGTCATTTGATAAGTAGAGCAATATCACCATCTGCTGTTTAGAAGCACGAAGAGCATCTGAAGCTCATGTGGTGAAATCAGGGAATCTTTCAGTCTCTTCTGTTACAGAAGGACATCAGACCGTTTTAACAATCGGCACTAACATCTAAACCTTGACGACTTTTAGACACAAAACTCACAACCCACTGATCAAAGTGTACTTTTTTGTTTCTTCACTTTTTATAAACATACACCTAAGAACCTAACATCACACAGCAAAATATCCAGTGTTGATTAGAGTTGATTTTATGGTGTTAATTTATCAGAGTTAAAAAGTGTTGATTCTGGTGTTGATTGAATGGCATTAACACTTGCAGTGTAAATCAGTGGTCGGAGTCAGTGTAATTACAGCGAGTTGACATTATTGACACTGGTGATGAGTTGATCCAATTTCCGGTTCTTGTACATTATTTCCTTTTTGATTAATGGCGGACGACCACGAGGAGAGGACAGTGTCCAAACAGGTATAATATTTTATAACCACTTAAATTGACTAACTTTCATGTTCAGTTCACGTTTCTCACCATTCAGTCTAATATGAGGATGTTTCTCAACATTGCCAATTAGCAAAAAGTGCTAATATTATTTATTTTCAGATAACGCGACAGACCACCGAGAGGATTCTCGAGGCCATTTAGCTGCACCACTAACGTTAGCTAGGAAATTGAGGTAAGCAAATTTCTTTCTTATCATTTTTAAACGTAAGTTGTATTATATTTAAGGATCTAGGGTAGATAACAGGATCATTTTAATTGTTTGTGTAACATTTTGATTTGTTTAACGAGTTAAATTAACTCAATAATGCAGCATCCATATTCCCTTTCTTGGGGCTCACGTTATTTATGTTGCCATAATAAGACATTCTAATGCGTTTTTGTCTCCAATATTTTAGTATAACGGTGCATTTTTCCACAAATAATCTCTGACTGTTTAAGTGAGCAGCAATCAGTAACGCAGTTTTTTTTTTGTGGACCATGAACGTACATTAATTTGCATTAATATCGCGGTTACTCTCGTCTGCAAAGTAAAAGGCAGTGTATATAAATGATCAGATAATCAAGCAAGAAGCGTTTTGTTGAACTTATAGTTTCTGCCAGCGTATGACTATGGACTAATATTCGCTCATCATATATGAGACATGTGTTTGACGTGTGCACGCTTCATCTGCAATAGTAGATACAAATTAACTTGCTGCAATTTTACTTTAATGTAACGTTAACATTTGTGGGCTGACAAATTGAGCTTCTGACAACAGCGGCTCGCTGGGTTTTCTTTAATACAAACAACGTCACAATTTGCTTTTTTTTTTTTTTTACCAACAGGATTTCGCCATGTTGGTTAAAGTTCAGAATCAAGGAGTGAAGAAATTTGTAAAACTACAGAAATGTACTTAGTCATATAGGAACGTCTCAGGTTACGTATGTAACCATGGTTCCCCGAGTGGGGAACGAGACACTGCGTCCCCTAGGGGCCACTATGGGGAACGCCTCCAGCGTGACTCGTGCCTGAAGAAACATATGAAAAAACACCATCCGTTGGCCGGCGACAGCCCATGACGTCACTACCGGCGCGACCACAATATAAGGACGGCCGGGTGAATACATCATCCGCTTCTTCGTCTGAAGCTTGCGTCCGAAGCATGGCCCCAAAGCCTAGGGGACACAGTGTCTCGTTCCCCACTCGGGGAACCATGGTTACATACGTAACCTGAGACGTTCCCCTTCATGGGAACTTCGAACTGCGTCCCCTAGGGGCCACTATGGGGAACGTTATACCCACGCCGCCATGCTGAGGGGAATGCAAGCCAAATTCCCGCAGGAGGCGAGCACAAGTCAACTCTACCATTTGGCTCAGGGAGTTGCCCCTGTTTGGACGGTTGATGCTGTCAGTGACATTATCCTCCTTTGGCCAAAAAACCCGAGCTGCATACCTGAAGTACTTACCTGCTAGGTGCCGGCATTACCGGACCCAAGGTAGAGCTCACAGGTTTGGAATCATTCTTATACAGAAAGATTCCTTTAAGGGGATAGGGCCAAGTACCTAGTGGTAGCCACTAGGTCCTGGCCGGTCACTAGGGGCTACCGCTTGCTCTACATGAGCTTGCTGAGGGAGCTGTCTCAACAGACCCCTTGGTAGCATTACCCTTTTTAAACCAAAATATTTGGTTACATGGAGTGGGGCCCAAGGCAGAAACCGGGGCTTGACCAACTCAAATAAGGGCACGAAGCTGCGCGCGTAACCCTACCCCAAAGGGCTTTTAGAAAGAAAGCAGAACATTCGATGTGCTAACTTACCACTGGGTGGATTTTAGAAAAGTGCCCAAAGTCTAGCGTGTGCACTTACCATAGCATGGATTTTAGAAAGAACGCAGAACATTTGATGTGCGATCTTACCACTAAGTGGATTTTAGAAAGTGCCCATTGCTTTAGCGTGTGCACTTATATATATTGTTTTATTTACGTTCTATGTCGGGGGACTAGATGCTCAGAAGGGAGCTGTATGCTCATAGATGACCCTCTATGATGAGGGGAGCAATGCTAGCTCGACCCACACGGCGAGCGATCTACACCGAACTCTGGAAGTGGAGAAACTTCCGATTCTCAACAGGAGTGGCATGCTCATAGGTGACCCTCTATAGCGAGGGGAGCAATGCTAGCTCGACCAGCAAGGCGAGCGAACTACCACAGAGCTTTGAGGAGCGGAAAACTCATTCCTCAGAATGAGCTCAGACGCCCCGAAGGGAGCGGCATGCTCATAGGTGACCCTCTAAGTGAGGGGAGCAACGCCAGCTCTACCAATAGCGAGCTCTGGAGAGCGGAGAACTCATTTTGAGAGGGAACTCAAACACTCAGGAGTGGAGCCCAAGGCACAAGCCGGGGCCTGACCAACTCAAATAAGGGCACGAAGCTGTACGCGTAACCCTACCCTACGGGATTTTTAGAAAGAAAGCAGAACATTCGATGTGCTAACTTACCACTGGGTGGATTTTAGAAAAGTGCCCAAAGTCTAGCGTGTGCACTTACTAGGGATGAGCGAGTACAGCATTATCTGTATCTGTATCTGTATCTGTTAACCATATGAATTATCTGTATCCGTATCCGTATCTGTACTCGGACTGGGCGGGGCCTAATCCGAAAGTGGGCGGGATTTAACCTGGAAGTGGGTCGGGTTGTCTTGAAATGGGCGGGGCTTTAACCGGTATGTTATTTTAAGCATGCAATTGATATGGGTTGATCAGAAATTGTTATATTTATTGCTGATTAGAAAACTATTTACATGACAGCATCAGCATTGAGCTTCAGATCAATGGTTTTGATCACGATAACAAACTATATACAGAACAAGTTTTGCAACAATGAATGCGGTTGCAATTATGAAGTAAAATGTAATGAACAAGAGCTTTCATCTCAACATAACTTTCTTTTTTTAACTTTTATTTTTTTATGATCAGTGTGATTTTTTTTTATTTCCACACCAGGTATGTGTGTGTGTGTGTAGCTAATTAATTTGTAATATAGTTTTATACCACAACTACCTTTATTTTCTTTATAAAATACAGAAAGAAAGTGTCAGACACGTGAAGTAAAAAAACTGGTTAGAGCCAGCTGACGGTTTAAAAAAGAAAAAAAAAATCTCAGACAGGCAGAGACGCGAGTCGCATTCTACCAAGCACCACGTCTGAACAAACCCCTCGTTTACCAAAACTCTACTGGTTAATAAGTAAGTACTACAAACCAAAGTAAAAAACAAACCTGAAGCTGAAGAAACCCTAAACGTTAACGGAAAAACCCCGCGAACCTGAGTGACTGAGGGAGAGACAGAGAGCGAGCGCGCGCTGTTCTCTTCTCAGTGTTCTGTGTGAGTGAGCAGAGCGGGACACAGCAACACAATACATCCGTGTGTGTAGGGGAGGGGCGCTGTGACTAGCCTATCACAGAACGCAGACACAGTCAGCTACCCAATGAGAATTTTTATTCAATCCGAGCACAGATATTGACTCCTATTACTCGTATGATACTCGTACTCGGCAAAAGTGCTTTATCCGTACCGGATACTCGTTTCAGCCGAGTATCCGGCTCAACTCTAGCACTTACCATAGCATGGATTTTAGAAAGAACGCAGAACACTTGATGTGCGATCTTACCACTAAGTGGATTTTAGAAAAGTGCCCAGAGTTTAGCGTGTGCACTTATATATTGGTATTACGTTCCACTTGGAACGGAGAAGTACTCATCCCTTGGAGTGAGAGTCTCAGACGCTCAGAAGGGAGCGGCATGCTCATAGATGACCCTCTACAGTGAGGGGAGCAGTGCTAGCTCTACCGATGAGGAGCTCTGGAGAGCGGAGAACTCAGTCTTCCGAGTCCGGGAGCTCGGATCCCCAGAAAGGAGCGGCATGCTCATAGGTGACCCTCTATGGTGAGGGGAGCTATGCTAGCTCAACCAACCAGGAGAGCAACCTCTCACAGAGCTCTAATGGAGCGGAGAACTCATTCCTTAGAAGGGGAGGAATTTTTAGGCGCCCAGAAGGGAGCGGCATGCTCATAGGTGACCCTCTAAGTGAGGGGAGCAGTGCTAGCTCGACCAACCGGCGACCTATCACAGAGCTCTGGGGAGCGGAGTACTCATTGTACAGAGTGAGAGGAACTCAGTTCTACTTTCAGCAGGGAGCGGCTTGCTCATAGATGACCCTCTATAGCGAGGGGAGCAATGCTAGCTCGACCATCAAGGCGAGCGAACTACCACAGAGCTTTGAGGAGCGGAAAACTCATTCCTCAGAATGAGCTCAGACGCTCCGAAGGGAGCGGCATGCTCATAGGTGACCCTCAAAGTGAGGGGAGCAACACCAGCTCTACCAATAGCGAGCTCTGGAGAGCGGAGAACTCATTTTGAGAGGGAACTCAAACGCTCAGGAGTGGTGCCCAAGGCACAAACCGGGGCTTGACCAACTCAAATAAGGGCACGAAGCTGCGCGCGTAACCCTACCCTACGGGATTTTAAGAAAGAAAGCAGAACATTCGATGTGCTAACTTACCACTGGGTGGATTTTAGAAAAGTGCCCAAAGTCTAGCGTGTGCACTTACCATAGCATGGATTTTAGAAAGAACGCAAAACACTTGATGTGCGATCTTACCACTAAGTGGATTTTAGAAAGTGCCCAGAGTTTAATGTGTGCACTTAATATTGGTATTACGTTCTACTCGAAGCGGTCACAGAGCTCTGGGGAGCGGAGAACTCATTCTACAGAATGAGAGGAAACTCAGACGCTCAGCAGGGAGCGGTTTTGCTCATAGATGACCCTCTGTAGTGAGGGGAGCAGTGCTAGCTCGACCGGCAAGGCGAGCGACCTATCACAGAGCCTTGTTAGGAGTGGAAAACTCATTCCTCAGAATGAGCTCAGACGCTCCGAAGGGAGCGGCATGCTCATAGGTGACCCTCTAGGTGAGGGGAGCAATGCTAGCTCTACCCACAACGCTCAGAAGGGAGCGGCATGCTCATAGGTAACCCTCTAGGTGAGGGGAGCAATGCTAGCTCTACCAATCAAGGAGAGCCATCTATCACAGAGCTCTGGGGAGCGGAGAACTCATTCCTCAGAAATGAGAGGGAAATCAGACGCTCCGAAGGGAGTGGCATGCTCATAATAACCCTCTAGGTGAGGGGAGCAATGCTAGCTCTACCAACAACGAGCTCTGGAGGGTGGAGAACTCATTCCTCAGAATGAGAAGGAATTTAGACGCTCAGAAGGGAGCGGCATGCTCATAGGTGACCCTCTAAGGTGAGGGGAGCAAGGCTAGCTCGACCAACAGGAGAGCGACCAATCGCAGAGATCTGGGGAGCGGAGAACACATTCTTTAGAATAAGAGGAGAACTCAAACGCTCAGAAGGGAGCGGCACGCTCATAGGTGACCCTCTAGTTGAGGGGAGCAATGCTAGCTCGACCAACAACGAGCTCTGGCGAGTGGAGACTTAGACGCTCAGAAGGGAGCGGCATGCTCATAGGTGACCCTCTATGGTGAGGGGAGCGATGCTAGCTCAACCCACAGGGAGCGCTACTAGCCTGGATCTAGTATCGACGAGTGATGTAATCACTGCGATAGCCGATAGCCTTTAGAAATGGATCATACTCATCCATTGGTTACAGGGGAATTAGAGAGGATCAAGAGGGCAGATGCCCCCCTAAGGGAAAGGAGTAGATGTCTTACTCTGGTCCGGACGAAAGTGTCATATAGGACGCTTCATCCGGAACACCTCCCTCAGGTTTTGCCTCTCTCTGACCCATGCCTCTCTTTAGCCCTACCCGCAGGCGGGGGAGGGGCATGAGTCGCGAGACTAGCCTTCTGAGCCCATCTCTGATCCCCAGACCGAGATGGGCTAGGACCCCTGGTTGTTCGGGCTCATACCTGGACTTTACAGAAAGCCTTATCCAGGTCTTTCAGCAGATCAGTCTGGTACGCCTGAAGCACCGCCATAGTGTGCAACGAAGCGACGATCTGACCTGCTGCTGCATATGCCCTGCCATTTAAGCAAGATTCAGGGGCTTAGATGGCAAGGAGGGAGCCTTGAGAGAGGATGTCTCGCCCACAGCGAGATAAGCTGGCTATCATCTCTTGCACAGGGGGCATCCCCTCATAGCCATTTTCACGCACCTCAATGTCAGCATAACTAGTATGCTGAAACCTATGAATACGAGAAAAAATAGCTTTTCCCACTCCTTCTCAACCTCCACATCGAGATTTATGAAGAAAGGAAGGCTCGCTCGAGCTGGGGATTTATGGCCAGAAAGATTTATTTTTATGATCCATAACCTCCAAAAACTCATTCATATGCAGTGCAGGAGGATTGAGAGGGTTCAGTCTCAACTTCCTCACCCTCAAACATCTCCTGCTCTTCCTGGGCATAACCCAGCAGAGCACTAACCGCTGAATCTGATGATGTCAGAAAGATCGCATCATCACAATCCAGCAGCTCACTCTCGTTTACGGCCGACGCACGCGAAAAGGGGCGGTCCTTCTCTAACTCATTGGCCATATCCAACTGCCCCGCGATTTCAATCGCCTCCGTGCCTCGGCAGCGGTGGGTACCGAATCGCGGGAAGCAGACGGCTGCCCCTCCTTCCTCGAAAAGAGGGACAGACGAGAACGGAGCTTTCTCATAGAGAAAGCTCACAGTGCACGCAGACTGCCCCCTCAAAGACATCGCGTGCGTGCTCTTCGCCCAAACAAAAGACGCGACAATCGTGTGTGTCATCGGGTGTCAAATAACGCCTTGCTAGTGCTCGCCATGATAAATAAAGGAAAACTGTATTCCTACCAGAATGCACGTTTCTTCAAACAGACCAGTCAGTGAAGACGAAAAAGCTGATGATGTATTCACCCGGCCGTCCTTATATTGTGGTCGCGCCGGTAGTGACGTCATGGGCTGTCGCCGGCCAACGGATGGTGTTTTTTCATATGTTTCTTCAGGCACGAGTCACGCTGGAGGCGTTCCCCATAGTGGCCCCTAGGGGACGCAGTTCGAAGTTCCCATGAAGGGGAACTATGCTTGAGGTATAAGCCCACAGGGCTTGATGTATGTTAACACTTTACAATAAGGTCTCATATGTTAACATTAATTAATGTACAAACTAACAATTGCTAACTTTAGTATTAGTTAATAAAATGAAAACAGTTTGTTCATTTTAGTTCGTGGTGCATTCATGTTAACAGATACAACTTTTTATATATTTTAAATATTTAGATTATTTAATGTTTTAAAAGTATTGTGCATTCTTAGTCTTTTAACTAATGAAACCTTATTGTAAAGTGTGTTTGTGTGTATATATATATATATATATATATATATGTATGTGTATATATGTGTGTGTCATGCAATTGTTAAAATTACTTTTCAGTTAAGAGCAAATTTGCTTTAGCAAGAACTGCAGCTCTTGAAGTCTTTGATACAGACACAACTGTGGAAGAGGACATCTTCCATGAATTGATTAAAGCAAGTCCACACTTATGCCTAACAGTAAGATGTCCAGAAGAAAATATTTCTGATGGTTTGTCTGAGGGTAAGTATATAACACTTTAGATATTCTTTCAAGGACTCCAGTGCGATTATCCTGGGGACAAAATGCATTTGGGTCAGATAAACACATTTTACATTTACCTTTAGCAGACGCTTTTATCTAAATTGACTTAATACAACAAGTGATTCATCATGAGGAAATAGCATAAGAAGTGCTAATAATTCAAACATTGTCTAAAATAGTCCAGGCTACAACATTAGCAGGATACAGTGTTTTGCAGTTTATTGAATATTGTCACATTTGTTTGGGTTAATATCCAATCATGAAAAGGTGGACAAAAAGATCAGGTTAAGTGTCGACTGCAGCTAGATATAGGAGAATGAGAACTGACAAGGGTGTATCCTTTGTTTTACTATTTTTGTTTTAATGGCTTAGTTCACCCAACAATGAAAATTGTCATTAATTACACACCCTCATTCTTCCAAATCTGTAAGACTTTCCTTCATCTTCAGAACAGAATGAAATCCAAGAGCTTTCTGATACCTTCATAGACTGCAACATAATTGCAACTGTCAAGGCCCAGAAAGGTAGTAAAGGTGTCATTAACATAGTCCATGTGACCACAGTGGTTCAATCTTAATGTTATGAAGTGATGAGAAGACGTTGTGTGCAAAAACAAATATAACGACTTTATTCAACAATATGTTCACTTCCACTTCATTCTCCTAAGCTATTCGTGTAGTGCACTGCACTGGGCCTTGAAGTTGCAATGATGTTGCTGCCTATGGATGGTTCAGAAAACTCTCAGGTTTAATACAAAATATCTTCATTTGTGTTCTGAAGATGAATGGAGTTCTTATGGGTTTGGAACGACATGAGGGTGAGTAATTAATGACAGGATTTAAATTTTACTGTACTAACCCTTTATTTGGATTTGTGATGCAAAATTCTTTCAACAGAAGTAAATAACATTTAGACAAAGCCCTGTTTGATTCAATGCCTTTAGAGAAAACATGATTTTTTTTTGCTATTCTCTCTCAAGAGTTTTCACCCAGAAGTTCATCAACCCCCAGCCCATGCACTGATACTCTTTCATTCTCTTCAAATTACCATGAAGAGCCCGAGAGAGCAGTGCAAAATCAAGCCACAATGGCCAGCAACAGTTTTAACATAGACGCTGAAAAGGCAAACCGGGTATATATGCATGTTTTTTCCTAATGGTTAATTTATCCATGTAATAATTATTTCATCATTTTAGAAGTCATCTGTATTTCACCTGTATTTTCATTGCGTGAAGAATACCAGAAAATTAAAACTTTAAAGCACAGCACTAGACGTCAACTTGTTAATATTGTTGTCAGTCACATGACAGAGATTCATGGGTAACACTTCAATGCACAGATGCAAAAAATACACACAGCTGTCAATTGGTATAGAAAACAAGGTTAAGTGTAGCATTAACCATTTTTCTTTTCTTTTATATTGAAGGAGGACCCCCACCCACAAACAGCAGGAAACTTATGCATTGGGCATTATTTCTCTCTTTCCTAGCCTGAGAGACCCGTTTTCAACAAAGGGCTATGTAAGAATCTTTTGTATTGATGTACTTGAAACACAATCTAGTTGGACATGAAGTTTTGTACTCCTTTTTTGTGGCATGTAATAGTAGTTTATCTATTAAGTGTAATGTAATGTTCAGATTTGACAAACACTGTTCTCTTGCCTTACTGACAGGAGCATTCCTACGATGCAGAAAAGGGAACCGGGTTCATCTCCTGGCGCCTTAAAACTTTTGAGACTCAATGGAAACAACACCATTGAGTCAAGTTGAGTGTGGACCAATGAAAACATTCTGTTGGAATGATGTTGACAATGATGAAACATTGGCAGGAATGCTACAGAATCCCAAACAGACAAGCATGCATTCCATGACCTGGGTCAAAATAGATGGGACAGAATATAAACAAGACCTCATTGTATGCGATGCAATTCCTGTTTTCAGTCAGATTCAGAAAATACTTTTCTTAGACAGCACTGTGTATTTTCTTGTCGACAAACATTTTTCAGAACATCATCATGCGTTTAAAGTACAGTGATATTGTGAGTTGGGTGAACTTGTTAAGGCCAACCGCTTAAAGTTCTGCAGGCCATTTGATCTGCAGTGTGTATATGGGTCAGATGATGGTGAATATATTGTACCTTCTTTTGTGTTGGTGTAATTGTTACATCTGTTAAAAATAAAATTTCTAACTGATACTGAGACAGCATGTTGACTTTTTGAATTATTATTTTTTTACTTAATGCACAGTTATTTTTAGTCGAACTCAGATTACACTATTACCTTAAATAGGGTTTGTATGAACACTATATTAGTGTGGAAATAAGTCTCTTGGTGTTAAGATATTGACACACCTAGTGTAGTTTCAACACTAACTTGTTGTAAATGAGGGGAGGGGAAAACACTAGTGGTGTTAATGGTGAACACTTACAGTGTTGTTCTTACTCTATGCAAGTGTAAAAAAAAGTAACACTATTTAAAGTGTTAGTTTAACTCTATTTAGTGTGGACCTATATAAACCCCGAAAAAGTGTTAATTTAACACTTTCAAATTTGCTGTGCACCTGTCCAAAATGACACATCATTCATGTTACAGTAGTCCACTTGCATCTTTCATATACAGTAACTTCACAGTTTTTCACTTTGGCTCAATTCTCGAATTAGAGTTTTTTCCTCAAAAATATAAGTTCAGATGATATGAAGGGGAACGAGGGTTACATACGTAACCGAGACGTTCAACCAGAAGGAATTCAGGCCATCAATTCAGTAAACAATATCTGTATGAAAGTCTTTCTTTTCCCTAAAAACAAGCACCATCTATTGTAGGTTTTAATCTAGTGTTTCTGTGTCAGAACAGAACTAAGAGTCCAACTCATCTTTTGTTTTTTTCCTAAAATGTATTCAAATAATTTGTGATTTGGTGAAAACTAAAACAGGTCAAAAAAATTCCACAGATTCTTTCATTACTCAAATATGTTTAGAAGATTTGTAAGAGTTTTGCAAGCCTGTAAAGTGAAATGTTGTGTCCAGACTGACTAAGGAACTTAAAACTAATTCAGGAGAGCATATGTTGTCAGTATGATTTTATAATTTGCATTAAATGTTGTAAAGCTGATGTTTATTGACACATATGATTAAAATAAAATAATCATTTGGGTTTTCTTCACCTATTAAAACAATCTAAAGTCTATAGAAAGAACCAATTCACCTCCCGAGACTCTCTTCTGGTCCGAGTCAGTTTTTCATACTTTAAAATAAATCTATAATAATAATATAATAAAATAACACTTTGGGTCACCTGCACTTTCAGACAGATGCAAACTCTAAATTTCCTCTTTTTCTAAATTAAATCGTTTATTTTCTAAATACTCCAATATTCCTTTAGATCAAGCTCTGTCTTTAAAGATATTGGAGTACATAAATTATTTTAGACTGTATTTTGAAGAGGTTACCTTAATAAATGAGTTTGCATTTGCCATAATTGAGTTTAAAACAAGACCACGTGAATTAATCGGACCCTTTGTTCCTGATATATGTAAAACTGAAGACAAACTTATTAACACTGAGCCACACAGTGTTCCTGTGTGGCTCAGTGGTAGAGCATTGCGTCTGTTGCGCAAAAAGGTTGTGGGTTCGATTCCCAGGGAACACATGTACTGATGAAAATGTATAACCTGAAATCAATTGTAAGTCGCTTTGGATAAAAGCGTCTGCTAAATGCATAAATGTAAATGTAATGTGATAAAATAATACATTCCTAAGAATAAGCCGATAATAGAGGAGCGACAGATTTAAATGTTACTTATAGAAATAACCAAACATGGGCTGAAAGAAACACGAGGGAAAACTCAGTCATGGGAGCACATAGACAGAAAACTAAATTCCCGCTACTCCACCCAAAAAAGTATTTGGCATCCAACCGGTTATTCTTCACATTTATTAACATGAAAAACTGGAATAAAAACGTTCTAGATTGAAGTATGCTCAAACTCGGTTAACTGACTGGTTTATGAGAATGATAAAACAATGTTGGCAAAGTTATATTGTTGTCTTTTCTGATGTAGGCTAAATGTTATGTTACAGCTCTCTATTCACAAGCTGATGTATTGACTTTTTTAAAACACTGATTGATGGATTACAGGAGACTTTTGTTTGATTCAATTGTTATAATTTTTTGTTTAACATTTCTTATGATATGCATTCATTTTATTTATTTTCGATTGATTCACATGCCGCTTGAAATGAGGCGAATACTTATCTCACAACATAAAACACATTTATTGTTGGTATTTTGTGATAAAATTAAAATAATTTATAGGCTGAGACTTCGTGTTATAATAAAAGTAACAAAGCTCAAAGCTTATTGCAATTATTTGGTTGTTGGTCTGCTACAAATAATAAATGGACTTGAAAATGTTAAATATGATTTCCATTCATTTATACCATAAATAAAACATTTTTTTCACCTCAACATTTTTTGCATTTGGGCCCGAGGCTGACGTGCTATCCCACAATAGCAATGATAGGAATGAATGAGTGCTAAAGGTGTGAGGGAGTGTTGTTTTGTCAATGCTGTCAAGTAGAAATGTACTGTAAGAATGCTAAAGGTGCGAGGGAGTGTTGTTTCACATCACTGTGTGATTAAATACAAAAACTTAAACAGAGGACGCCAATCTGAACAACACTTATTGAATTTGTGCTGGTCAGACGAAGTCTAAGCATTGAAACACACACAACTAATAATAACTCTTTTATCATCACTTCGTCTCCTGCTCTTCTCTGGCTTTTTCCTCAGTCGACATCCTGGCCGATATATATTTTTATTACATAAAATAGCTTAAATGATACAAATTAAAACAGATTTTTGATAAATCTGGTATTTGGGGGGTATTTAGGACAACTTCGCCAAACAGCAAAAGTGTAACAGGAGATTGTTTAAATAGGACTATAATGTATACCAGATCTGTTATGTCATGTGTTTATAACATATATCCGGAGTTACCATTTACCATTTACCAGGAGTCTCCCATCCAGGTACTGACCAGCTCAACCCTGCTGGTTGATTACAATGCTGATTCTTTTTAACTGGGAAACAAGTACAGTAAAACAACAATAATAAGTATTCGTGTAAAGTAGTCAGTCTAAACTGCAAATTAATTTGTTAAATATTTACCCATTCAATTTTAGTTGTGTTCCTAATATGTTGAAAACAAAACAAAAAATGCTGTTGTTTTCACACTCGCGTGAATCAAGGGGCAGGCCTTCTTTCAAAAGAGTTGAGCCGTTTGTATCACTGGATGTTATTGTCATTTCCCGCACTGGGTGTGTCTTCATGGTATGTGTCCATCAGTGCAAAAAACAGGTATTTGCAACTATTCTGCATTTACTTACATCATGCCTTGCCCTTTTTACAGAAGCAAAATGCTGGAATTCTTGCTTGAATTTCACCTCATCTCAGTCATTGTTTCAGCGTTGAACGCTGTTAGAGCACTGAGGCAGACCAGCCTGAATGTAGTTTTTAAAACCTTAAGATCAGAAATGACCTTTTCCTATAAAACCAAAGTTCCGAAACAGAACTCACTAATCTAAAGAAAAGATCTGAAAGAAAACCATTTGCTCAACTGTCCCTTTTATCCTTAATCCACTTCTCTCCCTCTCCTGGTTACTGTGCTTATACTGCATTTATCATATCTCATGAATTCATTGCTTTAATGTTTTCATGTTTGGCATCATTTTAAAGGTCTCTGTGTGTTTTCACAGCAGTCACTTACACTGAACAAAATTATAAACGCGGGTGTCCGAAAACCATCTGGTGTGACCACCATTTGCCTCACTCAGTGCAACACATCTCCTTCGGTGAATGGAAACGTTCTGGAGAGTGATGTTGAGCCTCTCTGTGATGGTACCACGAGGCGTCGCTCACTAGCAGATCTCAGACTTCTGGAGGGGATGTAGAATCGTAATAGTGAGTGGAAGTAGGCGGAGCTTCTGGAGGGGATGTAGATTCGTAATAGTGAGAGGAAGTAGGCGGGGCTTCTGGAGGGGATGTAGAATCGTAATAGTGAGTGGAAGTAGGCGGGGCTTCTGGAGGGGATGTAGATTCGTAATAGTGAGTGGAAGTAGGCGGGGCTTCTGGAGGGGATGTAGATTCGTAATAGTGAGTGGAAGTAGGCGGGGCTTCTGGAGGGGATGTAAATTTGTAATAGTGAGTGGAAGTAGGTGGGGCTTCTGGAGGGGATGTAAATTTGTAATAGTGAGTGGAAGTAGGCGGGGCTTCTGGAGGGGATGTAGAATCGTAATAGTGAGTGGAAGTAGGCGGGGCTTCTGGAGGGGATGTAGAATCGTAATAGTGAGTGGAAGTAGGCGGGGCTTCTGGAGGGGATGTAGATTCGTAATAGTGAGTGGAAGTAGGCGGGGCTTCTGGAGGGGGTGTAGATTCGTAATAGTGAGTGGAAGTAGGTGGGGCTTCTGGAGGGGATGTAGAATCGTAATAGTGAGTGGAAGTAGGTGGGGCTTCTGGAGGGGATGTAGAATCGTAATAGTGAGTGGAAGTAGGCGGGGTTTCTGGAGGGGATGTAGAGTAATAGTGAGTGGAAGTAGGTGGGGCTTCTGGAGGGGATGTAGATTCGTAATAGTGAGTGGAAGTAGGTGGGTGCTGAG
>QVTF01025118.1:17500-57500 GCA_003573665.1 Oxygymnocypris stewartii | reverse complement strand
TGTGATTAATGACTAAAGTGTTAATAATTTTAATTATAGGCCTATAATTGATTGTATAAACTAATAGATCTGTTTGAAATGAAGAGTAAGCTTATAGCTTATTTCATTGTTCTCACAACATATCATACAATTATTACAAGGCAATGACTTCATGTAATTTTTTTATAAATGTAATCTAATAATTAATACAACTAATATTAATAATAAGAATGTAACAGGCCTACATTAATTGGAAAATTAATTACTGGAAATGCTAAATCCTCTTAATAGCCTATTGTCAATTTTGTATGCTTATCTCTGGCTATCATCAACACATGATACCATGCAAATCAGCACGGGAGGTTATCACTATTTATGAATAGTAAAAAAAAAAAAATCTTTAGTTTTATTGAATTGAAATAAGAAAAAATCCCAACTCTCTCTCTTTTTTTATATTCGTCTATAAAATATATTACTTTGCAAGTGTCATATTTGGCAGTTAGTATTATAATACTAATAACAGTGGCATTTAAGAAGTTTAATACCACAGAAAAAAAGTAATATATGCCTTTTTCGAAGCTGCTTTTTATAAAAACTGATAGATAAAGTTGAGGCGTTCATTACTTTCCCCCAATTTAATTCGTTTTTTTAACACCCCATCTGAGCTGTTAAGCCCCCCCCCCCAACAAAAATCCGTCTTGTCTTGTCACTGTCATTCTGTAGCAATTCTGTCACAAAAACGACTTCCTCGTTTGTGTAAACATACCTGGCAGTAAAGCTGATTCTGGTCTGGTAGGTCTGTTCTTGCCTCCTCTGAGAGATCAGAACTGTGAGTCAGAGCTTATTACTCCTCCTCTCGCTGCAGACGCCACGTTACAGGCGAGGATAGGCGAGTATATGCATAAGTACCACGGGAGTGGTTCCAACGCAAGTCTGCTATAACAGCTCTCACGGTGCTTTGATCTCAAACGCTGATCGGTCTGCGCTTCAAGCACAACACACCTGAAGTGTGTAGACAACAACTGGTGCAGATTGTGTGGTTAAGGTTTGTGCTGTTTTTTTTCCCCACATGCATTAAACAATTTAACAGCCGTCAAAATGAGTCAGACAGAAACGGAACGTACAGATGAAGGAAAATCTGGTTCTGGGAAAGATGATTTAGTTAATAATCCGGTTTTGGAGGCGCAATCCGACGACCAGAGCATCAGCTGTCCAGTGCCATGTTCTGGAGCTCTCTCCGAAGATATGCTAGATGTAAAGAAAGACATGGTGAATAAGAAAATAAGCGAAGAAGAGCTGGAAGGAGAAGTAAATGAAGTAAATAAAGAAAAAGAAAATCAACAGAAAACAATCTCGGATCTGAAAGAAGAATTAAATAAAGTAAACAAAGAAAAAGAAAATCAACAGAAAACAATCTCGGATCTGAAAAAAAAGCTAGAGGAGGCTGAAAGAAACACAAGAGAATGGAATCTATGGCTTTACGGGCTTAAAGAGGAAGAACCAGAGGATCTGAAAAAGCGTGTGTTTGCTATCTGCTGTTGTGTGGCTCCGAAGGCTGCACGTGTCTTTACCGACCATATTGACATTGTTCTTCGCGTCGGGCAGAAAAAAGAAGGGAAAACTCGACCGATCATCATGAGCTTTAAAGAGAGATCAACACATGAGCTTCTGTTGACAACTTTATACAGTTCCAAATATTATCGTTCCAGTTCTTTAAAGTTTAAAGATGTCCTAACAGCGGGAGACATTGACACGCGCGACAGGCTTAGGCCCCTAATTGAAGCTGCACGCAAAGAAGGGAAAAAGGCATTTTTCATTGGTGCCAAAGCTATAATCGACGGAAAAAAAATCAGTGCATAGACTCGAATTGATCCTGATGTCTCACGTTTATTGAGATGAATAGAGATGAAAGGATGTCCTTTAAAATAAAGGTAAAATGTAATAATAAATGGACCAATGACTTACCCTTGATTCCTGTATTCTGGATAGCATTTTATTTTTTAGGTTTCTTTAACGTCCAGTTGAAGGATGTTATGTAATGTCACGACACTCGTTCATACAGGTTAATATCTATTCTTGGGTAGGAAAAAAGCACCTTTAATGTATTTTTCAAGAGAATGTCTTAATTCGTTCAGTGTGAAGGGTATTCGCGACTTGTTGAGGACAAATGGAGTTGTTTTGTTTTGGGCTGATTTTATTATGTTGCAGGAATATCTGATTTTGCTTTTTGGGGAAAATCAATGGGGTAGTGATAAATGATTGGAATATCGGAGTAATAATTCAGCAGAGATTGCATTTTTAAAAGGAAACTATATAATTTTTTGTATTATTATAATTCCATTGTTGTTTAGTCGTAAGACTGTGTGTTTTAAGAGCTGTTTGTCTTTATGAATAAGAGATAAGAGGGAACGTTTATGGAATCTCAAGGTTCATATGTTTTAAAAAACAAGTGTGGTCTTTTACTTAATAAACCACTTTTTTAATTGAACTATTAAAATGTGCGCTTAATGCATCACATCACAGGTGAGCTGCCAGGTGACTTCTGTAACACAAGGCACCAGCTTAGGGATTGCAAGGATTGTTTAATAAATAAAAAATATGTATTTGTCATCTGACTAATCTGAAAGACTGTATTATCAACATAAAAAAATCACAAATGTAACATTAAATAAGAGTAATTAACACAACAACCTAAATAAACACTGTGAATGGATGAAGAAATAAAGTGCATATGATGCAAGTGATTAACAAAAAGATGAACTATTGTTGATCCGAAATTAATAAGGTGAAGAACCTGATTCCACTTCAAAAATGTATATAATTTTTACTTTATATTAATATTACTTTATATTAACTTTCATCAGCCTTACAATATTTAATGCAAATTAGAGTCATACACTCTCCTGAATGAGGGTTGGGTTCTTTCTTTCTTTCTTTTTATTTGACAAAAAAACAATGTAGTGAATACACTTAATTCGTCAAGGATAACACAATAAAGTTTAGAATAAACTTATTTCCATTGTGGTCCTTGATGTAAAGCACAATCTCCACTCCCGGTAACAGATACACTGACACTGCATTTAAATACAAAAATTGCAATAAAATTCCACATTTACAAAACTTTACAGTCATGGATAACCATATACATAATATAAATTCATCAACAAAACAACCTACTTAAAAGCCAACTTTTAGTTTTTAAACTAAAACTGACCATACTTGAAATATCTTTAATATCCACAGGTAGTTTATTCCACAACAGTGCCCCAGAGTATCTAAAAGACCTACGACCATACATAGTTTTAAAACGACATAATGTAATATCCATAAGACTTTGCCTAGTTCTATAACAATGCTGCTCATTTACCCTAGAAAAAAGCACATTAAAATAGGAAGGAGCTCTATTATTGATCATTTTATGTACCATTTTTAATTTAATATATTCTAGTCTACTTTCGATAGGTAACCAATCAAGACACTTAAAATGGGAAACCTCCACATGTGTAAATCGACTAAACCCTGACACTAACCTTATCAATTTATTCTGAGATTTTTGTAACTTATCCAACCAACCACGAGACAAATCAGACATCCAAGAAATACATGCATAATCGTAATGACATGACACTAAACATGATGCAAGTAATTTCATAAACTGCTTATCAAGAAAACTAACATGTCTGGCAAGTACAAAGCTCCTTACCTAAATTCACTTGTATCCTACCAACATCCTTATCTGAAATTAATAAAGCAGAATCATCAGCATATAAAAACAAATTACAATCACAAACTGCTTGCATGTCATTTATGTATAGAAGAAACAAAAGAGGGCCTAAAACACTTCCCTGAGGGACTCCGTTTTTAACCAAAGTTTCCTCAGAAAGAACCCCATCAATTTCTACCCTCTGAACCCTCTCAGATAAATAAGAATTAAACCAGGTTATCACTTTACTTGAAAAACCCATGAGGGTTGGGTTGGTGATATGCAAGTTCAAGGCATAATGTCAGTGTTGCTCAGTAAGTGCAGTGTTGAATTTCTCGTTCTGACTCTTACGTTCATCATCGGTTGAGTTGAGATTCATTATTTCCCAGATTACTCAGGTAAGATCAACACTGCCCTCTGATGGCAAACCTGACCCAATTTAATCAGACACAGCGCTTGAATATCATCAGATTTAATTTAAAATAGACACCTTCGCATTTGGCCTTCTGCACCATCACATAAATGAACTCTGTTGTATTTACACACTGTGCATCATATTTGCAGATACCAAACAGTAGATTGGTTTAACATGACGTGCTCCAGTGTAAATCTGCATCTGCTAACAGATCGATCAAAACTCTTGATTGGTTACATAGTTTAGTTAGGAATTAACTATTATAACCATAGCTGGGACTATAGAAGACCTTTAACCAAGAGTAGACAACGGCCCAATTCCTGTAAAATCACAGTAAGCACTGTTTTCAATGAAGAACTTACTGCCTGATCACTGAAGTGTGTCCTGTAGAGCTGCAGGTGTTTATACGGTAATACATACATTCCCAGATGTATTTACATCATCCATGCTTTGACCCTCTAATATGAATGCATACATTTATGGAAAGGTACTACAGTAACGACATGAGTAACGTAATACCAGAATGTAAAAGAATAAGATAAATACTTATTTTGTAATTTTCTTGAGCTCTGCAGAAATCCTCTAAATAATGATCAAGGTTAGGGTGAAGTCAGCTAAAATGGGCCACGTTTTGGTAAATGACTTATAATAACATCAAATATGATATGCATCAGGTCTAATTATATTCTTATAAATTAGCATGGGTCTCTTAAATATATGCATTTTAAACAAGTATAAAGTTTTTAATATTGTGAGAGTTAGAGTATCAGCAGGTGCCTTCTTGAGCCACGGCACAACATTCAGGTAAAATGGGTTAATATAAAACTAAAACAACACCGGTCATTTCAGCTTAAATTGTGTTATTTTTGACAGTAAATTGAAATGATTGTCTTCAGTGTGCCATAGCAACACCATAACTGTATTTCATTAAATAGAAAGTGGAATTAATATTTCATTAAACAATGCAATTAAATATGAACTGATCGTGTTGTATAGGTGTGTGTTTCAGTCCATTGATATATTTTCTGTGCATGTGTATGCTTGTATTTTTTAAAGAAGTGTTTGTATGGATACATATCTTGGCCTATTTTCACCCTTTATTTCTATATGAAAGGGTGTGTGTGTATGCAGCACATTTTAGCTGAAAATTGTGGTCCATTTTAGCTTAACCAGGCATTTCGACCTAAAAGGAGTTTTTTTTTTTTAAAGAGCATATGAAAACATTGTTCATAAACCTTTACTTTGTTGGTAAGCTTACTTCAAATTGCTTTAGTACCCTTATTAGTGATGAATGACATTTACTATGTTTGGCTTAATTGCCTTACAATTTCTCTGACGAGCTTCATGTAACACTCTGCCCTGCCCGCCTTAAAAAACGCAGACCAATAAAAATCATTGTTACATGTCAACAAGTGTTGAAGCAACAATGCCATATCAGTTATTGTGATTGTCTGGACATTTTTTTAAGAGATATGATGCCACAACCTTATTTGGCCCATTTTACCTGATGGCCCATTTTAGCTGACTTCACCCTATATAAATATAAAACAGCTTAAATAGACAGGCAATACAAGGGCTTCTGCAGGTTTTTTAAAACCAACTCAAGATAATTTAAGGGTCGAAATCAATGAAAAAACAATACAGCAATATGTTATATACGTATAATGTAGCACATGAAGAGTTGTATTTAACAACATTTCAAAGTAAAAATACAAACTGACTTAACTTACTTTTTTATTAATTTAGTACTTTTTAATAAATGTTCAAGTATGTTAAGGCTTGAATACCTCTTGTTCAACCGCTTGAATGTGGAAATGACATTTACCTTGATCAGACCCATTGCATATCTATATACCTCTAGTGGTTCTCAAACCTGTTCTGGGGACCCCTCACCACTGCACATCTATTCACATCAGCTCATTAGTAGAGACCGCAAGACTTACGGTGCGTTTCAAACGAGATAAATGTCCCTCTGAAGGGCACTTCTGAGTAAAAACAAGCATGGCCGCCATATTGAAGGGTCGTTCCAAACCCAGGTGCTCAAAACTATCCACTTCAAAGGGCCCTTCGGAATGAAGGATTTCAAAGGTTACAACTAATAGACACGTCGGGCTCTCATGATCCTTTGCATGATGACAGCGCCTCCGTGTGGCCACGGGATGATGACGCAGAAGGGCACTTCAAGAAACAGTTGTTGGGTCCCCTACACCCTTCAACTCTTCAAAGCTCTCACTCCAAAGGGTGACCTAACCCTAACCCTAACCTAACCCTAACCCTCTAAAGGGATTACGGCATAAGGATGAGTCCTTCCGAATGGAACGAAGAGTTAAATTGGGCGAGTCTGTCTGATGAGGGAGTCATACAAAACATGCAGTGGAAAACGTCCCCAGAACAGCTTTGAGAACTACTGCTCTATAACCCTGCTGTTTCTCCTGAATAGTGCTTGAACAACTCTAAAAATGCACGTCAAAGTCCTGAAATAAAATACAAGCAATCTCAATCAAACATGGAACAAAATATTGAAATGCAACAACTGTTGTAAAAACAGAACAAGCTCAACAATAGAAGCATATTATTCTCTTTTCTTAAGAACCTCCCTCTGAGTCCTCAATAAAAGCTCTTGTCCTTGAAATGACCATAAACTATGAACAAAGTTATTTTCTTTCTTTTGAAGACCAAATTCATAAGCATTGCAAATACTGAGATCTATGTGTTACTCACATTCTTCTAAACGTCTTCCTGATACATAAGTGTTTATATCCTAGCTATAAACTTTTATCCCAGTACTTGTATTATTTGAGTGATTGTAACAGAAAAGATAAGCTGTTTCATAGAAATAGTAATAATAGAGATTGTGATCTTTTAACGTGCAGCTCTAAACCATGATTTGTAAAACAATGCTTTTTGGCAAACATACCTTTCCTAGTTACAATAATCGTTATTATGAGTTCAGACAGTTACATAATTAAATCATCAAAGCTGACAGGATAAGAGATTGTGCACACCATAAAATGATGAAGTAATCCGGAGCTGTCGCATGTCCAAGGAACTGGGAGCCAAAATATCGAGACTGAACACAGTCACCAGCCCAGCAGTGAATATGCAGATCCATTTGTTTGTTGTTGGGACTTCTGTTAAGGCTCAAGTCACACATAACCACACATTTGCTTTTCCAAATTCCACCAAGTAACTGTCCCAGCGGGAGATTCATGTGTACACAAAGCTGACACACTCTTTGTATGCTTTGCGGTTGTGTCTTGAGAACAGTATTGTTATATAAACAAATATTTTTAATTGAACTTTCAGAAATTTACACACCAATCACATCAAACTAAAACTCTTAGATGACATCACAAACATAGTACTTAAAAAACAAATACAATTCATAATAATGAAATAAAATTGGGGGGAGGGGGGTAAGGGGGGAGCTTGCAATTAGTGGTTGGTATGAATCGGTCTTCAAAATTAAAAATGAAAGGTCTCCAAACTTAATAAAATCTGTTAATGGAGCCTTGTGTGAAGTATTTGAGTTTCTCTAACTTTAAATATGCCTTGACACTTTCTACCAACTTGACATGTGTTGGTGGTTTATTTGACTTCCATTGTAGGAGTATTAGCCGTCGGGCCAGCAAAGAAGAGAAAGCCAATGCATCTGATTGAACCTGGTGGTAATAAGAGGTTCTCAGATGTTACACCAAATACTGCTATTATTGGATCCGGTTCTATCTCCTTTTCAAAAAATGTATGAAAATGTCTCAAACGCCGAATGTCTCTAGGACCAAAATGGTCCTAGAGCTGGACATGTCCAGAACATATGGCCCAAAGTAGCCTCACCTCTGTGACATCTAGAACATGTTGGGTCTATTTCTGGGAATATTCTCACCAGTTTACTTCTAGAAAAGTGTAGCCTATGAATTATCTTAAATTGTAATGCCAATGTTTGACACAAATGGATGTTGGATGCAAACCTTTTGTCTTTTGTCCATTTAGGCTGACATAAACATTTCCTCATTTCTCCAAGTATTTTTCGATCTTCCAATCCAACTACATATGGGGTGGGACAATAAATCGATATGGCGATATATCGCAATTCTCCTCAGTGCGATAATGAGAAAGCACTCCAGGTAACTTCTGAAATGTACCAGGTTTATAGTATATCTATCTATCTATCTAGTTTGTTTTCTGTTTGATAAGCAGTTAAACGTGTTTGTTAACACACAGAGAAAAGAAAAGTGTAAGCTTTTAATAAGTTCAAGAATAAAATGATTAAATTAGCCTACTCAACATGTTAAAATTGATTTACAGATTAATTTTTTTGCTATTTTCTAACAGTTTGGACTTGAATAAAGGAAAAAAAAGAAAGAAAACTTGCACTCAACCTTTTCACAGGCATTTTGTTTATAGGATTTTCTAGACATATACTGATTATCGCGATATTATCATTATCGTGAGCCATGTATCGTAACTGTCGACTAACAGCGGGAGTCAGATTGCCCCTAGTGGATGGCTGAAGGTTTGCTAGCTCGTATTCATAAATTCTCAAGGCAATGTCTCTGAATTAATTGATTCTCGTGCCCCCCTTGACACGTGCTGGCGCCCCACAGTTTGAAAACCCCTGGCCTAATGAATAGAGCGTTGGACTTGTAACCCGAGGTTGTGGGTTCGAATCTCGGCTCCGGCAGGAAATGTCCACGACTGAGGTGAGACCCTTGAGCAAGGCACCGAACCCCCGACTGCTCCCCGGGTGCCGGTGTGTGTGCACTTGGACGGGTTAAATTTAGAGCACAAATTTCACTGCTGGTTACACTAATTGTGTATGTGACAATTAAAACATTCATTCAGATGAAGCTACACATTCCCGCCATCTACCGCGTATTGTTCAATGAATATTGAGCAACCATTTAACACAGAAAGTACACTTTCGCTTCACTTTATAATAAAACACACAAGGAAAATGAATGCCATAATCATATACATTTAAAACTTGCTGCTCTGATTTAAGACCGTGTTAAGGTCTGAATTCACAAAAAAGACCTGTGGAAACCCTGCATAAAGTACACAAGTAAAATAACTCACAGCATTTTACCATTGAAGGCTTTAGGAAAAAATTAGGCGTTTTCTCCTGAGGCAGATGTTAGACCTGAGGAACAGATAAAAGTGACATTATTTGATCTGAAGGCTAACTGATGTATTAAAAAAAACAAAGTATCCAAGTGCATTTATATGCACTGAATGTACATGTATCTTAGAGGAAGCATTTATCTGTATTAGGGCTGTGCGATTAATCGAAATGCGATTTGAGATGTTGCGATTTGCTAATCACAAAGCCTGCGATGTGGACGCGATATTACTCCGTTCCAGAGCAGATGCATGAGTGTCAGTCTTGAGTCACCAATAGAGAGAGCGCGCACCTCCGTTCTCCCCAATCAGCACTGCTCTAGCCAACCGTGTAAACGCCTACCATTTAAAAAGGGTCAGATCGAAAGCTAGGCAAATTAAAACTAAAGAAAACGTATGTAACTACAGCTTCGAAATGACAAACAACGAACAAAAAAGGTAATTTGCAAGAGCTGCGTCACAACACATATCAAGAGCTCCTTTATCGATTCTGCGTTCAGTACTGGAGGATAAAAGATACATTTGTAGATGTTTTTATTAGTGGGCTACATGAACGTTATCTTACACATTTGATCTCCCCAACAGATTCATTTTAAATAAGTGTATAATGCATGTTTGCTAATTCAGAAGACGCACACAGTCTGTCTCGTAATACTCTTTTATACTCTCGGTCAGTGTCGGGGAAAGTTACTTTTAAAAGTAATGTGTTACAATATTGCATTACTCCCTAAAAAAGTAACTAATTACGTTACTTAGTTACTTTTTATGGAAAGTAATGCATTACGTTACTTTTGCGTTTTTTTTACTTTTTAAATATGAGAAGGGCTTGATTATTTGTTTTTAATACAAGTTATATTTATAGCAAATATAAAAGCCTTTCACACCATAAAGTGTAATGACTAAACCTCAGACTGAAGGACGAGTAAATCACGTCTGTACAGAAGAACACAGAAGAAGATCAACACTCTTCAGCAATTAAAAAACACATTAGTATGGTTGATGGTTAATGTACAGTCAGTCTAACTGCTTGCCAATTTCAATTGGATGAAATTAAACATTCAGCACATTTCCTACTTGTTATTAAAATCCCAAGTACTTAAAAATGAATAAATCAGCACGTGTAACACATAATACTTTAATAATTGACTAAAGAAATACAGTTCTTTATTTATGAAAATAAACAATCTTTCCTTCGAAATTCAGTAATTCTGTAAAAGTAGTAATACCATTATAACCTTCCCTGCAAAAATGAAAAAACACATAACAGTAGAACCCCTCCCAAAACAATAGAACATTTAATGATTTAATGGGAATTGTATTGGTTTTAATGTAAACTATAATGGTGTCTACTGGTATTTGATGCATTCTATTGATGGGATGTAATCTAGCAGATGGCAGTAATTCCTATTGGAATAATACCCAAAACAAAAATAAAGTTTGTAATGTTTTTATGGAAACTATAATAATTTCTGTGATGGTTTCTATAGTTTTTTTTTTTTAGCAGGGTAACGATACTGTGCTGCACATTATTGAGCTGAAGCTTGACTGCAAATTTAAAATCGCAAAATCTGTCAAAAAAACAAAACGCTATTTGATATTTTCCCCAAATCGCACAGCCCTAATCTATATTATCCAGTATATTTAGCTGTATTATTATTTACAGTGCGCTGTAGTTAACATACCTGTGCATGGGTGTGGATCTGATCATCTTCACCCATCCACGGATGAAATGTTGACTTGATTTATATATTTAATGCGAGAAGAGATGATGCCAACCCCCTCAGACAATATACATAATTAACCAAATGTTGCCATAAGTTAAATATATTAAGTTTCTGCAATATATAAATCCATTGTAGAATCTTAATTTCCCATAAAGCCGCTTTGCAACGATTGAATCGTAAAAAACACAATACAAATAATCTTGAATTGGATATATGTGTTTGGGTTCAGGTTGGTGTGATCATTAACAGTGATTATCAACTCATTCATCATGTGTTCCTGTGGCTCAGTGGTAGAGCATTGCGTTAGCAGCGCAAAAGGTTGTGGGTTCAATTCCCAGGGAACACAAATACTGATTAAAAATGTATAACCTGAATGCAATTGTAAGTCGCTTTGGATAAAAGCGTCCGCTAAATGTAAATCATACAGTTCGTCCATAAAGCCGTTATGAAACATTATCCAAACATCATATGTTGTCAACTTAGTTAAGTCACATGTGTCTTTGTTCACTAGAGCACTGGCGTGATATTAGGTCATAGACAGCCTGACATCAATGTCAAGTCCTGAACAAATCTGAAGTTCAGAGGTCGTATAACTGGATCACTGAGGTCAGAAACCTTCTGATTGTCAGAAACAACAGTCCCCAGATTCATCCGGACCAAAACCTCAGTTACTTTATTAAACCTCAGATTAAATTAAGCCTTAAATGCAGAAATAAGACAAGCTAAACATATATATATATCATTAGATCAGATGAGAAGGAGGCCTGGATATAATGCATGATACATAAAAACTAATTATTAGAACACTATTTACTTTAAGCATGCTAAAAATAACACTAAAACTGTGGTTATAATTTCATCAGGACAATATTTTTCTTTACAATAATTTGCATGTTGATTTTGATTATTAAATGACTATCATATCAATATATTGTTCCAATAATTTTAGTTTTCAATCTCAATAATCCAAATGTAAGCCTTATATGTGTCCCTGGAGGATAAAAGCAGTCATAAGCAGCACAGGTATATTTGTAGCAATAAACAATAATGCATCGTATGGGTCAAAATTATTAATTTTTCTTTAATGCCAAAAAAATAGAATATTAAGATCATAATTTGTACCGTAAATATATCAAAACTTAATTTTTGATTAGTAACATGCATTGCTAAGAACAACTTTAAAGATGATTTTCTCAATATTTAGATTTTTTTGCATCCTCAGATTCAAACCATAATATTAATAAATATTAATTATTTAAACAAATTGACTGGTTTTGTGGTCCAGGGTCACGTATAGTATTTCTAAACTATCTCTACAACTATAGTTAAGTAATTTTAATACTTTTGCAACACAATAAAGTTATGTGAATTGAAGTGTATAGAAAGGCCAAAGAGAGAGTCAGCTCTGACAGGAACAATATGGATCCTAACAGGTTCTAACATGTGGGAAATGTGTTGCGTTTGCACTTTTACCGGAGTAAATATTTGTCTGTCTCTGGTCAACGTTCACCTACCTTCAGCTCTTCAAACAGCAGCAGCAACAGCTGAAGATCTACCGTCCAAATCCAGCAGAACGGGACACAAATCATCCGCTCTGAACGTGTGTACTTACCATAAAACAGCATCTGGATAGTTATGCAATATGCAGAGACACACGTTTGGAACCGCAGTATAGCATACTATAGCACTGTCATCACATGGCCTAAGTAATTAATAAGATTAGCTTAGAGAATTACAATTAAAAAACTAAATATGAAGAGTTCAGATGCAAAAGACTCTTAAGTGCCATCTGATTTTATGTTTATGTGCAGTTATTTCACTTTAATGCAATTAAATAACCTATTTATTGCCATTAAAGTGAAATTACTGAACCTACACACAAGAGACTGAGAAAAATCAGATGGCACTTAAGTGGCTTTTGCATCTGAACTCTTCATATATATCCTTAAATAATAAATTAATAAAAAACAAACACTGACAATTCAGTACACACTGCATTATACTTGGATAAGTTAAGTGGTTAAAGCTTCTGCTGTAGATGAGGGCTCAATTTGCATATTAGTGTATACTATATTCATAATATTTATGTCTTATGTGTTCCTGTGTGGCTCAGTGGTAGAGTATTGCGTCAACAGCACAAAAGGTGGTGGGTTCGATTCCCAGGGAACACACATACTAATGAAAATGTATAACCTGAATGCAATTGTAAGTCGCTTTGGATAAAAGCGTCTGCCAAATGCATAAATATAAACTGTGGCTCAAAAGTTTAGATTACAAATTTGTAAAATGTTTTTGACTCTGTTTAAATTTTTACAAAGACTGCATTTATTTGCTCAAAATACATGTGAATATGTGTTAAAACATAATTTATTTCTGTGATCAAAGCTGAATTTCCAGCATCATTACTCCAGTCTTCAGTGTCACATGATCTTCAGAAATCATAATAATATGTGATGAAATCATAATAATGATTTGCTGCTCAAGAAAAAATTCTGATTATTATCAATGTAGGAAACAGTCGTACCGCACAATATTTTTATGATATACCACCAAAAGTTCAAAAGTTTGATCAAAAGTGGATTAAAAAACAAAATGTAATTTATGTATAAGATGTAAAAAATATTTATATTTCAAACAAATGCTGTTCTTTTGAACTTTCTGTTCATCAAAGAATCATTAAGACATTTCAGTTTTCCACAAAAATATTTGGCAGCACAATATTGATAATAATCAGAAATGTTTCATGAGCAGCAAAGCATTGGTGGTGGATGAGGAGATCCCCCCTTCTGATTTGAGAACCCAGAAAAAGCCTATATAAATATAATGAATTACTATCATTATGTAGTATGCACTTACGAATTGATGCATACTAAGAGTATTAAGGTAAGTGGGTGGGTCGATGCTGAGGTGGAATCGTCCAATCAGAGGCTGGCGGCCTCCAAACCACCTGTCAATCATCAGTGTGTGCGTGAACACGCCTGAGGTGTCTGTCTCATAATTACTGCGTTTCAAGATTAATGAACAGTTTTCCAAGAAGTCCTCGGCATGTCGGGGCTCTTTCCTCTCTCTTACCTGCTGGATATATGAGGAGTTTTTCTGGGAAAATCCGCGGCATGTAAGAGCAGCTCTTTCCTCGAAACCCACCGGTTAACTCTCAGTTCTAACAGTTCACAATCTCTCCGTTAAATGTATACGTTCATGAAAACGTGTAATAATATCAGTTTCCACGCTTTGGGTGGCTTTTGTGTCGAGCTAATCGCAGCGTTCACCGCATGGCCACAGACCGGAGCGCTCCCGCTCTTTCTCCGCGCATGCGCAGCGCAGCGAACACGGGCACGCGCAGATACGCGGGAGCGCGCGCAGCAGCGGAACAGCGCGATCACTCCGCAGCAGGATTATCAGGAATCATGAGCGTGAGAAAACTGGTAAGATTGCGATGAAAACACACTTTAACTGCCGTAATAACGCGCTAGGACACGACACGAGCCGAGAACAGACGAAAGGCAACAGTGTCGCAGTTGTTATTTGTTAAGTTCTGGAATAAATGGTCGTTTTTTGCAGGTCAGATTTCGCAAGCTGGTGTGTAAATACAAACTATTGAACTGTCCTGTGCACTCCAGAAAAACACAATACAATCTGTAGAGTTGATATCAGAGGCAGAGCTTCAGAAATACGTGTTTTAATGTAGAGTAAAGAGCATAAAACGTTATAATGTCGCCTTCTGATATCATTAAAGTATCTGTTTAATGTCTATTTATTAGGTTCTTTAGTAAAACTTATAATAATTCCGGTTATATAATTACAATTAAATATATGAAAATCCAATAGATTCAGGGTTATTATATTAAGTACAAATAAAACAATCAAAAACACAATTTTAAATTATTTAATGTCAATTTCACATTTCCATTTAACTTTAATTAGTAAATTAAATTAAAACGATGACATTTAAAATCAAAAAGTGATGACAAATGACAAAAATTAAAACTAAAATAAAAATGACAACAGAACATATAAAAACTCAAAGTATTATGATCGTGTGATTATTTTCTCAATGAGACCAAATTAACCCAATTAGATTTTTTTTGTATCTGTCTTTTGCATATAACATAACATCATAACATCCATTCAAAAATCAACAACAACAGACATATAATAAATAATTATTTGTCAAAAACATTGCCAGTCAAAAGTCCAGTCAAAAACATTGCCAAGCATCAATAGCACTATTAATTAATGCTGTTGTATATTCACAACTAACTAGTTTAGGGAGGCTATGGATCTGATTAGATTAGATTGTGTTATTATTTTCATGTTTCACTCATGCATTTGCATTAATGCTTTTGTTGTTGAGCGTCTGTTGTGTTTATGTAATTCGGATGAGTTAATGATGGTCCAGCGTGATGTCTGGCTGCTGTCCCGTCCCATCGCGTCCCGTCACCCTCTTAACCCTTTACACACATTTAACCCACGCCGCTCACATTTACCTCCATTACTGCGGTAAACTCCTCGTGCTCCGGGGCCCGCTGGGGCTCTCCGTAAACTCATTAAGATAAGACAAAATAACTAAAAAATCTACCTATGATTCAACCAGGATCCAGTCTCACTAGGAAAACCTGTGTACTTGAGGATATTTAACATATAATATGAGGTTTTAAAAGTCTGTTTTATAGACCTGGGCTGCTTCCCAAAAGCATCATAAGCCTAAGTTGATCCTAGCGCCATTGGTTTCAATGGGTCTACCATGTTTTTGGGGAACGCAACCCTGGAAAAGTAATTAAAATGAATTAACCAAATCTCAAAACCAGATGGGTATTTTTATAACGAATATATATTTTTCTCTAGTTATGTCAAGCTCTAAAATATTTTAATATAAACAATTTACTCATGTAGCAGGTGCTTTTATCCAAAACCAACAATAATGCATTATAAAGGTATTCATAATATATGTTGTAATGCATTATATCTAAAAAAATGTGTAACCATAATTAAATTACAAGGCATAAGTAATGCATTAAACAAATTGTATAGTGCATTATATTTAAAAGGCTTTAAGTGAAGAGTTACCAAAAATGTAAAAATGAATATGCGATGTAAAACGATGTAGTAGAGTCTTAAAATACTTAATATATGTGACCATGGACCACAAAAGCAGTCTTAAGTCGTTGGGGGTATATTTGTAGCAATAGCCAAAAATACATCTCATTAAATCATTAGATATTAAGATCATGTTCCATGAAGATATTCCTACCGTAAATATATCAAAACTTAATTATTGATTAGTAATTTTTTTTGCACCCTCATAATCCAGAATTTCAAATATTGAAATTTTTCAATAATTTAAATTTGCAAGAAATTGACACTTAAGACTGGTTTTGTGTTCCAGGGTCACATATGAGATATATATTCATTAATCTCATAATATTAATGTTTTATTTCTTCATTGCTTTTAATTCAATTAAGGTCGTTAATTTTGCAGTCTATTATCTTTGTCTTGAATCTTGTATCTTTTTGTCCAATTGTCAAATAAGTTTGTTTCTTCAAATCAAGATTAGTAAAACCTGACCTGGATTTCTGCTAAGATCTCAGATAAAGACAGTGAGGTTCATGACTGATTGCTGAAATACAGAAAAACAGAACATGTTGTTAAAATGGATAAAAACAAAGATATCGAATGTTGGAGATTGATTCTTCAGATAGCCGTGCACCTATGAAGGCTATTCCTAACTGCACCCCACGCTCAGGACATCTTGTAAGGAGGCTCACATAGAGCCTACAACTTACAGATACTGTCCTAATGGAGCTCTCAGGAACGGAGGCCTCAATAGCTAACTCTCAAAAACGAGAGGAGGCCTAACTACACCCCATGCCTAGGACATCTTGTAAGGAGGCTCACATAGAGCCGACAATACAAGACGTTGTTCTAGTGGAGCTCTGGTGAGCGGAGGCCTTTCTAAACGAGAGGAGACCAAACCCACTCAACATAAAAACTGTTAATCAAGGCGGCATAACAGAAGGCCGAACACTTGATTTCACTGTCTAGCCAGAGCTCAGGTGAGCAGAGGAACTTTCAACAGAATGACTCTCTAAGCGAGAGGAGGCCACCAGAAGGGGACAGACTGAGATTACCTAGACCTAGTCTACTTGTAACCCTAGCAGGGGAGACAGCACTGTCTAGGTAGGGCTCAAGTAGACCACCGCTACTTAAAAACCCTAAGAAGGGGAGAGCAATCACAAAGCTATCAACAGCTGGTCCCACACAGCTAGCCTAAAAAACCCAGTAAGCCCTCCCACAACCCGAGATGCGAACGCTTTGCCCCGCATCTCTCGGGAACAGGAACAAACGTGAGCCGAACGCATCAAAGTGACTCATCACAAGGACCACGTGGTTGCCTAGACAAAGATGCATTGGTTAGAATATGCCCTCGAATCCCAACACGAAGGCACATATGCCTCAAAGCGCTGCTCGGCTCACCAGGATGATGTTTCACACACAGTACGGCTTCGAAGAAAAACTAAGTTGGTGACGTATTCCACAGGTGTCCTTTCATACTTTCGGTACCCACCAATGATATCATGGGCCACATGGACCAATAGGATTAGAGTTGTTTTACACATGCTTCAGGTACCGTTCACGCAGACAGCGTTCCCCAAAGTGTCCGCCAGGACTCAGCGTTAGGGCTGTCAAATTGGCTGAAAATCTAGAAATTAGAATTTTTCACCAAAATATTATCAGAATTTTAATTGTATTCGTATTAAAAGGCATAAATTCAGTTAGGGAAAAAAAACAGCTTTTGGCTTCTCTCCAGAGGCTTCTCTCACAAGAGGGCGAATCGAGCAAAATATTACCAAATGCACGTTTCTTCAAAGTAGGGCTGGGAAATATGAGCAAAAATTCATATCTCTGTATTTTTTGGCTGATTTGCTGTATACGGTACATGTATTTTGTATATGGATTAAAGAAATGAATAAAGTGAATGTAACCATGTAGGCATATATATATATGTACAAAAAGTGTTAACATCACATTACATTCTAACATTCTAACATTGCTTTAAAAGCATTATTTTTGTTTTTAGATCGCAAAGTTAAATTTAGTCAACAAAGAAAAAGCACAGACTAGGTTAATTGAGTAACAAGGCTGTTTTGATTACCCCATTACAGTCACTTTACCGTTAGTGCTATCATACAAATACACTTACTTGTAGGTTTAAAATGTCCAACTACAAACATTTCAGCAGAATGTATATTTTAGTCAGAGTTATTGCGCTCCTATTTCATTGCGCTCTGTCTGTTGTGCGCGCATGCATTCAGAACCAAGTCTGTGGAGTTAAGCGAAAATTCGCAAAATGGAAATATTTCCATGGCTATCTAATATTTACAGATGGAGAATATGCCTGTGAAATGTAAGTTATGCGTTTAGGAAAAGAGCACATCTCAAACAGCACGTCTCTGTCAGCAGCACACGCAGCCTTTCTGTCAGAGCAGCTTTAAACTCAAAGATTCATCATTGCTGATACACCCAATTTATTAACATTTAATCATATGATCGCAAGGTTTATGTTTACGCTGTTAATTTGCACGTTCGCTAGAAAGCTAGTTTCTTATTCTAGTAATTACATGGTTTTTTAAGGTTAAATTTACATGGCTTTGGGCTCTTGTGTGAGACGCGAGTGCAACGCTGATAGAAAATGCTATAAATATGCGTTCTGTGTGAACGGCTTGGGTTCAGTTTTGAGATAAACAACATCTTCTCAACTTTGATGTTCTTTTTTTCTGCTATATTGTGAATGTGCAGCATCGCATCCAATGGGTTCAGGCTAAAAAAAAAAACATTAAAATGCAACAACACCTCGTCATCGCATCTCGTGTGCCAAGATGCCTGATGGACGCCTAAAATTCGAATGCAGCGTTTTGCTTTCGAATGTGGATTTTTATTTTAAATTAGCAGAATCTTCTAAATTTCTTTTTTATTTTAACAGCCCTACTCAGCGTTGAGTTCCCTAGAAGGGGAAACAAGTGTTCTGTTTTCAGTGAGTTTATACTCCAAAGGAGCGACATATCCTGGGGATACAAACATTAAAATCAAATCAGGAAATGTATTATTTGAGTTCCAATATTATGGAAAATAGCAATAAATGAACTATGTAGCTCTGTGACATTATTTACAGTATAGCACTCTCTCTCTCTGTGTGTGCGTGCGTGCGTGTGTGCGTGCGTGCGTGCGTGTGTGCGTGCGTGCGTGCGCGTGTGTGTGTGTGTGTGTGTGTGTGTGTTCCTCAGGCGGTGTGTGTGCTAGCGCTGGCCGTGTGTGAGGCGTATGTGTTTCAGGCCGGTCAGTCCTCAGGAGAGGTGGAAGTAACTCCTCCACAGATCAGAGGTCAGTCCGTCTCCAACTGTCTGTATTCTTTTATTCGTGTGTGTTTATTGCATCAGTCTGAGTGTGTCTCTGTGTGTGTGTGTGGTCAGATTTCTCGGGGTCCTGTAAGGGCCGTTGTTTCGAGCTGAAGGAGGCGGAGCCACCCAGCTGCAGGTGTGATAATCTGTGTAAGACGTACCTGAGCTGCTGCTCTGACTTCGACGAGCAGTGCCTCAAGACGGGTGAGAAAACACCTACATCAGTAAATACACATACACACACACAACCAGAGCTGGCTAGTCACAAAATTACATGAGATCTGGATTGCATAATCAGTCTACTGTCATGCAGAAATGTGTTCCGATGAAGTGTGTGTGTTTAGCGGGAGGGTTCGAGTGTTCGAAGGAGCGCTGCGGTGAGGTCAGGAACGAGGATTACGCCTGTCACTGTTCAGATGACTGTCTGCAGAGAGGAGACTGCTGTACCAACTACAGATCACTGTGCAAGGGTCAGACACACACACTCTCAACACGAGTCATCTCTTTCTCACGCACGCGCACACACGAGTCATCTCTCTCTCTCTCTCTCAGACACACACACACACACACACACACACACACACACACACTTACTCACGCTCACACACACACACACACACTCACACGCACACTAACACACACTCACACTAACACACACGCACACTAACACACACGCACACACACACATACACACTCATACACACTCACATGCACAGTAACACACACATTCATTCACACACACACTCCTACACACGCACACTAACACACACTCACACTAACACACACGCACACACACACACATACACACTCATACACACTCACATGCACAGTAACACACACATTCATTCACACACACACTCCTACACACGCACACTAACACACACTCACACGCACAGTAACACACACACACACTCATACACACTCACTCACACGCACACACACACACACACACACACACACATATCTCTCACTCACACACGCACACATCAGATTATTAAAACGTAATTAATCCCTTAAAAAATATTTCAGAAAAAATAAAGAAAACACAGAATGTTGGAAAAAATAACACATCCTGATAATTTATGTGTGTGTGTGTTGCAGGTGACAACTCCTGGCTGGAGGGCGACTGTGAGGAGATTCAGAGCCCAGAATGCCCTGCAGGGTGAGTGATGATGCTGATGTAGACGTGTGTGTCACACACTGTGAGCTTGTGCACTCATCTGTTCTCGTGTGTGTGTGTGTGTGTGTGTGTGTGTGTGTCTCTGTGTGTGTCTCTTTGATGAAGGTTTGTCCGTCCTCCTCTCATCATCCTGTCTCTGGACGGCTTCCGCGCCTCCTACATGAAGAAGGGGAAGAGCGTCTTTCCCAACATCCACAAACTGAGTACAGAACCTCACCTCTGCATCACAGCAATCCCACAATCCCTCACTGCACACACACTGACACTGGACCGCGGTCAGACGCCGTGTTTAAAGGTGCAGTACGCGATTTTTGAAATGAACTGGACCGAGCACCAAAATATACGGTTTAGCAGAAGAACTTTATTCTGAGTAATGGTGTTCTTGCAAAGTTTCACTTTCTTTTGCTTGAATATACTCATGTGCAGTGTTGGGGGTAGCACAATAGAAATAACGTGAGTTACGTAATCAGATTACTTTTTTCTAGACTAAATATCAACATGATCTTACTGTAGCTCTAGACTAAATATCAACATGATCTTACTGTAGCTCTAGACTAAATATCAACACGATCTTACTGTAGCTCTAGACTAAATATCAACACGATCTTACTGTAGTTCTAGACTAAATATCAACACGATCTTACTGTAGCTCTAGACTAAATATCAACATGATCTTACTGTAGTTCTAGACTAAATATCAACACGATCTTACTGTAGCTCTAGACTAAATATCAACACGATCTTACTGTAGCTCTAGACTAAATATCAACACGATCTTACTGTAGCTCTAGACTAAATATCAACATGATCTTACTGTAGCTCTAGACTAAATATCGACATGATCTTACTGTAGTTCTAGACTAAATATCAACATGATCTTACTGTGATCTAAATATCAACACGATCTTACTGTAGCTCTAGACTAAATATCAACACGGTCTTACTTTAGTTCTAGACTAAATATCAACACGATCTTACTGTAGTTCTAGACTAAATAGCAACATGATCTTACTGTAGCTCTAGATGAAATATCAACATGATCTTACTGTAGCTCTAGACTAAATATCGACACGATCTTACTGTAGTTCTAGACTAAATATCAACACGATCTTACTGTAGTTCTAGACTAAATATCGACATGATCTTACTGTAGCTCTAGACTAAATATCAACACGATCTTACTGTAGTTCTAGACTAAATATCGACATGGTCTTAGTGTAGTTCTAGACTAAATATCAACATGATCTTACTGCAGCTCTACACTAAATATCGACATGATCTTACTGTAGCTCTAGACTAAATATCGACATGATCTTACTGTAGTTCTAGACTAAATATCGACATGATCTTACTGTAGTTCTAGACTAAATATCGACATGATCTTACTGTAGTTCTAGACTAAATATCAACACGATCTTACTGTAGTTCTAGACTAAATATCGACACGATCTTACTGTAGCTCTAGACTGAATATCGACATGATCTAACTGTAGATCTAGACTAAATATCAACACGATCTTACTGTAGTTCTAGACTAAATATCAACATGATCTTACTGTAGCTCTAGACTAAATATCAACATGATCTTACTGTAGCTCTAGACTAGATATCAACATGATCTTACTGTAGTTCTAGACTAAATATCAACACGATCTTACTGTAGTTCTAGACTAAATATCAACATGATCTTACTGTAGCTCTAGACTAAATATCAACATTACATTTACATTTACATTTAGTCATTTAGCAGACGCTTTTATCCAAAGCGACTTACAATTGGGAGTACATAAAGCGATTAATCTTGAAGAGGCAAACATACAGAGGAAGTGCCAATAACACCAAGTCTCAGGCATTGTTCAAATAAGTACAAGCTAGCAAGGGAAGGAGAGAAAGATAAAGAGAAAGATGAAGATTTTGAAAAAGTGAAAGTTCAATGTTTTTTATTTATTTTTTTATGATGAAGTCAAGTAGAGTTGAAAGAGATGAGTTTTCAGTTGTTGCTTGAAATTTGACAGGGATCCAGCATTCCGGATGGGGGTGGGAAGATCATTCCACCGGCCAGGAACAGTGAAAGAGAATGTTCTTGAGAGTGATTTTGAGCCTCTCTGTGATGGTACCACGAGGCGTCGCTCACTAGCAGATCTCAGACTTCTGGAGGGGATGTAGATTCGTAATAGTGAGTGGAAGTAGGAGGGTGCTGAGCCTGTGGTTGTTCTATATGCAAGCATCAGTGTCTTGAACTGGATGCAAGCTGCAACTGGTAGCCAGTGCAAGGAGACAAAGAGAGGTGTAACATGGGCTCTTTTGGGCTCGTTGAAGACCAGTCGTGCCGCTGCATTCTGAATCATTTGTAGAGGTTTGATTGTGTTTGATGGAAGTCCAGCTAGAAGAGCATTGCAGTAGTCCAGTCTAGAAATGACAAGGGCCTGGACAAGAAGTTGTGCAACATGCTCTGTCAGAAAGGGCCTGATCTTTCTGATGTTGTGTAGTGCAAACCTGCAAGATCGAGCAGTCTTTGCAATGTTCTCTTTGAAGGTCAGCTGGTCATCGAAGATTACACCAAGATTTCTGACCGAAGCTGATGGGGTAATTGTTGATGAACCTAACTGAATCGTGAAATCATGCTGTAGAGTTGGAGTTGCAGGGAAGACAAGAAGCTCAGTCTTTGCCAGGTTGAGCTGTAGATGGTGTTCTTTCATCCATGCCGAGATGTCCGCCAGGCAGCCTGAGATCCGTGCAGCTACCGTTGGATCATCTGGTCGAAATGAGAGATAGAGCTGTGTGTCATCAGCATAGAAATGGTAGGAGAAGCCATGTGCCTGTATGATGGGACCCAGTGATGTAGTGTATGTGGAGAAGAGGAGGGGTCCAAGAACCGAGCCCTGGGGAACCCCAGTGACCAATTGATGTGCTTTAGATACCTCCCCGCCCCAGGCCACCCTGAAAGACCGACCAGTGAGATAGGATTCAAACCAGCGAAGTGGAATCCCAGCGATATCCAGTGATGAGAGGGTGGACAGGAGGATCTGATGATTGACAGTGTCAAAAGCGGCAGACAGATCCAGCAGAATGAGGACTGATGATTTGGAATCGGCTTTTGCAATTCGCAGGGCTTCAGTGACCGATAGTAGCGCAGTCTCATGATCTTACTGTAGCTCTAGACTAGATATCAACATGATCTTACTGTAGCTCTAGACTAAATATCGACATGATCTAACTGTAGTTCTAGACTAAATATCAACATGATCTTACTGTGATCTAAATATCAACACGATCTTACTGTAGCTCTAGACTAAATATCAACACGGTCTTACTGTAGTTCTAGACTAAATATCAACACGATCTTACTGTAGCTCTAGACTAGATATCAACATGATCTTACTGTAGCTCTAGACTAAATATCGACATGATCTAACTGTAGTTCTAGACTAAATATCAACATGATCTTACTGTGATCTAAATATCAACACGATCTTACTGTAGCTCTAGACTAAATATCAACACGGTCTTACTGTAGTTCTAAACTAAATATCAACACGGTCTTACTGTAGTTCTAGACTAAATATCAACATTGTCTTACTGTAGTTCTAGACTAAATATCAACACGATCTTACTGTAGCTCTAGACTAAATATCAACACGGTCTTACTGTAGTTCTAAACTAAATATCAACATGGTCTTACTGTAGCTCTAGATTAAATATCAACATGATCTTACTGTAGTTCTAGACTAAATATCAACACGATCTTACTGTAGCTCTAGACTAAATATCAACACGATCTTACTGTAGTTCTAAACTAAATATCAACATGGTCTTACTGTAGCTCTAGACTAAATATCAACACGATCTTACTGTAGCTCTAGACTAAATATCAACACGGTCTTACTGTAGTTCTAAACTAAATATCAACACGATCTTACTGTAGCTCTAGACTAAATATCAACACGGTCTTACTGTAGCTCTAGACTAAATATCAACATGATCTTACTGTAGCTCTAGACTAAATATCAACACGATCTTACTGTAGTTCTAGACTAAATATCAACACGATCTTACTGTAGCTCTAGACTAAATATCAACATGATCTTACTGTAGATCTAGACTAAATATCAACACGGTCTTACTGTAGCTCTAGATTAAATATCAACATGATCTTACTGTAGTTCTAGACTAAATATCAACATGATCTTACTGTAGCTCTAGACTAAATATCAACACGGTCTTACTGTAGTTCTAGACTAAATATCGACATGATCTTACTGTAGCTCTAGACTAAATATCAACACGATCTTACTGTAGTTCTAAACTAAATATCAACATGGTCTTACTGTAGCTCTAGACTAAATATCAACACGATCTTACTGTAGCTCTAGACTAAATATCAACACGGTCTTACTGTAGTTCTAAACTAAATATCAACACGATCTTACTGTAGCTCTAGACTAAATATCAACACGGTCTTACTGTAGCTCTAGACTAAATATCAACATGATCTTACTGTAGCTCTAGACTAAATATCAACACGATCTTACTGTAGTTCTAGACTAAATATCAACACGATCTTACTGTAGCTCTAGACTAAATATCAACATGATCTTACTGTAGCTCTAGACTAAATATCAACACGGTCTTACTGTAGCTCTAGATTAAATATCAACATGATCTTACTGTAGCTCTAGACTAAATATCAACATGATCTTACTGTAGATCTAGACTGAATATCAACATGATCTTACTGTAGATCTAGACTAAATATCGACATGATCTTACTGTAGCTCTAGACTAAATATCGACATGATCTTACTGTAGTTCTAGACTGAATATCGACATGATCTTACTGTAGATCTAGACTAAATATCAACACGATCTTACTGTAGTTCTAGATTAAATATCAACATGATCTTACTGTAGATCTAGACTAAATATCAACACGATCTTACTGTAGTTCTAGACTAAATATCAACATGATCTTACTGTAGATCTAGACTAAATATCAACACGATCTTACTGTAGTTCTAGACTAAATATCAACATGATCTTACTCTGATCTAAATATCAACATGATCTTACTGTAGTTCTAGACTAAATATCAACATGATCTTACTGTAGCTCTAGACTAAATAAGCAAATGTGTTAAACTTTCTTCTCCTGCATCTTTCTTTGTATAAAAGGGCTTTTACATTTCCCAAAAAATATAACTTTTTATATTAAAAACAAACAAGCCAGATGAGAAAAAATAATGTAACTACAATATAATTACTGACTTTTTTGGGGACTAGTGCGATATTTTAATGCATTACTTGGAAAATTGACTTTCCCCAACACTGCTCATGTGTCATCTTCCCTTTTATGCATTTGCATTATTATTTTCCTTCTTCATCTATGATAAAGAGATGTTAGCCTGGAGCTTCTAAACATTCACCATCTGTCTCTCAAAGTGTGTCTGAAAAGTGAGATAACCTACTCCTAATATAATGCTTTGCCTTTTGGTTCCCCTTTTAGTGATCGCTATAACCCTATTAATTGTTGCCTGTGTTATGACTCGGGGGCGGAGCTATCAACATAGGGGTGTGGTCTTCTGGGCAGGGGCGTGTTTATTTTGGTTATCTCAAATGTCAGCAACATTTCCAGAAATCACTTACTGCACCTTTAATATAATACAAAAATAACAATTGGTACACATTAAACTGTATTTTGGGTGTATTATTTGCGTTAGTTTGTTACAACTCTTGAAAAGCTCAAAATTGACCAATACATGAAACAAAAAAAAACTTAGCTTGTAGTGTCTCACCTTAAAAGAAGATCAAACGGTGTGTTACATATTTTTCATTGCGGTGTGTTACATATTTTTGTAGCTGATTCATTGCAGTGTTGACTATTTAAATATTTAAATTCCAGGCTTAGTGTATCCCATCATGCATCATGTTCTGGTAATAAATCATGAGACTTTTTGCCGAGATCTTGCGAGAGGTCACGGAAACCTTTCTAATGTAAATTAAATATTAATAGAATAATTAGATATTACATATAACTTGGTAGAAAAACAAAGTGTTGATGAGTCGTGGTGATATAACGCTTGAAACTGATTTTGATCACTTAATTAGTAGCACCACAAATTAAATTGTCATCTGTTATAGGCACTACTGTACATAAATATTAAAGTTGATTTTAAAATGCAAAGTATTTAAAATATTGCTGTCAAATGATTAATCGCAAAGTTTTTGTTTACATAATATATACGTGTGTACTTTGTATATTTATTATGTGTATATTTTATATCCATACATACAGTATATATTTTGAAAACATTTACATATTTATATTAATATAATTTATAAGCATAAATAATTGTAATATATAAAAAAATCTTAAATATATACATGCATGTGTGTGTGTTTATATATACATAGTAAATATACACAGTACATATACTATGTAAACAAAAACATTTATTTTGGATGCGATTAATCGTTTGACAGCACTACTAGAAATATATTTAATATATTAACATAACACATTTTTCCTAAATATATACATGCATGTGTGTGTATTTATATATACACATAATAAATATACACCGTACACTCAAACACATATATATATATATATATGTATGTATGTATGTATGCAAAAACCTTTATTTTGGATGCGAATAATTGCGATTAATCGTTTAACAGCACTACTTTAACATAAAAATAATGCTATGTAAACACTTAGCTTGTTATCACACTATAAGTGTGTCCCATCAGGTAATGAAAACCTTGTTCTTCATCCTCACTTGAGACCAAATACAGTAAATGCATCATATAAGTTGACAAATGCATTGCAAGACCCCAAGTGTGGCTATTTGGACAAGGTGTGACCGTGACATGGCTCATTTGGTTACAGTGTTGAGTGACGCAATACAGAGACTCGCATCATCTCTCGCTCTCATTCATGTCTAATGAAGAACAGCATCTGAGGTCTGTCAGACTGGGACAGCTGCTCGTTAAAACGCTGTCATGTGTTTCTCTGGTAGGATCGTGTGGAACCCACGCCCCTCATATGAGACCCATGTACCCGTCCAAAACCTTCCCCAACCTCTACACGCTGGCCACGGTACCAAACACACTTCACAGCACTGCAGCAGAGTCACTCTATTCACTCAAAAACCACTGCGCTACACTGTAAAGAAAAGTGTTGAGAGAACTTAAGTTTAAGGCAACCAGCTTCAGCAGATTTTTGAGTTCTCTCAACTTCTTTATTAGGAGATTTTTTTGGTTTTCTCAACTTATTTAGTAGGAGATTTTTGAGTTTTCTCAACTTATTTTTTAGGTGATTTTTGAGTTTTCTCAACTTTTTATTTTTTAGGTGATTTTAATTTTTTTTGGTTTTCTCAACTTATTTATGTTTATGTTATGTTTATATTATGTTTTTGTAAGAAAAATAACCATATTTCCACGTCTTCTGCATACGCCAGTTAGTGCAAGTGTGAGAAAAGTGTTTATAATGTTTTAAATATGGATATTTTTTTTTACAAAATTGCATGGATTTGCTACAGGAGGCCTTTATTAACCCCTTGTAGCCATGTGAGGCATGTTTTAATATGAATAGATGTGCTTTATTTGACTACTTTTGGACTGTCGATTCAAAAACACCCATTTAATGCCATTATAAAGCTTGAAACTAATGCTTTGTCTCAAAGAAGAAAGCCATATACACCTAGGACGCCTTGAGGATGAGTAAAACATGGGCTAATTTTCATTTTTGGGTGATTTAACCCTTTAAGTGAACCGCTTGTGATTGTCTTGTGTTCCTCCTCAGGGCTTGTATCCCGAGTCTCACGGGATCGTGTGTAACTACATGTATGATCCCGTGTTCAAAGCTCATTTCAGACTGAGAGGACGAGAGAAGCTCAATCACCGCTGGTGGGGCGGGCAGCCTGTGAGTCATGACTCCGCCCACACACGCCTTTCAGCCAATCACAGCTGAGACGCTTTACATGAGATTTATATGTGGTCCAGAGGGTGTTTCTTACTCTGTGCAGGGTTTACACGTGAACACTAAATAAATCATCCAGCTCAGTGGGTTCATATTTTATAATTGAGAGCATTTTTGTCTGTTTGTCGTCTCAGATTTGGATCACAGCAGAGAAACAGGGCGTGAAGGCTGGGACGTTCTTCTGGCCCTGGTGAGCACCGAGATCTCAGTCCAAATGTGCTGAATGTCACAGATAGTAGGATTGTTCATTCTTCTGCTTCATGATATTGGTATCTTAAATGTTTATGTTTTACTGGTTAATCAGCTGTTTCTGCTGCAGAGTTGTTTCTTCTAAAATCAGCGTTCAGTGTTTGGAGCAAAGCTCGGAGTGCCACTACCAGAGACTCATGACACAAACAACACATGATTCAAACAAAAGACCTTTCACACACTCCCCATACTCCCACACACACTCACACACTCCCCATACTCTCACACACACACACTCACACACACACACACACCCACTCACTCACTCACTCACTCACACAGACACACACACAGACACCCACACGCGCGCGCACACACACACAGACACTCACTCTCTCCCACACACACAGACACACACACACACACACACACACACACACACACACTCACTCACTCACAGACTCTCTCTCACAGACTCTCTCTCACAGACACTGTCTCACAGACACACACAGACACCCACACGCGCGCGCACACACTCACTCTCTCCCAAACACACACACACACAGACACACACACACACTTACATGCTCACAGACACACACACTCACTGATTCTCTCACTCACACACTCACAGATTCTCTCTCACACTCTCTCATACATACACACACTCTCTCTCTCACCCACACACATACACACTCACACTCACTCACAGACTCTCTCTCTCACACACACACACACACACACACTCACACTCACAGACTCTCTCTCTCACTCACACACACACACACTCGCACACACTCACAGGTCATTCAGAGTGACTCAGTCTGTCCCGAGCTTCATGTTCTTTTCTGAAGTGCTTCACTCGTTTGCGCTCTGAAGACATGTTCAGCCGCTTTTGAAGAAGAGTTCCGACATTGTGTGAGAAGGGCTGACTGAATCCGTCTCTCTCGGTCTCTCTCTTTCTGTCTCTGTCTCTCTCTCTGTCTCTGTCTGTCTCGCTCGCTCGCTCTCTCTCTCTCTCTCTCTCTCTCTCTCTCTCTCTCTCTCTCTCTCTCTCTCTCTCTCTCTCTGTCTCTGTCTCTGTCTCTCTCTCTGTCTCTGTCTCTGTCTCTCTCTCTTTCTCTCTGTCTCTCTCTCTCGCTCTCTCTCGCTCTGTCTCTCTCTGTCTCTCGCTCTGTCTCTCTCTGTCTCTCTCGCTCTCTCTCTCTCTGTCTCTGTCTCTCTCTCTTTCTCTCTGTCTCTGTCTCTGTCTCTCTCTCTCTCTCTCTCTGTCTCTCTCTATCTCTCTCTCTCTCTCACTCTCTCTAGGGTGATTCCTCTGGAGCGGAGGATCCTCACTATCCTGCAGTGGCTGCACCTGCCTGATGACGAGAGGTGCGGTGTTTAGCTCTTCATGGGGGAACAAAACATTCTGATGAGGGACAGTTAAGCCCCGGGGGTCTCATTACTGGAATGCATCAAATAAATATTTTGAAGTAGTACAATATTTTTTTCTACTATAACAGGCTATCCACTTTAAGAACTGTAATTATAGTCATACATTTGAGGTCAAAAGTTTACACTCCCCTTTCAGAATCTGCAAAATAAGAGGGATAATATTATTTATTTAGCACTGATCTGAATAATATATTTCACAGAAAATGTTTAGTCCTGAAGAGAAAATAGTTGAATTTATAAAAATGACCTGGTTCAAAAGTTTTCACCCCCTTGAATCTTAACACGGTGTTGTTGTCTGAATGATGCACAGCTGTGTTTATTAGTTTAGTGATAGTTGTTCATGAGTCTCTTGTTTGTTCTGAACAGTTAAACTGTCTGTGAATACTTCAGCTCCACTAATTCTGTGGTTTTCCAGCATTTTAGTGTATTTGAACCCTTTCCAACAATGACTGTATGATTTTGAGATCATAGTAATTACTATCATGATAACTATAGTAATGACTAAGAACCATACTCCCCTCTAAAAACAGCTTTAACTCTTAGATGACGACAAAATCAGACAACAATTATTAACCAATGCTCAGATTTCTGTTCTGGACATTTATGCAAATTAGTGCATATTTAATTGGATAATGATTAATTTGCATAAGACACAACATTATTCATAAACTTAACATTAAAAAAAAAACTTGTTATAAAAAACGGTTGTTTTACTGTGCTGATTAATCCTCTATTTTGTGTAGTTGTCATGTAGTTTTGTGTGGTTTGTATTTTCCAGGCCATATGTCTACGCTGTCCACTCAGAGCAGCCGGATACATACGGACACATCCTGGGTCCACTGAGCAACGAGGTGAAACGCGCGCACACGGACAAATGCACACACTCACACACATGCACACGAACACACACGCACACACACACACACACACACACATGCACGCGCACACACACTCACTAACTCACTCTCTCACGTGCACACTCACACGGACACACACATGCACATACTCACACACATGCACACACACACACACACACTCCCACACACACGGGCACACACATCAAATAAAATCAAAATCACATCAAATCACTTTATTGTCACATCACCACAGCACAAGTGCCTTGGTGAGTGAAATTCTTAAGAGCGTACTCCAGAAAACAAAAAAAACACATGCACACACACACTCACTCACACACATGCACACACTTACACTCACTTACACACACACACGCGCACACACACACACACACACACACACACACACACACACTCACTTACTCTCTCTCACAGGCAAACACACTCAATCTCACTCACACATACACACTTAAACACACACACACATTCAGAGACTTTGATTAGTGTGTGACATTTAGAGGAGGGGAATTATGATATGAGTTTTAACTGCTTTTACTGTGTGTGTGTGTCTGTCTGTGTGTGTATGACAGCTGGATAACACTCTCAAGAAGATCGATAACATCATCGGTCAGCTGTTGAACGGCCTGAAACAGATGAACCTCCATCGCTGTGTGAACGTCATCCTGGTGGGCGATCATGGTACGATCTCTGGTGTTCTTAAAATCAGGTTTATAGAGATGAGGAATCATAAGTTATGATGTAGAATGTGTCATAAATACAATTCTGCTCTAAATCTGATATAGATGTGTCAGACAGAACAGATTCAGATCCAGCACCATCATTTGGATGGTCATTTCACAGCTAATTTTCTGTGTGTGTGTGTGTGTGTGTGCGTGTGTGTCTGTCTGTGTGTGTCTGTCTGTGTGTGCGTGTCTGTGTGTGCGTGTCTGTGTGTGCATGTGCGTGTGTGTCTGTCTGTCTGTGTGTGTGTGTGTCTGTCTGTGTGTGCGTGTCTGTGTGTGCATGTGCATGTGCGTGTGTGTGTGCGTGCGCTTGTGTGTCTGTGTCTGTATGCTTGCGCGTGTGTGTGTGTGTGTGTGTCTGTGTGTGTGTGTGTGTGTGTCTGTGTGTGTGTGTGTGTCTGTATGCTTGCGCGTGTGTGTGTGTGTGTGCGCATGCGTGTATGTGGGTGTGTCTGTCTGTCTGTCTGTCTGTATGCTTGCGTGTGTGTGCGTGTGCGTGTCTGTGTCTGTGTCTGTGTCTGTGTCTGTCTGTCTGTATGTGTGTCTGTGCGCGCGCGCGTGTGTGCGTTCAGGGATGGAGGAGTCTCACTGTGAACGAACAGAGTATTTGAGCTCTTATGGACTGGATGTTGATGCTATCACACTGATCCCAGGATCCTCCGGAAGAATCGGCCCCAAAAACGCCAACACAGCATGTGAGCACACACACACACGCTCCGCTCCGTTGAGCTCGTTATAAAAACTATAGGCTGACTTTATGAAATATGTATCTTGTTGAGAATGTTTTTCATAATTTATCTTTGTAGAGATATTCTTCAGCAGTTTTGTTTAAAAAATAAATAAAAGTATGGATACTTTTATCAATATTTTACTCAAGTTAAGATCATATTGTCTCGGCAAAATATATGAATGCCAAAAAAGTAACACAACTGTATTAAACAGTCACATTTTCTTGCTTAAAAACTCAACTTATTACATAAGTTCATTCTTAAAGTAACTTAAACTGAAATTATGGAGCATTAACATTACAATTTTCACACAAACTTAAAAACAATTTTAAGTTTATAGAATTACATGATTTGTAGTTCTTTTATGATACACCAGAGGTCAGCTGAAGCTATTAAACCCTCTCAGCAGTATATCTATTAACATTATCACTATATATCATTTGAATATGACTAACATTTGTTTAGCAATGATTAGAAATACATTGGTGGTTGAAATGTAGGCCAAAGATGTGTTAAATTAACTAATTAATCTAATGAAATCAAGTCGTGGTCAGTTTTCTATATGTTAAATGTATATATTCATGCATTTGGCTGACAGTTTTATCCAAAGCAACTCACATCGCATTCAGTGTTTACATTTCATAACTTTATGAATTTTCTAGAAATTAAAATAGTTTTTAATATATCAACTTTACATCAAAATAGAATTCATTGGCTGTTTTCATTCAAAGAAAGCACTGTTTTTCCTTAATTGTAATTGAGGATAATAATTGAGTTCCAGGAGTATTATATTAAAGTATCAATTCTTCAAATCAGTGTGGTCATAAAATAGTACGCACTATATACACAAACTCTAAAAATATAGATATCAGAGGAAACAGTGTACTTCTCAAACCTTCATGGCTGATTCTAGTCTCTCGTTTCTTCATGTTTCAGATGATCCAAAGGAGATCGTATCTAATTTAACAGTAAGTACATCAGTCCCTTACTCCTGGCAGAATCAGTGTTGTACACCGTGCAGTTGCATGTGACCTTTGACCTGTTTCCAGTGTAAGATGCCCAATCAGCACTTCAAGCCGTACCTGAAGCAGCATCTGCCCAAACGCCTGCATTACGCCAACAACAGACGCATCGAGGACGTGCACCTGCTCATGGACAGGAAGTGGCACGTGGCCATGTGGGTATCTGTGTGTGTGTGTGTGTGTGTGTGTGTGTGTGTGTGTGTGTGTGTGTGTGTGTGTGTGTGTGTGTGTGTGTGTGTGTGTGTGTGTGTGTGTGTGTGTGTGTGAGAGAGAGAAAGAGCTTGTGTGTGTGTGTGTGTGTGTGTGTGTGTGTGTGTGTGTGTGTGAGAGAGAGAGCTTGTGTGTGAGAGAGAGAGAGAGATAGTGTGTGTGTGTGTGTGTGTGTGTGTGTGAGAGAGAGAGGGTGTGTGTGTGTGTGTGTGCCACTGTGCATGTGTGTGTGTGTGTGTGTGAGGGAGAGAAAGAGATAGGGTGTGTGTGTGTGCATGCCACTGTGTGTGTGTGCCTGCGTGTATTGATTAAAAAAAGAATCGCATATTTTCTCTGAAATAAATCGCGATTTATTCAGTTCTTAAATATATTTTTACGTTGCAATAATTTCATATTCAATCTTCAAATGAATGTGGAAAAAAACAAACAGTATATGTTTTATATTTATATAATGGCATCTTTTTTTAAGACTTTAAGACCAGTATCACTGATAGCAACACTACTGATATCTCTAGGAAAATATTGACTATAGCCATTCAACATTACAGTATATTTGAGATCTATCAGTTATAACATGTATTAGACTTAAATAACTTTAAATTTAATTGAGTTTAAAATAATCTTCACGTAAACTCATTATAGTAAATGTCATATTTCGCTACCTGTGCTCTTCAGCAAGTAGGAACTATACAGAAATATAATAAAGTTATAAAACACTGAATCCTAATTTAAATCTAGATTAATCTTTCAAGCTGCAAAAGTGATTGATTTCCTCTGTTTTCTCTTCATCACAGCAGGGTGTAAATTTTTCGAAATTAAGATTTATGCATCATCTGAAAGCTGAATAAATAGCTTTCCATTGATTTATGGTTTGAACAATATTAGAAAATCTGGAATCTGAGGATGCAAAAAAATCTAAATATTGAGAAAATCACCTTTAAAGTTGTTCTTAGCAATCATATTATTAAGCATAAATTAAGTTTTGATATATTTACGGTACAAAATATCTTCATGGAACATGATCTTAATATCTAATTATTTTTGGCATTACAGAAAATTTTATAATTTTGACCCATACAATGTATTGTTGGCTATTGCTACAAATATAGCTGTGCTGCTTATGACTGGTTTTGTGCTGCAGGGACACATATGACCTGACAACATCCCATCTGACCTTCTGAATTCTGAAGATGTCTTCAAAATACCCATTTTAGTTGAGAGTAAGATGTTTGATGTGTGTTGTGTGTGAGAGCAGATCTCCGGCTACCTGCGGCTTCTTTGGAGATCATGGCTTTGACAACAAGATCAGCAGCATGCAGGTAACTCAATCGATCGATCAATCAATCAATCAGTACAGTAACCTGTCCATTTGTCTTATCACTCTTGTGTTTTTCTCGCAGACGATCTTTCTGGGATTTGGACCAAGCTTCAATTTCAAGACAGAAGTGCCTGTTTTTGAAAACATTGAGCTGTATAACGTCATGTGTGGTGAGAAGATCCCGCTGGGTTTATTAATAGTCTTAGATTATGAGAATATGACGGATAATGGAGCGTGTGTGTGTGTGTGTGTGTGTGTAGATCTGCTGGGTTTGACTCCGGCTCCTAATAACGGGACTCACGGCAGTCTAAACAGCGTCTTGAGGAGCCCCACCTACACCCCCACACAGCCAGAGGAAGTGACATCACCCACGCCTTTAGCCCCGCCCTCTGAGGTGACCCATGACCTGGGCTGTAACTGTGACGATGAGGTCAGCCACACACTCTCTCACACACACATACACACACACACACACTCTCTCACACACACATACACACACACACACACACACTCACTCTCGCACACACACACACACACACACACTCACTCACTCTCTCACACGCACTCACACACACAGACACACACACACACACACACACACACATTCGTGTTCTCTACAGGTCAGTGGATTGAGTCTCTTCTCCTTCACAGAACAACATTGAAGAAAGTTCCCAGAGGTTTTCTTCTGCTACTGACGGACTGTTGAACAGTTAAGATCCCTTTCACTTTCACATCCTTCAGTAACAGGTCATGTGATTAAAACAGGGAGGAAGTGTGTGCGTGTGTTTATGCAGTATAATATAACCAAAAACATGATCTTACTGTAGTTCTAGACTAAATATCGACATGATCTTACTGTAGATCTGGACTAAATATCGACACGATCTTACTGTAGTTCTAGACTAAATATCAACACGATCTTACTGTAGCTCTAGACTAAATATCAGCATGATCTTACTGTAGATCTAGACTAAATATCAGCATGATCTTACTGTAGTTCTAGACTAAATATCAACACGATCTTACTGTAGCTCTAGACTAAATATCGACATGATCTTACTGTAGCTCTAGACTAAATATCAACATGATCTTACTGTAGCTCTAGACTAAATATCAACACGATCTTACTGTAGCTCTAGACTAAATATCGACATGATCTTACTGTAGATCTAGACTAAATTTCAGCATGATGTTACTGTAGTTCTAGACTAAATATCAACACGATCTTACTGTAGCTCTAGACTAAATATCGACATGATCTTACTGTAGATCTAGACTAAATATCAGCATGATGTTACTGTAGTTCTAGACTAAATATCGACATGATCTAACTGTAGATCTAGACTAAATATCAACATGATCTTACTGTAGTTCTAGACTAAATATCCACATGATCTTACTGTAGATCTAGACTAAATATCGACATGATCTTACTGTAGTTCTAGACTAAATATCAACACGATCTTACTGTAGATCTAGACTAAATATCAGCATGATCTTACTGTAGTTCTAGACTAAATATCAACACGATCTTACTGTAGCTCTAGACTAAATATCAACATGATCTTACTGTAGATCTAGACTAAATATCAACATGATCTTACTGTAGTTCTAGACTAAATATCAACACGATCTTACTGTAGCTCTAGACTAAATATCAACACGATCTTACTGTAGATCTAGACTAAATATCAACATGATCTTACTGTAGTTCTAGACTAAATATCAACACGATCTTACTGTAGCTCTAGACTAAATATCGACATGATCTTACTGTAGATCTAGACTAAATATCAGCATGATGTTACTGTAGTTCTAGACTAAATATCGACATGATCTAACTGTAGATCTAGACTAAATATCAGCATGATGTTACTGTAGCTCTAGACTAAATATCAACATGATCTTACTGTAGTTCTAGACTAAATATCAACATGATCTTACTGTAGATCTAGACTAAATATCAACATGATCTTACTGTAGATCTAGACTAAATATCAACATGATCTTACTGTAGATCTAGACTAAATATCAACATGATCTTACTGTAGTTCTAGACTAAATATCAACATGATCTTACTGTAGTTCTAGACTAAATATCAACATGATCTTACTGTAGTTCTAGACTAAATATCAACATGATCTTACTGTAGTTCTAGACTAAATATCGACATGATCTTACTGTAGTTCTAGACTAAATATCGACATGATCTTACTGTAGTTCTAGACTAAATATCAACACGATCTTACTGTAGATCTAGACTAAATATCAGCATGATGTTACTGTAGTTCTAGACTAAATATCGACATGATCTAACTGTAGATCTAGACTAAATATCAACATGATCTTACTGTAGTTCTAGACTAAATATCAACATGATCTTACTGTAGCTCTAGACTAAATATAGACACGATCTTACTGTAGTTCTAGACTAAATATCAACATGTTTTTACTCATCTCACCTGCAAAAAATACATTCAGTATTTCTCAGAATCAATAAAAACAGTCCGATTATTATTATGTGTTAAACAAGACAAATATCTTGTATATATTTAATCCCATTTTATTAACTAATGTCTTTGCTGCTGAATTTTTGATGATCCACTTAAAGCATCGGTTCTCAATTACAGTCCCCCCCCCCCCCCCCCCCTCGCTCTGCATATTTTACATGTCTCTCTTTGTTAACACACTTGATTCAGATAATCAGAAGTGCGTTCCGTGCATGAACTGTGCTCCGATTGACATGCTCCCTACTCCCTGAGCAGGAAAATCCATTGAACTTTACTTCACTTCGAAATATTCATTCATGGATTTGCGGTGCGCAATGTCTTAACGTGTGTGACATAATATACCTCTGTATGTGTGTGTGTGTGTATGTATGTATATATATATATATATATATATATATACACACAATTTAATAGGCTAGGACTGGAATTGAGAACCGCTGACTTAAACATACTAAGCAAAAATTACACATTTGTGTTTCATTTTAGTTATTGCTGAATAGTGTTGAATTGCATCATATTATTCATGTGATTAGTTTGAGCTGCGCCTCCTACTGTACAGACATGAATTTACATTACCTTCAGCCTGTGCCAGAGTCACTTCACTCTTACTGTGAAAGGGCTTTTACATTTGTAAAATAACATTTTTATATTAAAACAAACAAGCCCTTCCCAGATTTAAAAAGTTACTCAAAAGTAACATAACGCATTACTTTCCATAAAAAGAAACTGTAAAGTAAAAAGTAATGTAATTAGTTACTTTTTTAGGGAGTAACCCAATATTGTAATGCATTACTTTTAAAGGTAACTTTCCCCAACACTGTTGGGGTTATTATAGTTAACTAAAACTAAAACCAGGAAAAAAAATAGTTACTTGAAAGAAAATAAGTTAACTGAAATTAAAATGAAATAAAAAAAGCTTATTTCAATTTATTTCAGATAGTTGTCTTTGTTTAGCTTACCCTGTACTAAATCAAATAAAAGTAATTAATAAAAAATAATAAAACCAAGCAAGAGAAGAGGAAAAATTTAGCCTTTTTAACCAAAAACATTAGAAGTGCACCTTTTCATATTATTTTATGTAATATTTTAGTGAGGAATGATTGTCCAGTCAGACAGAAGGAGTGAATTTCTTGAGCGTGTGATATTTTTGATCGTGTGTGTGTTTGTACAGATGTCACACACCTGCCGTACGGCCGTCCGGCCGTTCTCTTCCAGACGTCTTACACACAGCTGTGTCACTCAGATTACTGCAGCGCATACAGTCACGTCATCAACATGCCACTGTGGAGCGCATTCACACTCACAGCACAGGTGCGCAGACCGCTAACTAGCAGATGTGTTCCTCTGAGCCATGCCGCCAGACTCGTGTGCCTGTTTGTGCCTGTGTCTCTGTGTGTGCATGTGTGTGTGTCTGTGTCTCTGTCTGTGCGTGTGCATGTGTGTGTGTCTGTGTCTCTGTCTGTGCGTGTGCATGTGTGTGTGTCTGTGCTGTGTTCTGCTGGTCTGTCGTCTGTGTCTGTGTGGCAGTCTCTCGTGTGTGGTGGTGTGGTGTGTGTGCGTTGTGCTGTGTGTGTGCGCTGTGTCTCTGCCTGTGTCTCTGTTGTTGTGCGCTGCTGTGTGGGGTGTGTGATTGTGTAGTTTTGCCGTCGCTGTGCTGTGTCTGTCTGTCTGTCGTGTGCTGGTGTGGTCTGGTCTTGGTGGTGTGCATGTGTGTGTTTGTGTCTGTGCTGTGTGGTGTCGCCTGTGTGTGTCCTGTGTGTGTTGTGTGTGTGCGTGTGTGTGTGTGTGTGCGCCTGTGTGCCTGTGTGTGTGCGCCTGTGTCTCTGCCTGTGTCTGTCTGTCTGTGTGTGCGCCTGTCTGCGCCTGTGTGTGTGTGTGGTGTGCGTGTGTGTGTGTGTGTGTATGTATGTGTGCCTGTGTCTCTGCCTGTGCCTGTCTGTGTGTGTGCCGGTGTCTGTCTGTGTGTGTACATGTTTTGTATCTGAAGACACAAATTTGTACAATGACATGGGTATGACAGGCATTACAACGAGAAGGTGATTTATTGGGACATTTTCAGTGTCTCTGTAATTCAAAAGGCTTATACTGTAAATCATACAGAATATTTATTTTATATCTAAAAATGTATAAAGTGTTATGTAAGGGGAAGGTTTAGGTATAGGGATAGAAAATACGGTCTGTACCGTATAAAAACCAAAACGCCTATGAAGAGTCCCCATAAACCATAAAAACCAACGTGTGTGTGTGTGTGTGTGTGTGTGCAGGTGGAAGTTCCGGCTGTGTCGTCCAGCGAGTGTGTGAGAGCAGACCCTCGTCTCGATCACACACACACATGTAACTTGTACAGCCAGGAGCCAGACGTCACACACGCTTTCCTCTACCCACCGGGTCAGTCACACACACATCTGAAATCAAGATGATATTTCACTGAATTAAAAAAATGAACCTCCGTGACACCTGATTTCAGAAGAGATCTCACAATACTTCACCTT
>QVTF01025118.1:10000-12500 GCA_003573665.1 Oxygymnocypris stewartii | reverse complement strand
TTAAATTAATGTTCAACTTAAAAAAACAAGTTTCGAGACTTTATGCCAGTTTTACTGCATCTCGTGTTTGTAAATGAAAAAGTAGGCTACTCTTTGTGATCCTTAGTATTAAATCACACATGCATACATGATGCTTGTTGTTTCTAATTGTTTAAGCAACGTAATTAATTATATATGGTTTCTAAAATAAACACTATGCACTTTTTTCAAATATAGTCGTGTTATTTTATTGCTTCAAAAAAAGCGTGCATTAGTAATATTGTGCTTGATGCGCCCTCTTGTGGCCGCAGGAGAGAAGACAAAACGTTTTTTTTCCTTTAATCGAAATTATTCCTTTTGAATTCTAATATTGATAATATTTTAGTACTAAATTCGAATTTAGTTTTTCAGCGAATTTGATGGCACTACTGGTCATACATGTTCAATAGGAGTCAGATCACGATGCCAGGAGACGAAAAAATTTAAGCACAGTTCACCACTTCCAACTACAGAGACATGTGGCAAGGACTACAAGTATCGCTACCTCACTGCCTGACGAGCTCAACACCTTCTACGCTCCCTTCGAAGTCATCGGCTCCTCCCACACACAGAGCGCTCCCGCGGCCGAGACTGCTCAGGCGGATGTTACCCGATCGCTCCGGCGTGTGAATATCTGCAAATCCGCAGGTCCAGACGGCATTCCTGGCCTTGTCCTTAAACGTCTTTTAACCTTTCCCTTTCCCTGTCTGTTGTCCCCCAATGTTTCAAAACATCCTCCATTGTGCCAATACAAAAGACTACCAAAGCTTCTTGCTTGAATGACTGGCGCCCTCGCCTGTTGCTCTGACTCCCATCATCAGTAAGTGCTTTGAGAAGCTTAATATGAGATCACATCTGCTCTGTATTTCCAGCATCACTCGACCCACTGCAGTCCGCCTACCGCAATAACCATTCCAACGATGCAATTGCCTTCACCCTGCACACTGCTCTTTCCCATCTTGACAAGAGGAACACATATGTGAGTGTGTTGACTACAGCTCAGTGTGTAATACCATAGTGCCCTCTAAGCTTGTAGTGCTCTAGGTCTGAACAATTCTCAGTGCAGCTGGATCCTGGACTTCCTAACAGGCAGGTGGTCCGAGTAGGCAGTAACATCTCCTTCCCGCTGACCCACAACACTGGAGCCCCTCAAGGCTGTGTTCTCAGCCCTCTCCTGTACTCCCTGTACACGCATGGCTGTGTAGTCACGCACAGCTCCAACGTCATCGTCAAATTTGCGGATGACACAACGGTGGTAAGTCTGATCACCGATGACGATGAATCATCTTGCAGAGAAGAGGTGCACACCCTGAATAACTGGTGCCACAACAACAACATCAGTAAGACCAAGGAGCTGATGGTGGATTTCAGGAGGCGGACCATTGAGCACCCTCCTATCACCATTGACGGGACTTCAGTAGAGCTGATTGATTTAATCTGGACTGATCTAACACATTCACTCTTTGTCTACGAAACCATGCTGAAGAAGCACATGCAGAACGAGAGCTGGCATTGTCTTGATCTAATAACCATGGACTTCCCATGAAAGATGTTATCTTGATGGCAGTATATGTCTAGTACATGCCTCCATGTCACATATAACCCATGTTGTTTGCTCTGATGCACTCATGTATCGTGACAGATGTTTTGCTTCTGTCGCTGATGAACGAGATCTCGAAATCCATTTTTCCCGGAAACAAGTTGACTCATCTGTCCACATCTGTATTTTTGGCTATCTGAGATGAGCTCTGGTCCATCGCTGCATAGAATTGATGTAGAGCTTTCTCCTGGAGCAACAGAGATTCAAGTCGCATTTCTTGATGCAGCAGCAGACTGTGGTAAATGACAGTGGTTTCCTGCAGTACTCCTGAGCCCATATATTTAACACACGGTTTCTCATGCAGTGCCATCTGAGGGGTCAAAGGTCAAGCACATTCACCTGAGGTGTCCTGCCGTGTCCTACATGTTCTGTGATTTTCTGGATTCCCTGAATCTTTTCACAATGTTATGTATGGTAGTTGGTGATTTTTGATTGGTTTCACACTTCTCTTGTGATATTTGGCACAAAGTGATGAGCCATGATCTAGCTTTGCTTGCAAAGACTGAGATGCTCCTTTTATACTCCAACATGAGACCTTGAGCTATTAGCAACTCACCTGCTTCAACACAGCTTAACCTGGAAATGCTATAACCTTTGCACTTTTATTTTGCCTCGGTCCCAACCTTTTTTGGTTGCAGCTGTTAAAACTAAATGTGTTCATATTTACAAAATACATTTACATTGGTGAAAACTTTGGAAATACTTTTGTCAGTTAAATAAAAGTTAAAGAGAATGAACAAATCACAGATTATTTATTGATTGCATTTCACAAAACGTTATTGAATTGGGATTGTAATATACATTTGGTTTTAAAATACTCATATTTATTTGACTTTGACTATTTGATGTTCAGTATTTGAATTTTAATGTGCCTTGATCATT
>QVTF01025118.1:0-5000 GCA_003573665.1 Oxygymnocypris stewartii | reverse complement strand
CGCTTTTAACAATACAAATTGTAACAAAGCACTGCACAATATCAAAATAGGCAAATTTGTCAATAATGTAAAATGACAGGATTTAACACTCAATTATCTGCTGAATGCATTTCATTATTGAATTTAGTAGTGGCATTGTCCAGCTTAGTTCAGTTTAAATAATATCTGTGCAATCAAGTCGATGATTGTGCTGGAAATAAAGTGTCCCCAACTGAGCAAGCCAGAGGCGACAGCGGCAAGGAACGAAAACTCCATCGGTGACAGAATGGAGAAAAAACCTTGGGAGAAACCAGGCTCAGTCGGGGGGCCAGTTCCCCTCCGGCCAGACAAATCAGTAGTTTGTTCCAACTGCAGCAAAGTCAGAGTGTAAGTGGTCCACTGGTTCCAGGGGTCTTTCCCCGATGGATGTCTAGGTGACGAGGTCCTCGCTGGAGATCTGTCTCTGGGGGCTCATCTCGGAGGTCCTCGGAGGGGTTGTCATCGTCTCTTCTCAGGTGTTCGGTCATCTCTATTGTTTAAGGGTAGGATCCAGACTGAAGCTTGTGTAATTCCTAACTACCATGGGATGTTAATCCCGTGGCAGTAACATAGAAACAGTAAGACAATTAGCGTAGCAGCGGCTCCATCCAGGAATAACCCTGGATGAAATTATCAGTATAACCCAAGCTAAAGCATAATAATGTGCATTTGTTCAGATGGACTGGCAGTACAAGATTGTGAGATGCATTATATGAATGCTTGGCTAAAGAGATGCGTCTTTAATCTAGATTTAAACAGAGAGAGTGTGTCTGAACCCCGAACGTTTTCAGGAAGGCTATTCCAGAGTTTAGGAGCCAGATATGAAAAAGTTCTACCTCCTTTAGTGGACTTTGCTATCCGAGGTACTACCAAGAGTTCAGAGTTTTGTTCCTTAGGGAGCAGGTTGGATTGTAGCGTGATAGAAGATTAGTTAGGTACGCAGGAGATAAATCATTTAGGGCCTTATAGGCAAGTAATAATATTTTGTAACTGATACGAAACTTAATAGGTAGCCAGTGCAGAGACTGTAAAATTGGAGTAATATGGTCATATTTTCTTGACCTGGTAAGGACTCTAGCCGCAGCATTTTGTACTATCTGTAGCTTGTTTATTGAGGATGCAGGACAACCACCTAGCAGTGCGTTACAATAGTCCAGTCTAGAGGTCATGAATGCATGAACTAACTTTTCTGCATCAGAAACACTGAACATGTTCCGTAGCTTGGAAATGTTTCTAAGATGGAAGAATGCTGTTTTTGTAACATTGGAAATATGATTTTCAAAAGATAGGTTGCTGTCTAATATAACACCCAGATGTTTAACTGTAGAGGAAGTAACAGTACATCCGTCTAGTTGCAGATTGTAATCCAAGAGATTCTGTGTACTGTTTTTAGGTCCAACAAGTAATATCTCGGTCTTATCTGAATTTAATAGGAGAAAATTACTGGTCATCCAATCTTTTATATTTTTAACACACTCTGTTAGCTTAGATAGTTTAGAAGTTTCATCTGGTTTTGTTGAGATATATAGTTGAGTGTCATCAGCATAACAATAAGAGAGAGAGAGATGTTTGTGGCCTTGGTAAATCTTATGACAAAATCCGAAATCCTTGTCCTTGTGGGGACATTTCTTAGTCCCCGTGACGAAACAAGCTTATAAATCATACATAATGACGTTTGTTGAAAATGTTTAAAAGCACAAAGTAAGTTTTGGTGTAGGGCAATAGAAAATACAGTTTGTACAGTAGAAAAAACATTATGCTAATGGAATGAACCCGTAAAACATGGAAACACAACGAGCTCTGTGTGTGTGTGTGTGTGTGTGTGTGTGTGTGTGTGTGTGTGTGTGTGTGTGTGTGTGTGTGTGTGTGTGTGTGTGTGTGTGTGTGTGTGTGTGTAAAGTAATAATAATAATAAAGTATTGGAGTAAATGTAACTAATTACTGTACTTGAGTATATTTTTGGATACTTTGTAGTTGTACTGAGTATCAAAGATATTAACAACTTTTACTCTTTACTACACTACATTTGTTTTGCAAATGAGTTGCAAAACAATAAGTAATTGTTAAGTAATATAATATTATACAATAAGTAATATAATAAGTAATAAGTTGCAGTTACAAATTATATTTTGCATGGTATCTAGCATTTCTTCTACAAAAGATGTGATATCACCAACTTCAGGCACTGAAAGACTATATCTTGTGCGTTTTGCCCTTACTCAACTAACTAGTCACCAAGGCTACTTTACATGAATGCAAGTTCCTTAGCAAGTAGTTGTGAATCACATGTGCTTTATATACGAGATTAGCTGAAACCAGCACATCCAGTGCAAGAAGACTTTGACTTTAATGTAATTGTTTTATTGTATTTTCTTTATTTTTCTTTATTGGCAATTTTGAGGTGTTCGGTTTTATTTTGGTTTCAGAAAATAAATGCTTTCTTGTTTTTGTTACATGTTCTCTATGCCTTGTCTTGGACTTTTATGTCACTTCCTGTCTCCCGTGGTGCTCCTGTAAATGTGATGCTGGGGCCTGATAAACATTGTTATGCAATATCAAAATACAATCACAGAACATATTATTTGTGTTTGTATTTTTGTTAATGCTCCTGCCCACTAGTGTGCAGAATCTCTGAATTTGTATATTATATTGAATTATAATAGGAAAGCCTCTGATGTTTTACCCTGTGTGTGTGTGTGTGTGTGTATGTGTGTGTGTGTGTGTGTGTGTGTGTGTCTGTGTCTGTGTCTGTCTGTCTGTCTGTCTGTCTGTCTGTCTGTGTGTGTGTGTGTGTGTGTGTGTGTGTGTGTGTGTGTGTGTGTGTGTGTGTGTCTGTGTCTGTGTCTGTGTCTGTGTCTGTGTCTGTGTGTCTGTCTGTCTGTCTGTCTGTGTGTGTGTGTGTGTGTGTGTGTGTGTGTGTGTGTGTGTGTGTGTGTGTGTGTGTGTGTGTGTCTGTGTCTGTGTCTGTGTCTGTGTCTGTGTCTGTGTCTGTGTGTCTGTCTGTCTGTCTGTCTGTCTGTCTGTCTGTTCTGTCTGTCTGTGTGTGTGTGTGTGTGTGTGTGTGTCTGTGTGTCTGTGTGTGTGTGTGTGTGTGTGTGTGTCTGTGTGTCTGTGTGTGTGGTGTGTGTGTGTGTGTGTGTGTGTGTGTGTGTGTGTGTCTGTCTGTCTGTCTGTCTGTCTGTCTGTCTGTCTGTCTGTCTGTCTGTGTGTGTGGTGTGTCTGTCTGTCTGTCTGTCTGTCTGTCTGTCTGTCTGTGTGTGTGTGTGTCTGTCTGTCTGTCTGTCTGTCTGTTGTGTGTGTGTGTGTGTGTGTGTCTGTGTGTCTGTGTGTGTGTGTGTGTGTGTGTGTGTGTGTGTGTGTGTGTGTGTGTGTGTGTGTGTGTGTGTGTGTGTGTGTGTGTAGATCTCGGTGCTGCTGGCCGTGTGTGTGGTGGTGATCGTTCTGGGTTTGGGTTTGGGTCTCGGTCTCCAGCTGCAGGACTGCAGGAATAATGGTGAGAAACAAACACAGCCAACATCAGCACCTCGTGTTTTAACAGAAATATATGAAACAAGTTTAAGACAAACTTCATGTTGTCTTGAGAAAGCCTAGCTAGAAAGTTTGGAGTGAGTTTTGAATATTTCAAGTTTGAATTTTAAAGATTTAAAGATTTAATATTTCAAGTTTGAAGTTTAAAGATTTTAAGTTAGAAGATTTTAAGATCGAAGATTTAAAATTTGAGGTTTAAAGATTTTAAGATTGAAGATTTCAAGTTTGCAGTTTAAAGATTTTAAGATTGAAGATTTCAAGATTGCAGATTAAATATTTTAAGATTTCAAATTTGAGGTTTAAAAATTTTAAGATTTCAAGTTTGAAGTTCGAAGTTTGAAGTTCAAAGATTTTAAGATTGAAGATTAAGTTTGCAGTTTAAAAATTTTAAATTGAAAGATTATAAGATTCAAGATTTCAAGTTTGAAGTTTAAAGATTTTAAGATTAAAGATTTCAAGTTTGCAGTTTAAAGATTTTAAGTTTAAAGATTTTAAGTGTAAAGATTTTAAGTTGGAAGATTTTAAGTTTGACGATTTTAAGTTTAAAGATTTTAAGTTTGAAGATTTTAAGTTTGAAGCGGTCTTAAACAGCTTTAAGTCTGAAGGTTTTATGGCTGTACTGTGTCTCAGATGGATAGGTAGGTTGTTATGTGGTGTCCAGGGTATTCTGGTTATGCTATGGTGTTGCTATATATTAAACATGCTATTTTGCCTATAGTGAAATCATGACGTTTGTGTCTCTCTCTCTCTCTCTCTCTCTCTCTCTCTCTCTCTCTCTCTCTCTCTCTCTCTCTCTCTCTCTCTCTCTCTCTCTCTCTCTCTCTCTCTGTGTGTGTGTGTGTCTCTGTCTGTCTGTCTGTCTGTCTGTGTGTTAGACGTGTCGTTATCCTGCAGGAATCGTTGTTACGAGCCGTTGGATGTGGATTCAGAATCATGTCGCTGTGATAGTCAGTGTGTGGAGACTCACAGCTGCTGCTTTGACTATAAAGACATCTGTCTGCTGCCTAGTGAGTGCCATTAATGTGTGTTATCATCAGATATTTAACTAATGGTTCGACTCGGCAGTTATGATATTACACTGCCTTCATGTTTTGATGAATTATTCTCTCTATAGAAGCATCTGTTAAATGTCAAAATATAACTATAAGCCGGTCCCAAACCATAATATTAATTTATTCATTGTCAGCTTCAATTGCTGCTGATATTTGCTGCGATATTTTAAGTTTCACCATTATAATTACAATAATTTTTACATTTACATTTAGTCATTTGGCAGATGCTTTATCCACCGTGACAAGCAAGAGAGCAACAATATACAGTATATGTCTTTTTACAGTATATGTCTGATATTTATAATAATTCCCTTTAACTGTACTCAATATAAAAGCTATGATACATCTAATGGGACATTTCATGTAACATTACAGTAAAATACTGTTCAATTTACAGTTTTT